>OX375868.1:54643418-54675610 GCA_947359475.1 Heligmosomoides polygyrus bakeri
AAACTTAATAAACATAATAAATAAAAGTAAAGGCACTAGTTAAAAGTTCCGACTCCACCGACACGACTTCGGTCGAAAAAAAATTTTCGCTGAAACTTCGTCTAGGGGGGTTATTTGGGGTGCTGATCACGAATCTGACATCCGTTTTTCACGATTCGATCGGAGATCACCTACACCGTTGCTACAACCGTTCGGGCGAAGTCGTGCCGGTGGAGTCGGAACTTTTAACTAGTGCCCAGTGAAATCGGTGACTCTGCCTGCACCACCCTTGTTAAAGGTATGGATGGTCTCCGACCGAATCGTGAAAAACGGATTTCAGATTCGTGATCAGCACCCCAAATAATCCGCTAGACAAAGTTTCAGCGAAAAATTTTTTCGACCGAAGTCGTGTCGGTGGAGTCGGAACTTTTAACTAGTGCCCAGCGAAATCGGTGACTCTGCCTGGACCACCCTTGTTAAAGGTATGGATGGTCTCCGACCTAATCGTAAAAAACGGATGTCAGATTCGTGATCAGCACCCCAAATAACCCCCTAGACAAAGTTTCAGCGAAAACATTTTTTCGACCGAAGTCGTGTCGGTGAAGTCGGAACTTTTAACTAGTGCCCAGCGAAATCGGTGACTCTGCCTGGACCACCCTTGTTAAAGGTATGGATGGTCTCCGACCGAATCGTGAAAAACGGATGTCAGATTCGTGATCAGCACCCCAAATAACCCCTCCCCCCTAGACAAAGTTTCAGCGAAAACATTTTTTCGACCGAAGTCGTGTCGATGGAGTCGGAACTTTCAACTAGTGCCTTTACTTTTTATTTATTATGTTTATTAAGTTTTGTTGATTTTTGATTTTATTTTTACTATTTATTTTGTTTTGATTTGAATTTCTGACTTGCTTCACGTCATGAATAAAACATTTTACCTGAAACACGTTTCCGTCTTCAAATAGACGTAGATGCAAGTCGCCATTAGCCGTTCGCTCAAAAATGTGCTAAAAATGAGATTAAAGGTCACCGCCGAATATAGGTCACAAAATGCAAAAAACCTGTCAGCGGCGGGAACCGAATCAATGAACCCATCCTTTGGAGCGAGCACTCTACCACTGCGCCGCCGCCGCTGCTACCGGCGCTGATAGTCGAACCGCTGATTTCCGCGCAATACTGCGCCCAACGCTGATTGAGCGCGCTTAACACGTAGAAGACATCGCGGCTTCCGCCGGCCATAACTCGCTTAGGAGATCCATTTAGCAAATTTGGTCTACATATCTGTGATCAGCGTCTCGAGCTCTTTCATGTGATATAGGTCTCAATCCGAAGTTCCATGGGAAGCTGACGGCATTCCCTGGTTAGAGTAATTCCTGAATAGAGCGGCTAGGAGTTTCTGATAAAACTCCCCAAACGCGCACTCTAAAAGTTGTCGCGTACTCGATTGATAGGTCCGATCCTGTATGCATTGTGCACGGCGTACTCTCGAGGAATTCCTGGCATGTCAGAGCACTTCTCGCCATGCTTGAGATACTTCGAGAACATGCAAGTCTCGGAAAATAAGCTTCTCCAATCGCAAAGAGCTCGTTAAAGTCATTTTTTCCCACCCACTATGAAAATGCGGTGTTCTGATAAGTTGTATACATTGCTGTGTAGAACTCGAAGAGACGAATCAAGCGGTACCAACCGTTTCCCAAAAAACCTAAAATTGAAGGAGTTATGAGCATGCAACGGTTTTCGGCTACTCGCTACAGACAATTCGTCCGCAGCAGCCCTTCGCAATGGAGCACGATCTTGAACGAAGAACTAACCTTTGAAAAAAATTCGGTTGAACTTTGAAATTTTTGGCAATTTTTAACGCTATCTGATAAACCCTGAACTGCTGAACTCAAAAATGTGCTTGCATTCGCAATTGGTTAACTTTGAAGGACGTTATTTCGAAAGGCCGAAAAAGCCGGGAAAATGCGGCTTTTTCGGCATTTTTGAAAAGGCTACGGCCACAACTGTAGTACATGTAACAAATCCACTTGAGACTTACCGAGCGCCTCCCACAGAACAAAATAGGACCCCAAACAAGAAAAGTCACAAAGAAAAAGACGAAAAATTACATTTGTTGCGGATGTAAGCTGGCGAAGTTGTCTGCCCTCCTCACTATGTTGGATCCTGGTTATAACTAACATGTCAGGCGGCGGTCAGCACGCGGCATGCGGCTTCATGCGCCCTATTCACTATGTTAGATCCTGGGTATAACATGTCAGCCGGCGGCCAGCACGCGGCATGCCTCCATTCCGTCGTTCTTTGCCTGCCGAGACGGTTGTAAACAGCGGCAATTTTTCCTTTTTTTGTTTGCTTGTTCGTTTTTGGTTTCTTTTAGGTTCCAACTCAGGTGCAATCCTAGTTGGTGGTGGCCACTTTTAAACGACCGCATAAGGACTGAATGTGTCCAATATTGCACTATATTGAACACATTCAGTCCATAGAAGATAACTACATTGAAGAAAGCAAAATTAGACACATAAAACACAGATTATATAAAAAAACTTAACTACATCAAGGCGTTCGCACATCATTATTACGTGAAATCGATTGTCGCGTCCGTAGCCACGGTCTGATGTCGTAATCGAACTAAAGACATGTTTGACAGGTCTTGACCAAAAATTTTTGGCGGAAACGTGAAAGTATGCGTCTTTTGCGGGCTATTGGCTTCATAGCGCTCGCACCGAGCGGTCGGCGCTTTGTTACCGCTTGGGCGACCAGCCTTTGCTCTCTTGCTTTCAGTTTCTGCGGCAAATAGGGTCGGGGGGGGGGGGGATGGATTGCACCCCAACTCGTTCTCTAGGCGCCGCTCGATAAGTCTCAATTCGTTTTGTTACCTACCTTTTAGTTATGTGCCCTCCTCGAACTAGGATAGATCCCATTTCTCTTCTATTTAGTGTTTGGACGTGAGTATGGAGTGCCCCCCATTGGGATTGAACCAAATTCACCACGGCTGTTAAGGCTATGCTCACCATGGCGGATCCTGATTATAACATGTCAGGCGGCGGCCAGCTGTGTTTGAATGCGCTTCGCCCGCAGATGACTTTAGAACCGCGGCTATTTGCGTTTTTTTTTCGTTTTTGGATCCTATTCTGTTCTCTGGAATCCGTTCCGTGTATCCCAAGTCAATTGGTTGCGTAATCTTTAGTTATGTGCCCCTTCCTCCCCCCCTCGACTAGGATAGATCCGTCGTGCCCTATATGGTGACCCATCCAGGCCTATTTACGCCAAATTAGCAAATCCACCATTATTCGTGGTTCAACGATTCGCGATAATCTGCTGAATAAAGTGAACATGAAGAAGCGTACACGTGTTTGTCTTCAGCGAACATTCCAGTAGCCGTATTCATGAAGCGACGGGAGCGGGAAGGTAAGCGAGATCTTCCCGCAGTCGTCCCATTCTCTTCCCAGCCTCCCGGTACGCGGTTGGTTCTCACGTTCATATTCGTTTCATGAATAGCCATTCCAGCTCCCGACGAGGTCGCTTCCCGTAGGAAGCAAGGAAGGTTCCCGGGAACGTTCATGAATACGGCCACAGAAGTGCACATCTTCTTCCAGTCACAGTGAATTCATGCGCAGAATGCGGTTACCCACCGTACCAGGGGAGCGCAGCCAGCCTCGATGGAGAATGGAGACAGACTGAAACCAGCGGGATGTGATACGCGGCGGTGATAAGCCGCTTGCCCTTGCAGTTTTGCCGTTCTTGAGAAGGCGCCCATCCAGACAGCCTCGTCTCGTTTTGTTCCATGTGTGCTCTGCGTTCTACCGCAGGCAGACACAACGTGAGGATAAGTTCGCCTCATTGTCCCACTAATTGATATGGGAGCTGGTCGCTGTATCGATGAAGCTCTAAACTTCCCCTAAAACGGGCAAAGTTACGTGCATTCCGCAGACTCGATTTCACTATTGTTAGCTGAAACTCTTCGTTCTCTGTAGTGTGGCGCTCAAAAAAGAAGGTAAAGGACGGAGCGAAAACGTTGAAGGGAAGCCGAATGGCTCCGGGAAACTGAGCGAGAAATGCTGCTATCTTGCTATATTCACCGGTTTCACGTCGAATTGGACACTCTTCAAACCAAATTGGACGCGTTTCAAATCAAACTGGACACTCTTATAAGTTAGCCTAAGAATTTTGAAATCCAATTGAACGTCTTCCAGATCGAAACAGCTTCTTCTTCTTAAGCTACATACATACTCTCCAAGATGGTTAGAATAATTTTTTGCTCTAGGAAAATTCTAGTCTAACTTTTTTCGAAGCTTCAACTCACTCACCCCTTGAATGAACACTTTGCTTGCTTTTCCTAAAAAAAGTTTTATAAAAATAAGCAGATTACGCACTTCGGATTGAGACTATCATGATGTGTTCTTCGCCAGATTGTGAACGGCTACATCGCAGTGTAAGTCGCGTACGTATGATGGAGGGTTGACAGGTTCCATAGGAGCTGTTTAAAGATTCTGACCTACTCTATACCGCTATACTAATCTGCGTGCAGTCCTCTCTCGTTATAACGCATTCGAAAGGACTGAAGAAAATCCGCGTTATAACGTGAGTCGCGTCCTAAACGGAGCTGACCTTTTTTACATCATTTAACGCGTAGACTTATCTAAAATCGGGTGCAATGGTTAAATATTTATCTAAAAATAAAATACGACTGTATCACCTGTATCACCTGTACTGCCTGTAGTCCCGTTGATCATCGACTTGCTCGAGCGGGTGTCAGCAGGGTCTCCATTCGTCCCTGTCGCGTGCCAGAGTGGTCCAATGGATCCTCCTCGCTCGAGGGACACGAAGAGCGTCATATCGGTCGTTCAGGGCTTTCACGAAGAAGTCCGACCAACGCGTTGGTGGGCGTCCCGGTGTTCTCTTGACATCCCGCGGAATCCAGTCGGTAACGGCTCTCGTCCAGCGGGTGTCCGCGAAGCGCATTACGTGGCCGGCCCACCTAATTTTCGACAACTTGGCCCACGCGACAGCGTCTCTGATCTTCGAACGTCGGCGAAGCTCGGAACTCCGGAGGCCTCTCACTTGCGTGAATCGTGTCACTCCGAGCATCGTCCTCTCGATTCCACGTTGCCGAGCTGATCGCGTGTTCATCCTGCTTTCAGATCTCTGAGGCGTAGGTTAGGGCAGGAAGAACAGTGGAATCTTCTTCGCGACTTCTTCGACGCTCTTGAAAGCTCCCCAAGCCGCTCGTTTCCTTCTCTTCAGCTCTGGCGCTAGGTCGTTGGCCATGTTGACTTCGCGACCCGAGATACACGTAGCTGGAGCATTCGGAGATGTTCGTTCCGTTGAGCGAGAATGGGGCATCAGAAACTTGTCCGTTCCTCATGAACATCGACTTCGTAAGATTCAGCTGCAGTCCAATGTTCCCACATGCACGATCAAAGTCGGCTAGCATTCACTCCGCTTGACTGATGCTCGGTGTTATGAGCACGATGTCGTCAGCGAAGCGCAGACGGTGCAGCTGCCGACCGTCGATCTTCACTCCCATAAATTCCCATTCTAGTTCGCGCATGACGTTTTCGAGAGTGGCGCTGAAGAGCTTCGGGAATATGATATCCCCTTGTCGACTATTGCTATATTCACCATTTTCACGTCGAATTGGACACTCTTCAAACCAAATTCACCGTTTTCACGTCGATGACGACGTCGTTCTAGAATGGTGAGATCTTGGTCGTGAATCCACTGTACAGCTCTCGAACGACTCTGATGTACTGAATAGGAACGCCCTGAGTGAGCAGGGCTTCGAGGACCGCTCCAGTCTCGACGGAGTCGAATGCCTTCTTCAGGTCGATGAACGTAAGGCACAGCGGCAGCTTGTACTCTCGCGACACTTCGATGAGCTTCGAAATGGTGTGTATGTGGTCGATCATGCTGAATCCTTTCCGAAATCCTGCTTGTTCGCATGGCTGTCCTTCGTCCAGCATTCTCCTGATCCTATTCAGGATGACTCCAGTGAACAGCTTGCAGACTACGGACAGCAGGCAGATCGGGCGATAGTTGCCAATGTCGTGCACTCCTCCCTTCTTATACAGCAAGAATGTCTTGCTGGTTGGAACCTTGTATTCAGACAGGTAGCGTGTGAAGAGCCGCATAAAGATGTTGATGAGCGCTGGCGGGAGGTTCTTCAGATGATCAGCTCTGATCCTGTCAGGACCGCGTGCTGTACGTTTCTTCACCGACGAGATGGCGTGCCGGATCTCGGAAGCGAGAACAGAGGGAACGACGTGTCCATCCTGCGGAAGATGGCATGGGGCGGGTGGACGTGGCTATCGAAGAGATCGGAGTAGAAGTCGTGGATGACCTTCTCCATGGTCCTTCTGGAAGAGGTGACGGCTCCGTCGGGACGTCGGAGAGCGGTCATCTTGGTCTTGAAGTTAGCGAAGTCTCGGCGGGCATTGCGTATGCTCAACCCTGCCTCTGCAGCTTCAGCCAACACCTCCGCCCTTCTCTCCTTAAGATCCTCCTTTATCGCCTCTCTGCATAGCTTCGCAAGCTCGGACGTCAGTTGGTAGTTGCCTGGCGCTCGCGCTACTCCACGCTGGCGTATCAGCTCGAGAGTTTCGGGAGACAAACTTCTCTTGGTGGTCTTCAAGCTCTCAGCTTCCTTAGCACTATCGTGGAGATGGTGCACGAAGCGATAGTATTCCTCATCGACGTTGTCCATGACGATATCTTCCCAAAGACCAGCAAGGGACGTGTAAAGATCCCAGTTGATGGTCGTTCTGGGACTCCTCTTCTTAAGCTTCGCGGCCTTCTCTCCTTGACGCGAAAAGCGAAACCTCGCGCGAAGGAGGCGGTGGTCCGATCCCGTGTAGAACCTGGGGACAACGGAGACGTCAGCCAGGCAATATTTGCGATTGAAGATGATGTGGTCGATCTCGTTGTGCAACTGGCCACCGGGGATTCCCAGGTCCATCGTAGGGAGGGAGGCTTCTGGAACCGTGAGTTTCCATGGATGGTCTTGGTCGACATGATAAACTCAGACAGCCTTTCATCTTGCTCGTTCCACTCCAAACCTTGGGTTCCGATGTGAAGTTCTTCCGGCGACCTTTGTGGCCCGATCTTGGCGATGAAGTCGCCGACGATCACCTTATAGAAGGTGTGATCATCCTTATAGAACTTCTCCAGCTCCACGTAGAAGGCTTCGACCTCTTCGTCGTCGTGGTCGGATGTCGGGGCATACGCGACGAACACAGTCAAAGCCGGCACGCAGCCACATCGGTTCAGTCGCAGACGTCCGATTCGGCATGTCAGAGACTCGTACGAATCGATGTTCACGGCCAAGTGTGTGTTGACGTGGACACCATCGCCGCCTACTCCCCTGCTGTCGCATGTTCAGAGGAACAGTTCTTCTCCGGAGTCGTAGGCGGCGTGCAGGGAATGGTGTCTTCTCGTCTCGGTTAGTCCGATGACGTCGTACTTGATCTTCCTGGCTTGCATCATAAGGTCCTCGACGGATGCTTCCGATGCAAGCGTGCGGGCGTTGTAAGTACAGATCGTCATCCTAGTCCTTCTCAATTTGCGCAGCCTCGTCAGGCCCTGAGATTTTAGCAGCCTCTCCGTACTCGTCCTTCCCATCGCTGCAGAAATGGGGGCTCTTTCGGGGTCAGGGGAATGAGGCCCTTTAGTGCTGCTGTGTTTGACTTCCATACAACACGGGTAGCTAGTCAGGCTCTGTCGTGCGGGCGAAGAACTCCGGGCAGCCAGCCAGACTGCCCGAAGGGACGGAGCGAGACTTTTGTGGCGGCCTCGAATCGCCTTACGATGTACTCCCAGTCTACCGAGTGCAAGCTTTTGGCCAAGCCGACACAGTTACAATCCGCACAGGCTCGAACACACTCACTCACGCTGTGCATGAACATGCCGCTCACATGCACAAGGAACGCGTCGACCCGACACAACAGGTGCAAGGAATCCATCCCCCACATCCCACCTGCGTCTCTGGGCAGTACATGGTCGCATTTGGTTCGCGTTTTCGTTCCCGTATCCACCACGTGGCCCTGCGACAAGCGGCCCGAGATCCCTCTTAACAAGAGAGCCCGAAGGCTCTCTATCGAGGGAGATCCGTGGCGACTAATACGACCAATACGACCGTAGTCATGATATATGTGGCCTTTGAAGAGGGTAGGTAGACAAAGAACACCCTTAGATTATTAATGAGGTTAGGTCCCCAGAGATACTCTCTGTTGTATGCATAATTGTAACAGATTTGTGTGATGAATAACGAGTACCAGAGGCAAGTCAAACCTGGCGCCAGACCTGGAGAATCGAACCCCCGCCGCCCCTATGAAGATCTCCCTGTTGAAATACGATCCTCACATGGTAAGCTAGCACATTTCTTCTATTTTTCAAAAAGCCATTCGGTTTTTGAATTTCGAAAAACGAACTTCACAATATTGAGCATTGAGTAACTCGGTTCATTTTTTGGAATTCAAAGATCCCAACGGCTTTTTTTGAAAATAGAGAAAAGATGCTTTCTAACCATATAGAAACCAATTTTCAAAAAAAAGGGTCTTCATACGGGGCGAGGGGTCGAACTCCCACCGCCCCCTATGAAGACCTCCATGTTGAAAACACTAATTCCTATATGGTTCGAAAGCGCTCTTTTTCTAGTCTTCAAAAAGCTATTGACTTTTCCAAATTTCAAAAAGTTACCGAAAGATAAATATTTATTCGAAATCACTTCAATTTTTTCGCTCAAAGATCGAAGACCTCCGCCCCGTATGAAGACCTCCTCATTGAAAAACAATTTTTAAACTGTATGAAAACTCTTTTCTTCTAGTTTTCGAAATTTCAAATTTCCAAAAACGTACCGAGTTATAATCATTTTTGTGAACGTCCAATTTTGTCGCTCCAAAGACGTCGGTGCCATATCGACCAGGGGTCGATCCAATCTATTCGTTTCAGAAAACCATGGTTTTTACACTTTGCATGGGTCAAGAGCTAAAATTTTTTGTGGCCGAATTTCAAATGTGTAGATTGTCCCCTTCAAGTAAAAAATTTAATTCGGCACTAGTTAAAAGTTCCGACTCCACCGACAAGACTTCGGTCGAAAAAAATTTTTTCGCTGAAACTTCGTCTAGGGGGGTTATTTGGGGTGCTGATCACGAATCTGACATCCGTTTTTCACGATTCGGCCGGAGACCACCCATACCGTTAACATGGGTGGTCTAGGCAGGGTCACCGATTTCCCTGAAACTTCGTCTAGGGGGGTTATTTGGGGTGCTGATCACGAATCTGACATCCGTTTTTCGTTTTAAGCTGGAGTACGGTAGATTACGGTGGGTACCGGTGAGTAAGGTATTGGTCACCGATTGCACCCAAACTCCAGCGTAAAACGAAAAACGGATGTCATATTCGTGATCAGCACCTCAAATAACCCCCCTAGCCGAAGTTTGGGCGAAATCGGCGATCATGACCTTGGCAGCCTTAGTCACCCGTACCTACCGTAACCTACCGTAATCGGCCGTAATTTTGAAAACGGATGTCAGATTCGTGATCAGCACCCCAAATAACCCCCCTAGCCGAAGTTTGGGCGAAATCGGCGATCATGACCTTGGCAGCCTTAGTCACCCGTACCTACCGTAACCTACCGTAATCGGCCGTAATTTTGGAAACGGATGTCAGATTCGTGATCAGCACCCCAAATAACCCCCCTAGACGAAGTTTCAGCGAAAAAAAAATTTTCGACCGAAGTCTTGTCGGTGGAGTCGGAACTTTTAACTAGTGCCTTTAATTCTCATGAAACATGAGAATTAGGAATTCGATCCTCCCTAATCACATCGAAGATCGCTGCGAAGAAGCTTAGTTTTTTATTGTATATTAGTCACATCTTAAACTTTAAGGTCGCACAATTTTCACTCTCTGATGTTCTTCCTTCGGAAGGTAGAAATTTTTTGCCGCGAGAAGTCTATCCTTTAGTTGCGATCGATGATGTCGGAGAACGATGGCCGCCCGTAACCTACCATATTTCGGAGATCTTTTGGAGTATCTGAAACTCCTGTAGAAGAGGGAAAATTGATTTCCCAACAATTCCATCCTCCGATTGCCATTCCGTCATCAATTCGAAGAGCGCTTCCAAAAATCGTGTAGCAAATGTACTTAGGTCGTCCTCAGTAATTAACACTTGAAATTTTATAGAGTGCAGCTTTGGACGTAGGTACATATTGCTCGTTTAGGCAGAAACTGTCGTGTCCATGACTTTTTGGAAAAATTGGAAACCTCTCATTGACTCCAAATCTGCCGGCAGGTCTTTATTTTTAACACGTAATACAAACATCATTTTATTTTTTGAATAACTTCCGGGAACGAAGATGAGACTCCACGCTGTCGAAGACACTCCTGGAAAAAACAACTTATTAAGGAATGCAAACATTGCCTAAAACACTGAGAAATAAGAGAGAATCTTCTGCCAAAACCGAAAGAGTACGACCCCTCCCCCCCCCCCTCCCAGACGGCGTCAGAGTACGACCCCAGGTCCTGCCTGGCGCGAGTCCAGATCGCAACAAAACATCGTATGACAGCATATAGCTTCTAACCAGCTGCTCTAGGCTTAGAACAAATGTGTAGGATATCGTTCTGAATAATCTGAGCTTTAATCCACACCTTCTCTCGTGATTGAGGAAGCCCTCCAATTTACGGCAACTTGTAACCAGTACCGGGAGTCTTGTGCAGTACTCGACATATCGCTGACCATGAACGCTTTTGTGGGCCAAGCACGCGTGAAAAACGTCTACATGCATCTGTCGGGTCACAGACAGCTGTCCGTACACCCAGCTGTCGCGTTACACCCGCACCTCGTCTACGAAGACGAAGCCACGCCTGGCTTCGTCAGTCTCGACCTCGGCTCGCCCTCGGCGGCTCGGCCCGGCCTCGTCAGCCCGTTACCCGTCTCCGTGTCCGCTACCGTATCCACCCTGTTCTATAATAAAGATATAACCCAGTTGTATATTAGTACACAAGGAGGGAACTCCCAGCTTCAAGTAAGGAGTAATTAACCTTTAACTTGATATGGAGGTCCCGGGGAGATTCTTGTGATACCTAATGAATTTGAAGTTTTATTTAAAATAAATTTATTTCTTTAAAATAGTCAAAATTTTCTCCTTACTAACTACCTAGTTAGCTAGTGATTATTACCCCTCCCAACCCGCACCCTACTTCGGACGATCTGACGACTGCCGACCCGGAAGACTGGCAGACCCTTACAGGTGAGCGACTTCCGTTGTCGATCGACTCTTTCTATTGCCCCGCGCGGTGTAGATCGTATTTGAAAATATATTTAATATGTATATTAAATTCAAAGCTAAAGCGCGCGTAACATCATACAAATCCATTTCTTAAGCTGAGAGCAATATAGTCTTAGCGATGGCCATCGCCTAAGACCCTGCTCTAGGATCAGCGTGGGCTGGCGTAAATACAGGGTGCGCCATAAATATGGTCACTCAATAAAAAGCGAATTACTCACGGGGAATTTGTCAGGGAATAGCGAAACTTCCTCAACAATTTATTAACAATCTAGTTGACACGCAAAATGGATATCATCTAATATGATCTTCCTTGGCACGAATGACAACCTTCAGACGCTTAGGGTAGGACTCAATGGCGGCACGCAAGGTTGCTTGCGGAATTTCCTTCCATGCTTTTTCCCGTGAAGATTTCAATCCTCGAATCGTAGTGCGCCTTTTAGCGCAGGCTTCACCCTCTAGAAGGAACTAACGCAGTAATCCATAACACTCAAATCTTACGAGTTTGTCGGCCATTCAGAAACAGGGATGAAGTTGGGAAGATTCCTTGCGCACCACTCCTGAGTCTTCTTGGACTTATGAGCGGGTGCGCCGTTCTGTTGAAAGGTCCATGTTGTATTCCCAGAGTGTTCTTGAGCCTAGGGAAGCAACTCCTTCATCACAATGTCGTTCACGTAGACATTGGTGTTGACCTTGGCTCCTTTTTCAACGAAAACCAATCGTGTCCATCTTGTGACGCAAACTCCGGCCCAAACCATAAGGGAAGCTGCATGAGAGTTTCTGTTAACGGTGTCTGCATCCTCACCACTTTCAGCCAATAATCGCGAGTTTCGGCGGTCAAAATGCTGCTCAATTGAGAAAAGTTTGTTATCAGTGAGGAGCGTCGTGCAGTGGTCGTGCCGCTCAAGGAGTCTTGGACATTTTTTTCTTCTTCCTTCCATCTGTGCAGGCGTTTGTCCGTGCAGTTGACGGAACTTGTAGGGGTATAGTCCAAGTTCATTCTTAGCAACTCGCTTCATCATCGTAGCCGATACGTTGAGCTCGGATGCCATCTTTCTCATGCCGCGGCCTGGATTCCACTTGAATTGTTCTTTCACGATTTTCCAGAGACTGCTCGTAGCTACGGATACCGGGCAGCCAGGTCGGGAACGATCAACGAGAGAGTTACGTTCCACACAGCGATAGACTGTCATCTTGTGCAGCTTCAACAGACGAGCGATGTTGGAAACAGAAAGTCCTGCCCTTCTCGGATCCAAGATTGCGCCTCTTTGACAACAAGACTTCACCATTTCTGATAGAAGCAGTGTGGAGATGCAAAAAACACTACATACGGTTAAGATGACACGTAGAATCCGAAGAAACGATGGAAACATAAAAACGTTCGCAAGCAAATACAAAAAATGACGCTCGAAAAAGTGACCATATTTATGGCGCACCCTGTAGTAGCTTGACCGTACACTGTGGGCTACGCACTCCCGTTTCAGAGGCGGCTAGGGGTATTCCCATACAGGAAGAGGTTAGATACGTTTGTCCCACAAATGGATATTGTACTAGAGATCTGTACACAGGGAAATACCTAAGGACATTAGTATGCATAGTAATCCTTCTCATTTCTTTAGTAGTCCTGGCGACGAGATCCCATATTTCAACGGCTCCCTTTATATCTAGGTTGGTACTTCGCATAATTCATTGTTATTATTATTTTGGTGAATCTTCTTTATTTTGAACCTAGGTGAAAATCGATTGTCTTGACGAGGCTGGCCTAGCAATTGCGGCAAAGCTCGCTTTCCACCCAGACAGCCAGACTCCTGACATGAATGAAGCTCACGTTAAAGGTCTGGGCGTCTCTGTTCAAGAGAACGACCAGACCAAATGGCTTGCACGAGCAGGTGTAGGTTTCACTTTTCGGCCACATCAGGCTACGTCCTGATGTGGGCCTTTTATGCAAATCACGGGATTATGTTTGATAGTTTTTGCTTAGCCGTGTCGAGATCCGAGATCCGAGAAGCCGGAAGAGATCTTCCCCCCCCCGAAGGTACTCTAGGGAGATCAACGGATCAGCTTATCCAAAGAAGGTTCGCCCTCGAGAGGGATGACAGCGTCATCTCCGGAGTTTTCCTTCACCAACCGGACTGAGACTAAGGCTTCTCCGCCTGCAATCTCAGTCCTTCCCATAACATTAGTTTTTCACTCATTTTTAGCTTCATGCATCGCGCCTACGTTATTTGCTTCATTGCATTACACATATTTCCGCCGATTGTGAAATAAGGACTCGTTCGCCATATAGTCATGGCTCTAAACAAATCAATAGATAAAAATACGCCGTGTACAAGGTGAGAAAAAAAGGGTATCGAACTCCAATCCAGTAAGTCTTTCCTGCAATCGAAGCTTATTCGAAGGAGTTCATAAAGTTATCCAGCCTTCAATAGCGCAAGGTTCCGACGCACATGGTTAGCAGAACCCGTCTAGCGGACCCTATACGCACCAGACGTCTGCTGTTTAATTAGAGTGCGCTGGCGACTTGCCACCCCGTTCCCGCGTAATTACGCATGTTGCAAGGCAAGGTGGAATCAGGGACGGCTCTTCTAAAACGACATAGTGTGCCTGTCGGTGGTCCTGGCAATCGTACTATCGGTGGTCCTGGCAGTCGTACTACTACAGCGCGACCCCATAAATTTCCTCGTCACATAGATTACAGCGTGCAGACGCGACCGACCAACTGACCAACCAACTGTCCGACCAACTGACCAACCAACTGTCCGACCAACTGTCCAACCAGCTGTCCGACCACCTGACTCCCCAACGGGAGGCTCCGGTCCGATGGTAAATTATTCGGCCAGGGGTATTTTACACTGGCCAAGAAGACGGACACACCCATCCCGAATATGCCGCCTTCCACATGGTGTGACAAGATATTCACACGTTAGCAACGGAAGCGTCTTCGGATTCAATATTTATTGTTAGAAAAACAATGTCCACGATCAAGCAATGGGCAATCACCGGAAGCTCTTTAGAGGTTTCCAGTAACAGAGCCGTTATCTTCGGTCGAGCCAATGCCGGAGGACCCATCGGACCTCGGGTTTCCCTGCATTGACGAAGAGACACCCGGCTCGGGAAAAAGTTCTCGATAGCGTTGATGAATGAAGGCTGTCCAACTCTCGGCACGCTGAAGGGATTTTTTTTGGCGGGTGAAAAATGCATTTAAAAAAAGAGGAGTTATATGAAAAAAGGTTTCCAAAATACTTTCAAAATTTTTAAGATTTCAACTTTCCAAAAAAAAGGAATTTAGAAAATAAGACATCAGGCTCGCATCTTGTAGCAGAACTACATGGTGATCACCCGTAGGTACTATCATCGATCAGCCAACATATTCCATGATTTGCCCGGATGCGGATAAACTCCCAAGCGCATTTATCCCATGGCACCTTATTCCACTTCGCTATGGTGCCTAGAAACGTCTTAAAATCAAAAATGGATTTTTTCTCATACTTACAGTGCATATTTTGAACAGCCTTCCAGCTATAGAAAATACCTCTTGCATTTTGTTTTGACTAGAAATAGTTTTTGACATCAGACTTTAAATTTAAAAAAATCAAATTTGTTCCACACACTTCACTATTTCAAAATCTTTCCTAAAAACTTATTAAATCTTTTAACAAACGTAAGCTAGAATAAAAACACGATAGCATGGAGACATTAAATAGTCTCTGTAAAATACATTCAGTGTAGCCACTCTTCATTTGGGGACTACTGATGCAAGTTCGTTTCCTACCCCACGCACAATTTTTGCGACTACGCCCACTACAATATTTGAGACTTAGCTTGCATCATATGCAACCTCGAATAATTTGAAGAAGAGTCAGCGCTCATAAATAGCAAATAACGCCATAAACTAGCAAGAGTTAAACGCATGAAATTTAAATCTGCGGTTTCAGAAAAAATATTTACGTTCTTTACAAACTTGGCCAAATAGGACGCATAAGACCTTGATAAAATAACTGTTTAATAGAATTGGTGTATGAACAAAGTTCACTTTTCAAATCGCATTGAGCTTAAATAGCCTAACAGCAGATTATAGCCAACCAACGTTTAGAATCTACATGAATGATGGAAATAACCATCACAAACTTCTCAAACTCAGAAAATTGTTATTAGTTTAAGTGATTACACAATTAAGTAATTTCAAAATCACATGTAAAAATCCACAAATTTAAATGAATTTCTAACGAGAAGATGCTGAATAATAAAAAAAATTTCAAATTCAACAGTTTTATCTTTAGCAAAAGTGATCATGAATTCATTCGTTCAAAAAAATCCTAAAGACTACACATAACGAAGGCTCGGAACCTTTCCATGACATTATTTCTGCACACATTCGACTACAATTTTAATAACAGGATTTCGTCCAAATTGTCATGAATACTGATCTAACCATTGGATTCGTATAGAAGATAGTAATAAGACTATTACACACTATAGACACCCTAAAGTTAAATTTACCTTTCCAGTAACTTTAAATTTCAATATTTGTATTAAAAAATCTTCTAAAGTGTATTTTGTTTAAATTTTTAAAAATAAACCATCGAAATCGATTTGTCGTTGCAATAGTTTCTATTAGGCCACTTTCGATAAAATCCAGGGAAGTTAATGCTACTCTGAGTGAGCTGGCTTACCGCCGTTTTTTCAGAGAAAGTTGCGTAAACCTTCAAAAACTCGGAAGTAACATTAGCAAATATAGAAGCCTTCACTCCTCTATACTGTTATACAAGGTATAGCCCATTTTTCGTTATACATGGAAGAAGATCACATGGGTGAAAGCATCCCCAATTTGCTATCCATACTCGCTTCTGCTGTGTACGCATTCGCCGACCAATTCACTGTTGGTCTCAGCGAGAGGCGAAATTGCAGCAATGACGGAGCTCTACAAATCAAGATACGATCAACTGCATAAGGTATTCCCTACGGAATTTTCCACTGGAGATTTAGTACTGCTACATGACCATGCTATGCGTCCAAAACTTACAAGCCAGTGGAAATATCCCTTCATGGTTGAAGTATTTGATCGACAAATATCACGATTCACGACCTTGTCAATCGCCAAAAGCAACAGACAGTTCGCATCAACCGTCTAAAAATTTATGCACCGCGTTCTGAACCAACCAATGCTTTATCTCCTATACCAGCTCCTATAGAGCACAGCTCAAGTGAAGCATCGGACAGTTCAGAACCACCCTTACGGCGATTTCGTCGATTGAATGAAAAATATACTTTGGCACGACGTTCTAGAGACAATGAAGAATTTTCTACAACTTAACCAAGCTGCATGAATTTACGTAGGTAAGTTTGAATTTCACCTCACTGCCGCTTCAGCGCAAAGTCATACGAAATGTTCTTTGAACGGGCGATTCAAAGAATTCTAGAAAGCGTCATCAAAAAAAAAAATAACACACCTCTTTTCTGAGCTCCGCCCCTGTGTCAACCGCACAATGAATTTTGCTTGAAAGATTCAGGCTCACACTTGACAAACAGTTCCCTATATGATACATAAAAATGCCAATGACGTCATGTATTTTTGCGCCTTCATAGAAATGTTACTCAAACAAATTTCACAAATGTTCAATTTTGTATTCGGGCAGTTTGTCCATGTCATTGCCCATATTTTTGTATCATCAAAATCTCTTTCTTCAACATTTTGTATGTCAAGCCATCCTTGTCTCCTCTAGAAAATTACGCATGATATATAATATAAACAGTGAATTTCTGTTTATCAATATGTTGAGTTTAGTACCGTAAACTTCTCTACCATACTGTAATGTAACGTTCAATACCATAATTTTCCCATCAACGTCCCATGACAAAAGACATAGAACTCGTCTACATCTTTACCACCATCTATTTTTCACACTCCCCCTCACACGTGAATGTCTTCCAAGACGAAATACTTGAACATCGCCTCATTCCACCCTTAATCTCCAAGCTCGAGGACGAGCTTATTCTCAATGAATGTGCAGATCCGCCTCCACTTCCTGGTTAGGCATCGAACCAACAACATCACATTGTGACACCTTCTATCCTCAACGTCCATCATACAGTAGAGGCTAATAGCGTAACTACTTTGTAGTTCCTATTTCTCCTTCTTCCGTAAATATGCAGAATATGCTTTCTGTCGGATATGATTCGTATGTCAACTCGATGGCGATATCCCTAAGCTCGAGGACGAGCTTTACCGAGGAATGGAAATGTCGGGTCACAGACAGCTGTCCGTACACCCAGCTGTCGCGTTACACCCGCACCTCGTCTACGAAGACGAAGCCACGCCTGGCTTCGTCAGTCTCGACCTCGGTTCGCCCTCGGCGGCTCGGCCCGGCCTCGTCAGCCCGTTACCCGTCTCCGTGTCCGCTACCGTATCCACCCTGTTCTATAATAAAGATATAACCCAGTTGTATATTAGTACACAAGGAGGGAACTCCCAGCTTCAAGTAAGGAGTAATTAACCTTTAACTTGATACATCTAGTACATACATTGTCACACGTGTGCTGTTCGTGACTGTGAACGAGGGAATAGAAGGATAGGTCTGATCACAGATGCTGTCAGCACTCCACCATATCGGGATGTTGCATGTGACAGCGCTGCTGCTGTAACCCTGCTAGGAAAGCAAAGGGTGCAGGATTAAGTCCTACATGGCGAGAGTTCTGATCGCAACAAAACATCGTATGACAGCATATAGCCCCTATACCAGCTGAGCACAGCAAACAAGCGAGCATGCACTAAAAAATTTTGCCGCAACTTTTATTCGACTGGTAGTGTGAATGCCACTTACATTAACCATTAAAGTGAGGATATTGTTTTTTACAGTACTTCTTGTTGTATCGTTAACACGTATCAAACTCCATGCGAACAGAAATTCTACAATGAATCGAATCAAAATCGCGAGCCCTTGGAGGAGGGCATGACACAGTCTCGTTTTTTATCACTGGAAAGATGGCCGCCGTCCTGCTTCTTAACCCAAGTTTTAATCCATTATTTTTCCTCTAAAAAAAATTTCATGAAATTTCGAACAGTGTGTTCACCTACTGCGTAGCTGAATTAAAAAGTCGGTGATCTTGACACGACTATCGATTAAGAAGGAAACCGACCGTAATCGTTTGAAAGGACATCGGCATCGTGTTCATCGTCCAGAATAGCCTCTCTAGTCGATGTTTGGATGGACCGGATATCATTATTGTTGAAATAATGTACCGTCGCGCACGCATCATTAAGCGACATTGTCGTCAACGTGTTAAGACGCACCTCAAACGTCGTGTCACGGGTGGAAGGGGGGGGGGGGGGAGGAGCAGGGGAGAACGGCTGCAGCAATCGGGCGAGTCTTATGTATTACTAGATGTTCAGCGGCCTACTGGGCGAAACGTCTGGTTGGGGGCTTCGCCCCAAACCCGGAGAATAGAAAACCCCGACCGTCTTCTTGTCCTCTTTAGGCCTTTTCTCATTCATTAGAGTAAAAAACTGGTTTTGCTATATGGAGTAGCATAGCGGGTAGGACAGAATCTTCAAAACTGCTCCTATGGGGCCTACCCACCCTCTATCGCGCGAACACGATTCATTCTCTGAAGTACTCGTTCTATGCATGGCGAGGAACAGATAGAAAGCCTTAGGCCTATGTTATACTTCGGCGACGCGTCGCCGACGCTGCGACACGTCAGCGACGGCCCGTCACCGACGTCGGCCGACGCTGACGTCACCAGCGACGTCGCCGACGTCGCCACAGACGTCGCCGACGTCGCCACAGACGCAGCCGACGTCGCCACAGACGCCGCCGACGTCGCCACAGACGCGTGGTCGACGTCGGCGACGTCGTCAACAGATTCTGTGGCGATTCTGAAACCCTCGATACTACGAAGCCGGCCGAACGAGTAAATAGAGTTGCGCAGCTAGGGACCAAGAGCAGGATCCTCGGAGCAGATCAATTCATACAAGTGAGAAAGCACCCTTGGAGCTACGAGCCTTCCTGAAGCTCAGAGACGAGAAGCACTGCTACATGAGCCAGGTGGGTAGGTTACGTAAAGCGCCTCGCTGGCCCTCATTGGAGGAGAGCTGGATTCCTCAGAAAGAGAAAAAAGAAAGTGTTGGTCAGTAGCTGAGATGCCATTCGGAAGACCGAACGCGTTGGGCTTATTTTCTTACTCCACCTAAATGAACGAGGAAGTAAAGCCAAGAACTTTGGTGTAGAACGCAGATTCATGACGAAATCGGGCAATGATTATAGCGTTTGCAAGACAAGAGGGAGATTGCAGAAAAGAAAAAGCGAGATCAAAGGACTTGTGGACCGTCTCCTCATGGAGGGAGGCGGTCCACAATGGTGTGGGAAGGGAGAGCGAAGCCGAATGTGTCGATCACTAGGACCAAGCCTTCTCCTGGCAGCAGGGTTTCGAACTTGCTCTGAAGGGCGTGATAAGTGCAGCAGAGATTCAATTGAAGAAGGGCATCGCTACCACGCAGCCAGTCAACAACAGAGCGAATCGAGCCGTCCGATGCTCAAACGGAGCAATAGTGCCCTATTTCGGGGTTTTTTTCGGAAACCACAACTCGGAAGTGGGAGAAGATCAGCGAGGGTTACCGGTTTCAGAGCGTCGGTCGCTGGGGACTGCATTGGCGATAGCGGCGCTGCTCACGTCCGCATCAGATGATAGCGTCGGGCACTCGGCCGTGGAACGGGCGGACTTTGAATGCCGAGCGCGAACGCCATCTGACTAAATGGACATGAAGAGTAAAAAAGGCACCATTTGTGCCCGCAAGATGGGCGTTTTTGCACTTTCGATTTCGTAATTCGAGGTCCGCCGAGGATGTTGACCGTGCCGGGAACGAAGAACCCACCCACAAACAAAATACTCCCTCTGAGCGCATTTTTTCCCAGCCTTGAATGAGGCCGGCGACGGCCCGTCGCCGTGCACAGCGCGGCGACCGACCCACGGACGACGTCGCCACCGACGTCGGCGGCGGAAGTATAACACCCCCCTGCGGAGCTCTCGCCGACGTCGGCCGACGCGTCGCCGAAGTATAACATTGGCCTTAAGGGTTGGGCACACTCGGCAGCGGCTTTAGGCCCCGTTTATACTTCGTCGCGGCGCGGCGCGATGGCCACGCAATGAGGCCGAATTGATCGATCGCGTTGCACAATCAATATGGCCACTATACGTGGCATCGCGTCGCCCGGCGACGAAGTATAAACGGGGCCTTAGTGCGTCAAAAACGGGGCGGGGCGTCGCTCTCAGGCTTAGGACATGTTTGCCGTAAGGTGCGGTCGTTCTTTCTTTCCCTGGTGTCGGCATTGGACCACTGCCAACCATCGCCCAGTTGACCGGTTGGCTGGTTTGGTTGAGGAAAGGACTTTCCTATCTTACTTATCTTATCTCTTGCTCAGGAACGATAGCGTCACCTTCACGGAATGACCGAGCTCATTCCGTGAAGCTGATGCTTGTAGCGCTGACGCTGGGCGTCAACGCTGAAGCGAAGTGTGCCATAAGCGCGCCGCCGCCTCTGACGCAGAGACACGTACTCTGCGTCTCTGCCCTATTCTTCATCATTGGAGCCAGGGGTGTGCGTAATTATGATTTACCGTGATTTTTGACAAATTTTTTACGATTTACGATTTACGACATTTTGGGTCGTAAATCGTAAATTTTCGTAAATCTTATCTTCGGTGCAGAGATGGCAGCGTCCACATAACGTGATACAATTAGGGTTATAACGATGTACCCGCTTTTAAAGTCTCCTCCCATAGCTCATTGCTGTTTCCTATCTACTCTTCTATGTTCTGCTGCGGCACTGTAACAGAAAAACGCAGCTTTGTGTTTAGGCCGCCCGAGCTCGACTCATCTGCCTACCCCTCTTTTCACCTCTTCAAGGGCTGCCGACTTAGTATCAGAGTTATACTAGAGAAGAAGCAATGACAATAAATGATTAGAATTATAAAATCCTGGCGATGAAACTGGGCTAGCCCTTTTTTTGGTCACTCTAGCATTTTTCACATTGCAATTGCCTGAGAACACCACATTCCAGTCCACAGAAAAATATGCAAATTCGCCTTGTACCGGAAGGAATATGATCGCCTACTGAATCATATTCTGGGCTGCAGCCACCGCCTACTCAACTTGTGACTTTTTCAGCATATTTTTAAATTGCTCTTTCTAATGCGAGTGGAACTGAAGCAAAGCCATCAAGGAATATTGGACTTGATTGCAGGCGTGTTGTGGAATACAGCTAAGCTGCTGGAAAAATAAAACACTCATATTTCGATCTCTTTATCACAGCACGTTATGCTGCGGAATATATTTGCAAACAGGGTGCAACCCAAACAAAACTTTTGATTTTGTCAAGAAAGAAGTGAAGTGGTTTTGACACTTTTGGTCTCCTTTTTCAATGGTTTGATTTCACAATGCCAATGGAGAGTAGGACTGGCGAATGCAAACAGTCATTGATTAGTGGCGTGATAATTTGGACTTTCCGAAATCTAACAAGTACAAGCAAACATGTGGACGAAGTAAATACCGAAAGTATTTGCTAGGTATCGCCAAACGACGTTCTTTCATTCCAGAAGTTGTAAATGCCTTCAAAGAACGCTGAAGGGTAAAGCACTGCGTTAGTTTGTTTCCTGCTTGAGACCACTCATTCTACCTCTATGGGATATCGTGGAGTTCGTTTGAGTGTGGGTTAACCTATAGAATGACTTGCGGCGGCCAGTCGATGTAAAGGTCAGTTTTACCACATTTGCTTAAGCCTGGAGAGGCTGGTAGGGTGGCTATATGTTGTTACAGGATGTTTTGTTGCTGCAAAACTCTTGCGCTAGGCGGGACCCGAACCCGCATCCGCTGCTTTTCGGGCAGAGATGTTACGTGCGGTCAAACAGTGCCGGTGGTGTAAGGCGAACATCGCTGCCCGGAAAGCAGCGGATGCGGGTTCGAGTCCCGCCTGGCGCAAGAGTTTTGATCGGAACAAAACATCTTTTAACAACGTAAAGGTTAGTGTTTTATCCTTCCCAGACAAGCCCCGTACCAAGTCACCGACCGAGGAAATATGAAAAAGTTGGTTGACCGTGGTAGGATCCGAATCAAGAACTTCTACTCTGAATCGCGCGACAGTCGTTCCTCCTCCGACTTCTCTACCATGGGTCTTCCATATGTTTAAAATGCACCTTGCACCTACGAACCAGTTGAACACTTTTCAGTTCAAACAATGCTCTTCTTCTATACTCTACTTCTAAGGAATGTCGCATACGATGCTCCTTTTTGTAATCTAAAGTTTAAAAATCAGACTATAATGAGTGTCTAAAAAGAAAAAGTGATCATACTTTTTTAATTGTCTCACAATTCCTTCTCGTCTGCTGCAAAAATACCCTTTGGTACAATTCAGAATGTGGATAGGCTTAGAACTTCAGATGTGCCATACGATAGAAATGTGCCATGTGCTCATGGATTTCTTGTGTAAATGCTGTTTACGTCGAGTTGATCAGTGATGAAATGATTTTTTGGTTTTGAATGGAACCATTTTTATTGGTTTTGACTCTGGCTTGTAGAGGTTGTTTCTTCAAAGCCATACTTTTATATGCAAGCTAAAGGCTAGCCATTATGATGCACATTTTTGGGTCGTCCAAGCAGTGCAACATTTTTGTTTGTGCACCGTGCATAGGTGTCCTAGTAGATAGCGTTCTGAACAAGTAGTTTATTTTGATTGTCCTCAAACTTGTCCAGCTCGATTTGAAAGATGTTGATTGATTTTAGTGGCTTCCAATTTAATTAGAAATGTGTCCAGCTCGAACTGAAAACGACTCAATAAAAAATATTTCCCTTCGATTAGCCTTAATATAATAAAAGAAAATCAGGTATTCAGATGCACTATGAGTCAGGCACCTCTTACGATTTACGGTATACGATTTACGATTTACGACGATTTTTTCGTAATTACGATTTACGATTTACGAAATTTCGGATTTCATTTACGCACACCCCTGATTGGAGCTGCGTCAAGCAGCAGGAGTGTGCCCAGCCCTTTAGAGCGCTTGATACAGTTCCCAGTCTGACGGGAATAACATTACTCCGATTCCTTTACTCATTCTCCCTACTCCCCACCCCCCCCCCCCACCTGCTCCAGCAATACCCAAGGAAGTGAGAATCAAGTACGCGCACAATCGTTGTTGCACTAAGCCTTTAAAAAGTCATCTGAAATCTCACGGATGCTGTGCAAAGTCTTATCTGTAGCACGTCTTCTGGATCCGGATGCACATTGGATAACGTCTGTGACACATTTGCTGAGTCTGGACGCATATGTCACGATGTGTACGACACGTCTTTTGCACCCCGACACACGTGGCACGGCGCCTGTAGCACGTCCTCTGACGCCACGTTGGACGACACTGAGAGAAAATACTGGTCCCCTTATTGGTACCTTTCACTGATCCCCTTCACTATTCCCCTTTACTGGTCCCTGCTTTAATGGTTCTATTATTGGACCCTTTACTGAACCTCCTTAAATGGTCTTCCATTTATTGGCTTCCTTACTGGTCCCCTCTTGACTGCTAATTCACGGTACCCCATTTATTGGTCTCCCTTCACTGGACCTCCCCTTCACCGCTCCCCATTACTGTTCCCACCTTCACTGTTCTCCCCTTTACTGGTCAACCCTTTACAGGTCCCCCTCCCCTCCTTCACCGGTCTCACCCTCACTGGTCCCCATTGCTGGTCCCTCTTCACTGGTTCCCCTTTACTGTTAGCCCTTTTCCGGTTCACCTTTCACTGGCCCCCCTCCCTCCTTCGTCGGTCCCTACTACTGCTCCCACCTTCACTGGACCTTCCTTTACTGGTCCCCTCTTCACTGGTCCCCTTTTATTCATCAACCCTTTTCCGGTCCCCTTCACCGGTCCCCATTACTGGTCCCTTCCTCACCGGTTCCCCTTCACTGGACCCCTCCCCTCCCCTTCATCGGTCCCCATTACTGGTCCCTTTCTCACCGGTCCCCTATTCATCTGGTCCCTTTTCACTGGTCAACCTTCTACCGGTCCCCTTTCACTGGACCCCCCCCCCCTTCACCGGTCTCCATCACTGGTCCCACTTTCACTGGTAACATGTCGTGTGAATCCAGAGCTCCTGGCACGACATTGGTGACACCTCTTCTGAATCCAGGCACCTGATGACCGACGTCGGTGACATGTCTTCTCAAGCCGGACGGGCTTTACGCGACATCGTTGACACGTCGTGTGAATCCGGAACCCCTGGCGCGACGTTGGTGACACCTCTTCTGAACTCGGACGCTCGCTTTCACGACGACGATGACACACGTTCGGGACTCGGACGTCCTTTGCGTGACATCGGCGACACGTCTTCTGACCTCTCTCAACACGACGTAGGTGACACCTCGCGTGAACCGTGATGGCCACTACTCGACGTTTACGAAAGGCCAGACGGACAGACGGAAGGACAGACACTACCGCTTACTCTTTTATATATAGTAGGATTGCCGTTCGACCGTAAGCGATATCGACCGTCCGACCAATACCGATTATTTTTAACAAGCGCTCCGACACGCCTAAGCCCTAGTTTATACTTGCGCCGCCACGCGGCGCGGCACCATGATCGCCATAGATATAGATTTTCTGCGCCGCCCGGTCGATATCTATCCCGACGCAAGTATAAACTAGGGCTAACGGCGTGTCTCGCACTTGCGCGCAACTTTGCAGCATCACTGACCTACGGAAAGTAGTTATTGTAAAACTTGGAATTCACTAAAATCTAGGATCTGCTGCGAACTTTGTCGGATCAAGCTGTTCACCGCTTCGGTAGTTCATCACAGATATTCTCTCCGGACTGTCCTTGCTCCCCTTCCTGGTCCCAACTTCTGGTCCACCTCTTTGTTTCCACTATTGACCCCTACTGCCCTGTCCTGGTCCCTCCTCCAGGTTGTTCCTTTCCTCTTGGTCCATCCTGGAGGTCTCCTTTACTGCCCTTCTCTACCACCCCCGGACTGTCCTTGCTCCCCTTCCTGGTCCCTATGCTCACGGCAGACGTCGATGACACTATTCGGAATCAAGATGCTTATTGTGTGACGTAGGGAACCCGCCTTCTGGATTCAGACGCTTTGAAGCTCGCGCAGTTGCCGCAGTGTCAAGCAGTTCCTCTGCTGATCACTCCACCCCGCGCTGTAGATGATGAGGCGTATCTCACGTAGGTTAGATCACTCAATCGTCATCGACCGCTAGCTCAATTATATAGTGGTAGGACTCTCGGCGATCTGCTTCTCGACACTAGAGAACGGGCACTTCGGAGAATAAATCACGTACTGGATGGGCTTCATACGAGCAGTTTTGGAGACCTACTATATCCCGCTATAATATTCTATATAGTAAAACCGGATTTTTCCTGTAATGAAAGTAAGAAGTCCTAAACGGAAAAAAAGGTGGTCGGTGTGTTCGATTCTCCGGGCTTGGGGTGAAACCCCAACTAGTACCTAGAAGAGTTAGCGGCTGTCCGTCTGTACGAGGCCTTTCAAGAACGTCGTGCAACAGGCGTCTAATTTCAGAAGACGCGCCACAGCCGTTGTGCAGTACGCATTTATATTTAGAAGACGTGTCACAGATGTCGTGCTATGCGAGTCCGGGCTCAGAAGTCATGTAGCGGATGTCGTGTTACAATCGTGCGGGGGTCCAACTCGAAGGATTCAATGAGGAGGGACCGTGAAGGGGGGGGGGGGAGGGAATCCTCAATAGGAAGAACGAGAAAGGAGGTCAGGATGTGGGACTCCAGCAAGGGGACCCAGTAAGAGCGGTCCAGTAAGGGGGATCATATGTCCGGACCAGATTCAGAAGACGTCTCGCAGACGTCGTGCCACAAGCGTCCGAGTTCAGAACACCTGTTGCCGACGTCGCGCCATGAGCGTGGGAGGGAGAGAAGAGGAGGGGCTGTATGGAGCAGTTCGAGGGGAAGGGGATCCAGTAAAAAGAAACTAGTAAGGGGGTCAATAAGGAAAATAAGAAGGAGGACCAGGAGGTGGGATCGTGAAAGGTGAGAACCAGCAAGGGGAACCAATGGGAGTGGAACAGATCTCCGGACAGGATTCAGAATACGTTTCGCCAACGTCATGCTTTGAGCGTGGGAGGAGCAGTAAGTGTGGGTTCTGTATGGAGCACATTGAGAGCGTACCAGGAGCGGGAACGAGTAAAAAGGAAGGGGTCAATAAGGAAAACAAGGAAGGGACCAAGAGGTGGGTACCAAGGGGAGATGGAGGACAAATCAGGGGCCAGGAAGTTGCCGACTTCGCCTTACGAGTGTTCTTGGCCAGAAGATATGCTTCCAATGTTCAGGGCGACGCTAGTCGCTATGCACGCACTCATTTTGATAGACATATGATCCCATTTACGTATAGCAAGAGTAACATTTTAGTCTCGTATGCGAGAAGCAAAGGTATCACTCTCCGGTCTTTCATGTAGGCATATCCGCAGTATCGCTTGTTTGGAACTGCATTACTACACCCCATCGTACACAGTATTAAATCAAGCGGAACCCGACTTGGGACACCGCATTTCGCCAAACACTGTTATGAATTTTCCAGTGAATATTCTCAGCCTTCTAACACGGATTTTTGCTCTGGATAAATTTCAATGATTCCACACTTTCCTGGACCATTCATTCACACCTTCATGTTTCGGTAAGAATATCGTAAGAGAAGCATGTGCATGCAAATACACCTTCAACATTTATCATTGCGATCGGCTAACAATTCAACAAGCAAGACTGAAACCATTATGCACAGAACAAAACCACAATATGCTTCGGGACAGACATCAGATAAAGCAAGGATATGCTCTGAGAATACTTATAATCTTAGACACAATTTATGTGATATCTACATAAACGTTATGTGATATCTGTATAACGTATTCTCTATTGATTTCTATATCTACGTATCGATTTCTCTATAGGTGATTCTCTCTATAGGTTCTCTAGTGAACCACAGGAATTGCTCGAGCGAAGTAGATTTCGGATCGAATAAGCAGTCGGAGATCAAACAAAAAATGTTTCATTTCTACATGTTTAGTCTTCTTTGATAGGTTATCACAATTTTTCCAAATGAACACCTCCTTCCATTAGCCAATAATCCAAAAAAAAAGGTTGGCCGAAACCTAATCCGCAATTCCAGACCTGGATGGAAGAACTCCCATGGCACAAAGATATATAGTCGGCAGCTACTACGGCTCGCTGACGACACTGAGCACCTAACAAAGCTCAAGCGTTGAGGATGCTCTCCAACTTCAAGAGTGCATGTGGCAGCTTTGAACTGCAACAGAATATCACGAAGACAGCGTCCATGAGAATCGAGCGAGTTCTTTACGTCCCATTCCCTCAAACGGAACGACATCACCGAAGGCACCAGCTACGTGAATCCACGTCGTGAAGTCAGCGTGGTCGATGGCCTAGTGCCAGGACTAATAGGTGGAAGAGAGCGGCTTAGGAAGCTTTCAAGAGCCTTAAAAAGTGGTGAAGAAGACGCAGTACGTGCGGAAAACTGTGCCCATTGCGCAAGTGAATGAATGCCTACGACGCTCCGAGCACAGTCGACAGAGACGCTACTGCCAGAGTGGTTGTCGAAAACTAAATGGGTCCGCCACGTAATGCGTTTCGCAGACAAACCTTGGACTACAGACGCAACCAACTGAGACCGGATTCATCAACGACCTACAGCAATTTAACAGAGAAAATTACAACCGAAATCCCTGACAGCGCGACTTATCAAGCGATATATGGTGGGATACAGTCAGTGGTAAGCGGCGTTATCTGAGTTTTCCGCTGTGAATTCTCTGTTGAAGTTATGTAAGTCGTTGATGAATCCGACCCCTGGATTCCACGGGATCAAAAATGTGCTGGCACTCCTATCAACACTTTGGCCCAATTCCTTCATGAAGGTCGAGAACTATATCTGATGTTTTCCTTTTTGCTGAGCGAAGATGACCCATTGGTTCATCACCGTAACGGAATGAGATGTTGTCGACACACTCTCAAACAAGTCGATCATCAGCAGGACGGCTGGGATTACTGATCCAGATTATGGGCACGTGAACACTTCCTTCCGAACTAAACTAGGTGCCAATTCGCTGACCACCTAGCGAACTAGTGCAGCTAGACAAAAACCGGAGCTCGCTCGACCGACCACATATCCCACAAGTGATACGAAAGTATATATAACTGTGGGAGAGTTCACTAAAATAAGAACCTCAGAAACTAAAATAAACTCATACCTAGTTCACTACTCATACCCAGGACTCCTTACCTAGTTCACTATTTGCTATCACTGAGAAGTGTTTTCCTTAGCACGAGACATTTCCCTCGTAGCTGCACCAACCCGTCGTCTGGTAGGATGTAATGCGGAGGTTTCCTCTCAGGTCCTGCTTCAAGTAGATTGAACGAGCTCTGCCGAAGAATAGAGTACGACCAAAGACCCATATGCCTTTAACACTCTTGGATAATGAGGACGGTAAATCTAAACAGCGGAAGTAGACTATCCCAACAAACCTGCTTTTCCCGTGGAAAGCGAAGACGTAAAAAGCATGTTCGTCATCTACAGAGACATCTGCTGCGGAACGAATTACTGTCGTATTCGTTTCCACGTACAGGTACCCAACCTGAGCATAGCAATTATTAAAGGCATCTAGTACATTAGGAAAAATGAGTGCTATGGCAGCACGTACCAGAATGGCCCAATGAGCACCCCGCCCATTTCGCATCGCTGGCTCGTGATTCTTCTCGCAGTCGTATGCAACCAAAACCGCCGCCCCAGAGTCCATCCAGCTGACCAGCGACGACGGCTCAGGCATCACAAGCACTTCACAATGCACGGGCCACAACGACGTTGCCAGCTGTTTCAACCAGTGTGCTGGAAACCAATTGAAGCGGTTTTTATCAGGTTTCAGTGTTCACATTTCGCTAATTCGCTAACACAACAAGGATCACTCCGCTTATTTTCCCCAAGACGGAGCGAATGAAAAGAAGTAATTATACACACAAGTAACCACGCCGAACCAATGCAGCCAATGAAGGTGCAGTGATGTGCGATGTCCTTGTGGTGGAGGGCGCCCTCGTAGTCAAAAAGAATGCAGCAAAGCCCCATGCGCAGCTAAGTACCCTCCCGCGAGAAATTCTAGGGCAGGGGTGGTGGAGAAGGCAAGCATTTCATGCTGATATTTCGATTACAGTCGAGCTGTCCATAGAATCGACTGTTCATGGCCAATCTTGTCCCATTCCCATCTGTAGGAGACCATCGTGACATCTAGCACTGCAGAGAGCTCTCTCTCTCCACTTTGCTCCGCTCCTCTTTCACAATTATCCGTTCTTTTCACTGCCCAAGTTCGGCTTTCAATAAATCTTGGCATAATGTTGTCAATCTATAGATGAGATTGTTCAGCTGTTGACCAAGATTGTCATCAACTTTATTACGGCTGACGTTTCGGCGTCGTCGCCTTCCTCAGAGCCTGGAAAAGTCGGAGACACTTGTGGAACTGTTCCCCCAAACACCATTTCTTACTACTGAGTACCCTTCCTAAGGAAAATAGATGCAGGATCCGATATCCGAGATACAACTAACCTTAGAGGTGGATGACGTTGGACCACCAAACACCCGTAGCTGGAAGGAATCGTGGGTGAATGAGCTGTGGTCCTAGGGACCACCCGACTTAAGTACCCCGGGGTCAGATCGAGCAGATCAAAACCCACAGAGCTCCACAAATGGTGCCAGTTCTTGAGTAATCGCGATGCACTCTTCCTTGCGATTGACCTGCGGATTCTTCGCCGCAATCCAAAGTGCCTCTAGCGTCCTGCGTGCCGAAATGTCACTTTCGCGCGCCAGGATCGAGGCAGACACCTGAATCATCGTGCCCCCATGGCGCAGGACCCTGTGTTCTTCCCAAGGAGTGCGGACATTGGCTTTCCCAAGGCCGTCCAGATGCTCCCTGATCCTGACACAAAGGGGTCTGCCTGTTTCCCCTATATAGTGCTCCCCACACTCATTGCACGACACGAGGTAAACTACCCCAGATGTCATGCAATCCCCTTGTTTCCCATTGGGGCAAACTACGCAGGACGAGGTTGGGCACGTCCGATCGTAGATACGGTTCCGGACCAACTGTGTCTTCAAGGTTGTAGGAGGGACATCTACAACCCTTACAACGTCTTGGAGATTCGCTCTGCGTATGCATCTGCGTATCTCTGCACTCAATTCGTCTGAGATGAAGGGCACGCAGAAGGGTATCTTGCCTCTTTCTTCTCCTCGACGGACTAGCGCTGTAGCACGCGCCCTACCTCCCTTCTGCCAACTTTGGGCTGGATACCCGTTACTTTCTGCAATGTTGTGTGCCATCTTTAATGAAAGCAATTTTTGCTCACTGTCAGACGATACCGTGGCAGCAGTCCGGAACATGTTTTGGTTGGAAGGGTGAGCAGAGCAATAGTGAACAACGATGTTCATGCTACTGGGTTTCCTGTACCATCTAGTTTTAATTTCACTATGAGAAAGGTGTACCTGGACATTCAGGAAGGCGAGCCAATTTTCCGTAGGTTTTTCTCTCGTAAGCTTTATATGTTCCGACTGCTTATTCAGCAGTTCGAAACATGTGTCCACCTCATTTTGAGTGGAACATATGATAAAGCAGTCGTCGATATACCTACAATAAAGTGTTGGCAGGCGTTCCAGATTTTCCACCTTAAACATGAAGGCGACTGCCAGTACAGGAGCCAGTTTTTGTCCCATTGCCAGCCCTCTCATCTGCATATAGTATTCTCCCGACCATTTGAATACGTTACACATTAGGCACTCGTTTGTCAGACTCAGAACCTGGGCCACACTGAGTCCATATAGGTTCACATTTCCCTCATGTTCGGTAAGGATCTCAGCAACAGCCTATAATGCCCGGTCTTTTGACACGTTGGTATACAATGAACTGACATCAAAAGACTCAATAACGTATCCTTCCTCCACCTTGATAGCGCGGAGTTTTTGCAGGAAAGTAGTGGTATTGGGCAGGTGAGAGGGAATAAATCTGAGCAGTTGCACTAACGCCAGGTTCAACAACCAGGAGATGCGGTGTGTCGGGCCACTGACACCACTGATAATTGCTCTAACCTCAAACAGGGATGGATCTTCGGCAGTGGCGCCCTCTGGAGGCAACTTATGGGTCTTGATAAGAACATACAACACGGGACACGTAGAATGTGTCACACTTCAGCCGTGTTATTATGTTCCTTGGGAGGTTGGCCTGCTTCGCAATCTCCGTCCACTTTCGGTTAAGTCGACAGTACTGCCTGCTGAACTCCTCAGAAGTGGCTGGACCATAGATGGTATGATCACTCAGGTGTGATCTCGTGATGGCCCTGTCCATCTGTTGGGGCAGCACAACGAACTCCCCACCCTTGTCACTAATGGTGACTCTTATTGCACCAGATGCCTCCAGATCTCTTATCTCTTTAAATCCGCGTCTCTGTGCAACTGTTAGATTACATGCCCTTCTTGTTCTTGTAGAACGACGCAACACGATTTGCACGGAAGTGGCGAATATCCAGAACTTTGTGTCTACCGCAATATTGGGTTCCTGTGACCCCAGATAGTAGATGGAAATGGTGGGGGCGGTATGGCAGTGTTACTGACAATACCATGCACCCGACCGAGGCGATCGATTTTCGCCCTTGCCCGCAGACGATCATGTAACGATTGCAGGTTGCCCACAATCTCACGCCACATGATAGGGGACGGGTATTGATTGGGAGCGAAACTGGGTCCCAGGTCCAATGCGGAGAGCGCATCAGTCGATAAATCTACATCACCAAGAACCGTTGTCCGTGGACGGCGCCCTCCGCCCTCGCTTTCTCCAGCACCAAGGTGAGAGGTACAAGTGGAAGAACACACCG
>OX375868.1:54675810-54769391 GCA_947359475.1 Heligmosomoides polygyrus bakeri
GATTTTCCACCTTAAACATGAAGGCGACTGCCAGTACAGGAGCCAGTTTTTGTCCCATTGCCAGCCCTCTCATCTGCATATAGTATTCTCCCGACCATTTGAATACGTTACACATTAGGCACTCGTTTGTCAGACTCAGAACCTGGGCCACACTGAGTCCATATAGGTTCACATTTCCCTCATGTTCGGTAAGGATCTCAGCAACAGCCTATAATGCCCGGTCTTTTGACACGTTGGTATACAATGAACTGACATCAAAAGACTCAATAACGTATCCTTCCTCCACCTTGATAGCGCGGAGTTTTTGCAGGAAAGTAGTGGTATTGGGCAGGTGAGAGGGAATAAATCTGAGCAGTTGCACTAACGCCAGGTTCAACAACCAGGAGATGCGGTGTGTCGGGCCACTGACACCACTGATAATTGCTCTAACCTCAAACAGGGATGGATCTTCGGCAGTGGCGCCCTCTGGAGGCAACTTATGGGTCTTGATAAGAACATACAACACGGGACACGTAGAATGTGTCACACTTCAGCCGTGTTATTATGTTCCTTGGGAGGTTGGCCTGCTTCGCAATCTCCGTCCACTTTCGGTTAAGTCGACAGTACTGCCTGCTGAACTCCTCAGAAGTGGCTGGACCATAGATGGTATGATCACTCAGGTGTGATCTCGTGATGGCCCTGTCCATCTGTTGGGGCAGCACAACGAACTCCCCACCCTTGTCACTAATGGTGACTCTTATTGCACCAGATGCCTTCAGATCTCTTATCTCTTTAAATCCGCGTCTCTGTGCAACTGTTAGATTACATGCCCTTCTTGTTCTTGTAGAACGACGCAACACGATTTGCACGGAAGTGGCGAATATCCAGAAGCTTTGTGTCTACCGCAATATTGGGTTCCTGTGACCCCAGATAGTAGATGGAAATGGTGGGGGCGGTATGGCAGTGTTACTGACAATACCATGCACCCGACCGAGGCGATCGATTTTCGCCCTTGCCCGCAGACGATCATGTAACGATTGCAGGTTGCCCACAATCTCACGCCACATGATAGGGGACGGGTATTGATTGGGAGCGAAACTGGGTCCCAGGTCCAATGCGGAGAGCGCATCAGTCGATAAATCTACATCACCAAGAACCGTTGTCCGTGGACGGCGCCCTCCGCCCTCGCTTTCTCCAGCACCAAGGTGAGAGGTACAAGTGGAAGAACACACCGAGGCTTTGTAACCAAGACATCGATCCTGTTCTACTAACCTCAGGAATTTCTCCTGTAGTCTTACTTTGGTCTTAGAGCGAATAGAATCACAAATATCTCTCGACTCACCCACTATTCCCCTCCAAAGACGAGCCGGCACATATTTCTCGCAATACAACTCCTTCGACACGCATTTGGACAACATAGTATACATATAGTCCTGCTTGTTCTTCATTGTCGTCCTGAGGATTTGCATCTCGATCTTGCGTACTCGCCTGTCGTCGTTTGGTTTGCCGCACAGTTCGTGAAGCTTCTTCCTCTTGATGAAGTTGGGAACCACTTCGTTCTTGATACAGCGGCGGAGAAAGTGGATAGTCTGTCTAACTGAGACGATCTTCTGCCTCAGCGACAGAACTTCTGCTACAAGTCGAACACAGCCAGCTGGTACGTCGTCAAGAACTGCCCAAGTTCGGCTTTCAATAAATCTTGGCATAACGTTGTCAGTCTATAGATGAGATTGTTCAGCTGTTGACCAAGATTGTCATCAACTTTATTACGGCTGACGTTTCGGCGTCGTCGCCTTCCTCAGAGCCTGGAAAAGTCGGAGACACTTGTGGAACTGTTCCCCCAAACACCATTTCTTACTACACTATCATCTGACAGTGAGCAAAAATTGCTTTCATTAAAGATGGCACAAAACATTGCAGAAAGTAACGGGTATCCAGCCCAAAGTTGGCAGAAGGGAGGTAGGGCGCGTGCTACAGCGCTAGTCCGTCGAGGAGAAGAAAGAGGCAAGATACCCTTCTGCGTGCCCTTCATCTCAGACGAATTGAGTGCAGAGATACGCAGATGCATACGCAGAGCGGATCTCCAAGACGTTGTAAGGGTTGTAGATGTCCCTCCTACAACCTTGAAGACACAGTTGGTCCGGAACCGTATCTACGATCGGACGTGCCCAACCTCGTCCTGCGTAGTTTGCCCCAATGGGAAACAAGGGGATTGCATGACATCTGGGGTAGTTTACCTCGTGTCGTGCAATGAGTGTGGGGAGCACTATATAGGGGAAACGGGCAGACCCCTTTGTGTCAGGATCAGGGAGCATCTGGACGGCCTTGGGAAAGCCAATGTCCGCACTCCTTGGGAAGAACACAGGGTCCTGCGCCATGGGGGCACGATGATTCAGGTGTCTGCCTCGATCCTGGCGCGCGAAAGTGACATTTCGGCACGCAGGACGCTAGAGGCACTTTGGATTGCGGCGAAGAATCCGCAGGTCAATCGCAAGGAAGAGTGCATCGCGATTACTCAAGAACTGGCACCATTTGTGGAGCTCTGTGGGTTTTGATCTGCTCGATCTGACCCCGGGGTACTTAAGTCGGGTGGTCCCTAGGACCACAGCTCATTCACCCACGATTCCTTCCAGCTACGGGTGTTTGGTGGTCCAACGTCATCCACCTCTAAGGTTAGTTGTATCTCGGATATCGGATCCTGCATCTATTTTCCTTAGGAAGGGTACTCAGTAGTAAGAAATGGTGTTTGGGGGAACAGTTCCACAAGTGTCTCCGACTTTTCCAGGCTCTGAGGAAGGCGACGACGCCGAAACGTCAGCCGTAATAAAGTTGATGACAATCTTGGTCAACAGCTGAACAATCTCATCTATAGATTGACAACGTTCTTTTCACATTTTCTTGTTGGCAGCATGCCACATCGCACATATAGTCCCCACAGTTTATAGGTAAACACTCTACAGATGTCTGGTACACCCTTTCTTCTATCACACCGAGCTATCGCTACCGTTTTCCGTTAAATTCGCAATGCAGCGATACAGTCTGAACGGGCATGGCAGCTCAGTTCGCTAATGGTTGGCCATCGTCCTGATGTGCTCTACCCAACATGCCTCCAACATGTATTGCAGCCGCAGCCTTTTAATAAAGAAAATTCAAAGCGGTGTGAGTAAAATTACACTTTTTTTATTTAAAAGGTTCGTTTCGCCACCTACCTTCAGACGAACCTTTTTGTTATAACACCTTCCCGGTGGCTCATCAGTGAAGAGGAAGGTGCTATAACATTTTTGGATGTGTAAATTATTAATTTACTGATTCAATTTCTGATAATTTTAATGTTTATTAAACTTTAAAAAATTTAAAACTTTATTTTTATATTTTATATTTAGTTTAAAAGTTTTTTTATATTGATATATAATTTATTATATTAACATTTGAAATTATGTTAAAATTATAAAGGTTTTGAACACACACTAGTCGATCAGCTGACGATCAACTGACTCTAGTCTTCGCTTTGACAAAAATAACCCCACTGTAGTACAGTATTTGCTATCAGAACGGATAACTCATATCATTCCAAAGTGTAAGTCATTCTGCTTTGCTAGGAATGATATCACGGCGGCATTATTTTCTATCTTAATCTTGTTTTTTGACCTTGATTTATTATTTTTAAGTTTAAATTTGTTTATTTATTTATTTATTTATTTATTCACAGCATGGTGGTAGCCACGCATATAATAAAGAAACAAAAAAAAAACAACACAAACATTAATAACTCAAACTTGAGGACCAAGTAGGCACCAATAAATGAGAACGGAAACAGTTATAACAATGCAACGCTGGACAACAATCAAGCGAGCGAATGCTCAGATAATCCTAAGAGATTCTCGTTTTAGGCTAGTAATAAGTTGAACTGCCGCAAGCTTCTATAGGTCAAGAATGTTGATCTGACTGTGGTCCTCGCTACCGGCACATATAGCTGAAGCTTACCTCTCCTTGTTCTAGACAGATGGCCTCGGAAAAATATGCACGGGTTTATGTGCACCTTTTGGGTGAGAATCTTTAAAAGCATCTTGAGATCGAATGATTGCCTTCTATTAGGTTGGAAAAAAAGTCTCTTCACACTTCGAAATTTTTTTTACCCTTCCCCTTGTAAACGCACTAGCCAATGTTGATTGCTGATTTCGTAATCCTATCACACTTGTCTACCGTTCGCACGCGGACACAGGTTAAGACTCTTCTTGTAATTCGTTATCCACCCAATCTTCCGAACTCAATGCCAGATCTACCTCATGGCCGTTTTCAGCACGGCATTCTTCATGAATTCATTAAAGAATCCACAGCACGTCAGGCAGCAGACCAAATTAGCCATATATATGGCTTGGGATCTACTACTCATCGCGCCTGTTATGAGTGGTTCGGAAAGTCTTTAAAAGGAGATTATTCAATGAGGGCAAAGCATGGTCAGGAAGGCCAACTGGATTGGACGACAGTGAACTACACCATCTTCTTCGTACCGATAGTTGGCAGACGACACGTCAGCTGGCAGAGAAGCTCGAAGTGTCTCATAGGATAATAGGAATCCATCTGAAGAATCTTGGCTTTCATGGAAATTTGGAGCTTGGATTCCACATGCCCTGTCAGACACTCAGAAAGGTCGACAGCTCTCCATCGCTGCTTTTCTTCTGTCCAGATAAGGAAGAAAATCGTTTCTTCCGCGGATTGTGACAGGCGAAGAGTCCTGAGTTCTGTGTGCCAACTTCCGAGGAAAAGGCAATGGGTACAAAAGGGAGAGAGCCCTAAGTCTGATCTCAAGCCCAATGTTCACGAAAGGAAGATTTTCTTGAGTGTTTGGTGGGATATCAGAGAAGTGATTTATCGGCAAACTCTCAGAAGTGGAGAGACACTTACTGCTGTCACATACTGCGGCCAACTCCACAAAGTCGTCGCAACTCTCTAAGAAAACAGGCCGGAGAAGTCGAAGGTGATGATCCTGCATGACGATGCAAAACTACATGTTGCAAGACTCACAAGAGAAACAATAAAGGAGCTGGGCTGGGAGGTAATGTCACATCCACCGTATAGCCCTAACCTCGTTCGTGCCGACTACCATCTCTTCCATGCTTTCAAGCAAGAAATTGGAGAGAAATATTTTGGAACTGATGAAGACCTCAAAAATTGGATTCATCAATGGTGAGACTCCAGAACTGCAGTCTTTTAAGCGAGAGGAATTGGAAAATTACCCAGTCTTTGGAGAAGTGTAGTGGGACAAAATAGAGTTTATCTCAGTTGATTTGACTTTGTAGTTGTGAAGTAATAAATCTTTGAAAAAAATGAAAAGACTTTTTTTCCAACCTAATACATTCAAGAGACTTTAATCCCAACATCCTGTTTCTTTCTCGGCCATTTGGAATTTGCGAGTACTCCATGCCAAAGCATCTCATTACTGCTTTCCGAGTGAAATTATTCTGAATTCTTTCGAGCATGTCAATGTCTTCCTTCTTGAGAGGGTTGAACACAGTTGTTCCGAATTCAGCTATCGGCCGCACATATGATTTATAAGTCCGCAGAAAGAGATCAGGATTGTTGCTCTTTAAAACTTTGAAAATGTTGTAGGTGCGAAAATTTGCCATTTTTACCAAAGATTTGTAGTGAGCGTCAAAATTCAGATTTTTGCGTATTAAAAATCCAAGATCACGAACCTCGTCAACTACTCTAAGTGTTGAATTCTGTAGTTTGTAGTCAGGGAGAGAGACAACATTTCGGGCACCAATTACTAAGCAGCAGGATTTCTCAGGTGTAAGTGGTAGTTTCCACTCATTCGCCCAATTGGAAATGTAGTCAATAGCTGTTTGAACGCAAATAGAGTCTTGGTCTTCTTTGACAATTTTATAAATCTTTAAATCATCTGCATACATTTTGCATGTGACTCCAAACCTGGAAACTGTGTCTGGAAGTTCATATGTATAAATAAGGAAGAGGAGAGGAGAGAGCACTCCGCCTTGTGGAACTCCAGTACACGCATTAAAAACGGAGGAAAATGCTCCCTCAACTTTAAACTGATATGTCCTTCCAGTAAGGAAGCTGCGCGTCCAATTAATTACTATAGGCTGAATACCGACCATGCTCATTTTGCATAATAATTGTGGTATCGGGTATGATAAATGATATATTGTAAATGATTGATTTAAGTGTTGTATTAAATTACAAAAGCAAAGTTTCATGAACATAAACACACATATGTGAACAATTTAATGATGTAAGAGTATATTTTAGTAAATTTTCAAATTCAGCTTAATGTTTTCACAAAGTTTATAGCCTTTTTGCTATTGTCTAGCAAAGTGTATTTAAACAATATTTGTCTATTTTTAAAAATACACGTACCAATGCTATTGACGATAAAATCTCTATCAAATCCATTATTTACAAGAACTTTATAAAATTCTTCTAATTTATTACAAAAATATTCAAATTTTGAGCAAGCATTTGCAATTCTAAGGATTTCTGTGTATATGACATTACGTTTAACTCTGACAGAAACTTCAGAATCCATGTGTGGGAACCTATTAACTTTGAAGTTAAAAGAATCTGTTTAATTATACAAGTTGGTTTCTACTTGGTTATTTACAATTTTTAAGGTTAGGTCCAGATAGTTACACGCGTGTCCAGTGGTATGCGTCTTTTTAAAGGCAAGTGTGTTTTTGTACACTAATCCAAGAGTATTGTCTATGATGTCTTCAGTAAAGTTATGAACTATAAGTATGTCACCCATGTATCTAAATGGTTTAAATAACTGATGTCCCTCTAAAGTTATATTTTTGGAATATTCAAATTCAAGCATAGACATCGTTAGATTTGCAAGTAAAGGGCTAAAATTTCTATCTTGTGGTACTCCTTCATTTTGTTTGTAAATCATACCAGCAAATGTACAGTAGCTATTTCTTAGTAAATAGTCGATGAAATATAGAAGATCAGAAGGCTTGTAGTATCTGTATCCATTATCTTTACCAGAAGTGTCCGTGTAGAAAACTTTGAAGCTGTTGCTAGCAATGAAATTTTTATCCGAGTTTTTGAAACAAATGTTAGTAAGGCTTTTCATTTTCCATAATAGTAGCATGAGGTAGGTTTGTAAACATATCTGTAAAATCTGCTGAATATAGTTTAACATTTTCTGGATCAAAACTTGCAAGTTCTTCTATTATGTTTGAGTTATTAATAGACCAGTACGTTTCAATCGTTCTGGTCTATTAATAACTCAAATAACAAACATATTAACAACATAAACATATTAATAATAACTATTATTAATCGTTTTTAAGTTAACGTCTAAGTAAGAGCACTAGCTCCGGTCTCTACCGTTCGATTCGATGCTGTTTATGCCGAGCGAATGAGTGGAAAGGCGGTATCAGGCACTCATTTGGAACCTCGTGAACGACACGGGCCAACGTCTCATGCAAATTGTACAGGCGAGGCGCGACCAGCAAAATAGAACTCGTAAGACGTGAAGACCTCGAATGATAGTAGCTCCTTCACTCCCTCTAATCTGTCCCCGCCTATAGTGCTAAACCATCTGCCAGCAATACGAATCTCTCTGTGACTGCCACTCCACCTGGAAGCAAAATGACGCGATGAGAATGTCCGTGGAAAAATGTTTGAAAAGTCGCTCGAGTAAAACCGATCAGTTCATGCTCTCGTACCTGAAAACATTTCTCCTTGAATGGTTAACCCCATTCTCTTCGCGGTGTCGTAGATTTCCAGGACGTCCTTCTTTTCCAAGCCAAGCAGCTGTGTAGCCATGGAAAGCGCAACCAGTCCACATCTTAATACTCAAACACGTACGGAGAAATGATAGAACTCCTTTTTAAACAGCTCCAATGTGGAATTTGGACGCATATAGTCATACAATGTAAGTGTTCTGTATACATTTGGTGCAAATACTTTCGCGCATTTGCTGCAAATATTCTCGGGCGGGCGAGGGGGATCACTATGTACTCAGTAAGCCATCCGCCTTGCTAAAAAGGCATATGTACGTCCAATCACATCAGAAATGACCTGGGCTCAGTTCAACACAGGGGTGGAACACACCAATGCTGCACAAAATTTTTGGTGCCGTACAACACTAAACGTTATGAAGGGATGTCGTGCATGGCATACATTGGATTTGCTCAAAAACTTCTGGTAATTGGATGATTCACATAACGCTATTTTCGTGGACCCCGGATTTTTGGATGATTCGGATCGGGATATCCGAAAATGATCTACTCAATACATTGATCCGATCGAATCTTCGGATAATTGGACGATTGGCTAATGCCATTTTCGCGGACCCAGGATTCCTGCCTGATCCGGATCCGGATATCCGAAGCGGATATCATTCGGATCCAATGTACACTACACGGTGACTCCTTCCATCGAATTTATTTGCGCCGCACACTTTCACTTTTTCAATTACCGAAGTAGCAAGCCCACGGACAAATCAGTGCTCTGCTCCTAAAAGACTAGTCCGATAACAATTAATCGATGACGATTGTACCGTGCATTTCCCTGAACGCTCAAATATGGAATTAAACAAATCCCCCTCTTGCACAGCGTGCAGTTGAACTACTAACCTCGCATAAAGACACGAGGGTCATTCCGTAAAAAACACGGGTGAAGAAAATAATCCATCTAGAGGCGAACACAACGATAAGTGCAAGTTCTACAGAGCTTTGAAGAGCTCAGAAAAACCGATGTAAGATGCCAAGGTCTCCACCATGGGTTTCGCGTATTCGTAAATGCTTTGCTCATTTCTTTCCCAATAATCACCAAAAATGTGTACATGCTAGCTATTATGCTAGCAGATTCATCGTTCTTCCAAATTCCAATCACGAATGAGTCCCAAATATTTGAAGGCACTACTATCTTACGAACAGAAGCGCTCAAACAGATCTCTTAAAACAAACGTGTGAGTGACTTCGGTGGATTCAGAGTTCCTATACCGATCAGCAGATGCTGTCCCCTTCCTACTACCTAACCATTTTCCTACCGATTGTATTGTATTGTATCCTAAAGGATAAAGGATAAAAGACGGCGTTACTCAATCCCTTTTGGGATGCGCCAGCGCATTCTACTTCTACGGGATGTCGTGGAGGCGACATGAATGCGTATTTGGCCATACAATAACTTGCGGTGGCCAGCCGATGAACAATTCAGCGCTCTATCCTTCCCAGACAAGTCTGGTACCAATTCACCGACCCCGGAGGGATGGAAGGCTTGGTTGGCCTGGACGGGAAATCCGAACCAGTAACCTGGTATCGGGTGCACGCGACAGTCGCGCCTCCTCCGACTGCGCTACACGCGCCCTATTGTATCCTACCGATCCTATATGCGCCCTCGTCGGCTCTTTTTAACGTACGTTTAACGGCGAGCGTGCAGATTGTGCGGTTCTGACAGGAATTCTGTTCCTATAGAAGGCAACAGGAACTCACTGCGGTCCGTCCTGGGAAATTGGTTGCACTGAGAGGATCCTCACTTGGGCACCTGGTAGAGACAATGATCTCGGGTCAGCGTGTCGAGACAACACCTCCTCGATCCGCGCTCGAGTCAAGGCCGACAGCTTCTGTAAGTCCAAGGCGCCACACGAAGCTCGACCATCCATGACTGCTCAAAATCCCGGTAAAGACACCTCTTGTGTTGACGAACCCATATTGCAGACTTACCCTGACGACTCTGTCAGCTGGAATGCAAGGAGCCGTTGCAGCAGCATTTCTGCTGCTCCCGAACGACCCATGAGGTGTAAAGTACGGAATACCGCGCTCCAACGCCATTGATTCGCAGACAAGGCTACTACGGTAGCGACGCGATATCGAGTCGCGCTCCCTCGGCTCCCATTTCGGCGTCGGCCTCGCTGCAGCTCGCGAGTACCTCGTCTGCCGTCCACGCATTCATCTGACCGTCGTGGTTTCAGGTATGATCAGGAGCCCTGTCGACCGTCGTGGCCACATCGCTCAGCCGTACGATCGCCCTCCCGCGAGGTTGGTCGCCTTTCAGTCACTTTGGTTGCTCGACAGAGCGTGGTTGCCTCCGTTTTCTTCGTTGATGAAATTCATGCGGATGTGTTGCGCTCGAAGTAAGGACACACCGGTGAGCGAGGTAAAGTCTAATGATGAGAAGCAAGAACGGAGGTAGTCTACCGCGTTCCACGCGCAATACGAGACAAGAATCTAGATTACGGAAAATGCAGTGCCGACTTACCCGTAACCCAAAATTGCGTAAGCGGTGTGTTGTGCAATCACGATAGCTCTGTTCCGGGAATTCACACGATGTACAAGGAGCATGCTTTGGGAATAATTCCCAGCTGATTAAAGATAAGAAGTAGTGCAGAATTGTCCAGATGTTTAGTATAGGACCAGTTTTATTCCAGGAAAGCACTTAATTGTTAGTATCTTAAGGTTAACGTCAATGAACCATAGAATTTCTTGTGTAAAATCAGGCAAACGGTTTTCCTAGTCCTCCTTTAACGCGGTTTCTTCTTCTTGGAGTTTGTGGTTATCGTAACATCTCTATTCTCTTAATCATGGCACAGTTGAACGGTTGCTTGTTTGTTGGTATCAGGACGAAAAAGGTTAAACTAGATAAATCAAGGAAGACTAGTTACTGGGATGTAAATCAAAACCATACTTAGCATTCAGTTTCACATTTTTTCAGTTTAACATTCAGTTTCAAGAGCACCAAGTGGAAGTACAACGCGCGGAGCACGCCGACGTGGTGAAATACTGATGAATTTAGTGCACATTTATATCAAAGGCAGACCTAGCAAGCGAATTTACACCCTGGAATAGTTACCACTCTCCAAATTCTATATTGGAACACCTCTTACGGTGCAATGAAACGAAGACGTGAGCAAATACTTGTAGCAGAAGTATAAAAAAGTAAAAGACAGCCTTACTCCAACCCTCTTGGGATCCGCCATGCTCTGTTCTTCTACGTATTACGTGAAAAGGATTTTTATCTCAACAATGACTTGCGGTCGCCAGCCGATGTACAACTTAGCGCTTTATTCTCCCGATAATATCGATCGGTATTGATTGCTCCCCCCTACTGTGAAGTCCTTCCGTCGGGCCATAGGAGCCCCTAAGCACATTGGACGCCATGTTCGGCTCGTCTTCTGAACCCCTACGCACATTGGACGACTTCTTCTGAACTCCTACGCACATTGGACTGCGCAGACCTTACCAGCAATTCTGTAGATTCCGGTAGAATTCATTAAGATTGAGTCTGAACCGAAATACTTCAATTCGAATGTAACGGCTTAAATCCGACAGCCTTGATCAAACTAATAGAACAACAACGTTGAAGTGGATGCGATTCCTTAAGAAAATGTAGATTCTAGAAGAGCTGCATGAACAAAACCGACTGCGTGACACATAAACTCAGTTAAGGAACTGAATTTCACAACCCCGGTTCGTAGGAGCAGTTCCAAAGTGCTTCTCCTTCGCATTCACTGTCTTCCGATTTCGTAAGAGCTGTTGTAGAGTGTTTTCTCTAAGCGTTCACTGTGAAACGGCGTGTCGTGATTGCACAACACACCGCTCACGCAATTTTGGGTTACGGTAAATCGGCATGCATTTTCCGTAATCTAGATTCTTGTCAATACGAGTTTCTGGGGCCGTATGCACACCGGCTGCGGGACACTATGTACGAATGGTCGCCGCGGACGCGGCGAACGCGGCAGAAGGCGTCGCAATTGGGTGACTTCAGCGGCCAGTGGTATCTAGACCTGCATCAAAACTTGTACATCAAGTGTTAGAAAGTGTATACAAACTCAGTTTCACTGCGATAGTATGTCATATTTTCAGCTTTTCCTGAAGAAGCATCATATAAAATTGAGCATTAGAACGTTGCTTAGTTTTATAACTCGAACTCAATTTCTGAACCAGAGCATGATTTCTCCCAGCTCCTGCAACAGCAGAAAGGGATATCAACAACTCAAACCTAGCGTCTGCAGCAAGTCATGAGGCACAGCTCCCACGACCGCAGCAAGTCATGAGGCACAGCTCCCACGACCGCAGCGGAGCTCATCGCGCACGCGACAGTCGTCGTCGAGGACGCGGCGACCATCCGTATATAAAGACTGCCCCTCATGCACACTTCGCCCGACGCGCCCCGCCGGGAAATGGGGAAGAAATTCCGTGCTTCCGCGATGCACACCAAGCTGGGAATACAGTACTCCGGGGCTCTGGCGGGAAATTGCGTCCCCCTACTCGGAGGTAGGGGGAATTCGGACTGGAGCAGAGACGTTGCTGATTGCTGCCGCCAAGACGATGCTTTCGAGCTATGCCTCCACATAAGAGCAGCAAAGGAGAGGCTAGAGGGCGACTTCGTTGATGTTTTGGTATATGTGATGCTCAGTGAGGTCATTTTTGAGCAGCAGTGTTTAGCATATGAGAAGTTCGACCTTTCCTTCATTCATCAAGTAAAACAGGCACTTGCTGAAGCTAATCTTCAAGCAGTGTCCAAATGTGGAGATCCTACTATATATAAAGGAGGAAGCGTGTGTGTGTGTGTGTGTGTGCGTGCGTGCGTGTTTCCGTCACAACTGGAATGGAGGCACTGAGTAGCCGTACACGTCGGCAACCGTGCATGGCGAGGCGTCGACGTGCCGAACACGTCGGCAACCGTGCATGGCGAGCCGTAGACGTGCCGAACACGTCGGCAACCGTGCATGGCGAGCCGTAGACGTGCCGAGCACGTCGGCAACCGTACATGGCGAGCCGTAGACGTACCGAGCACGTCGGCGGTACAAACTTCAGGCCTGGGGGTAATCGAGGTCGCTGAACACGAATCTGAAGTCGCCCGATCGATATTATCGATTTTTTGAGGATGGCGTTCAAGTGGCGCGAAACTTCGGCCTTGGGGGTAATCGAGGTCGCTGAACACGAATCTGTAGTCGGAACAATCGATATCGATCGATATTATCGATTTTTTGAGGATGGCGTTCAAGTGGCGCGAAACTTTGGCCTTGGGGGTAATCGAGGTCGCTGAACACGAATCTGTAGTCGGATCAATCGATATCGATCGATATTATCGATTTTTTGAGGATGGCGTTCAAGTGGCGCGAAACTTCGGCCTTGGGGGTAATCGAGGTCGCTGAACACGAATCTGTAGTCGGAACAATCGATATCGATCGATATTATCGATTTTTTGAGGATGGCGTTCAAGTGGCGCGAAACTTCGGCCTTGGGGGTAATCGAGGTCGCTTAACACGAATCTAAAGTCGACCAATCGATATCGATCGATATTATCGATTTTTTTAGGATGGCGTTCAAGTGGCGCGAAACTTCGGCCTTGGGGGTAATCGAGGTCGCTGAACACGAATCTGAAGTCGACCAATCGATATCGATCGATATTATCGATTTTTGAGGATCACGTTGAGGAAGATCAGCCGATCCATCTCGATTAACATAATGGTCAGAAGGCCTAGGGAAGAATAGGAAACCCGTAGCGGCCATGGCGTCCTATTCTCGGGGTTTGGGGGCGAAGCCCCCAACCAGTCGTAGGCGGCCGCTAGGCCGCCGAACGACTGGTTTTTTATATTTTCGTTGGTTGTTGGGTATAAGAGACGCCTAAAGAGGCTATGATTGGGCCACTCGTGTGTATGTGTGTATTTAATGCGGGTATAACAAAGTCTATCCAGGTTGTTTTTATGTTAGTGCTTTCATTTACTGAAATGTACATTTTCCGAAGCCCTTGGTTAAATAATTAATACTTTTAAGGCTAAATGTTGCTTGGACGTTTTATCCTTGAATTTTTACCGTAGGAATATGGATTCTCCCAGATAGCTACGGTTTTTGCGACTAAGGGGGCTGGTACCCGCTCCATTATGAGACAGTGGTCTTGGAACACTAAGATAAACACGGTTTCTGAGCACAGAACTAAGCAAGGAAAGGAACTCCGGGGTGTCGCTGATCTTACCCGTTTTAACATACCTTCCCGGCGCACAGCGGGCACCAGCCCGCCTAGTACCCGGCTTCTCGATGTTATTTTCATCGATGCTGAGAACTAGTACACATGTCAAATTGTTTGGAAGGCTTATATGACCTGCTGCCAGCAAATAGAAGGGCATAAACGGCATATCGTTATTCGTCGAATGGAGCGGAGGAAAAAACGCTTGCAAATGCTTGTTTACTCCCAGCTCCACCTCATTTAACTAGTTCATATTTGCCCTTACCTAACTATCAAACAAAACTTTGCTTGATGCCATGCGACGCATAGCTATGACTTGTTTAACTCAGTACCTCTATGGATCTCACTTGGTCATTGTTGCAAGATGATTCCCAAAACCCGTAGAAACAAAGGAGAACAATAAATAGGCGAGTGAACAGGCGTATATAATGTGACATAACAGCGTTCTGATAGGCTTCATAGCGAAACCAGTATCGAGTTAATAATATACTCTCACGTCCTTCGTCATTCCTCGGCCGTCCCTTCACCCGGACTAGAAAACAGCTGATAATTTCTCCGTGATTTGCAACGCTTCCTCTGTGCCTGTGTACGAAACATTTTCTGTACGGCTAGGAAGTTTCCCGACCGTACATCTCCCGAGGTGCATCGCAGGAAGGGGCACCCGTTCCCGCCGGGTAATTTCTGCTGTGGGGAGAGCGCGGGAAGTCCGCCTCGCCGGGGCGAGGTATGCATACGGCCCCTGGTGCAGTGACGGAGTGTTTGATAAACTTACAACCGGAAAAAAACCCGTCTGAGTTGTCCACCGTAGTTTCGATGTGAAATTCAGGGAAATTGTTACGAAGCCGAGTTGTCTATCCCTCTGCTAATCAGTCGCTGCAGCTAGTGATACTTGCTTGCATGCTTCTCCGGCGCAAATAGCGTCGGGGAAGGGGGCTTCTGATGAGCAGAAAATCCCAGAGAGCGTCGTTAATGTCCTTCATCCCTGGCTCCAATGTATAGAGCCTGTAGTAAGGGCGTTCCATGGCTAATAAGAACCAGGTTTGAGTCCTGCGGCTGTGGGCGTTGCACACCGGACAACCCGGATGGGTTTTTTCCGGTTGTGAGTGTATCGACGAGTCAGTGACGGACGCCCGAGTTATCTCCTATATCGAATTCTGCTGTTTTGCGGTAAACATGCGATTGTGCTCTGCGAGCCAAATAAGTACGATCAAAAAATGGTTGCCCGCCAGATAAATTCGGTGTGGTACTTCGGGCAGAGGGGCTCACTTTGCAAGAAATTTTGAGGATTGCTAAGTGGTGTAAGGCGGAGCCGCTCCTTTCGTCTCATTTCTCATTGGAGCGCGCCAATCTACCAGCTCGGTGCCGGGATCCTAAGTGCTTATCTAGCCCTTCAGTATGGTTAGAACATGAATGCGTGTCTCCCTTATGACTACGAAGATATTGTAAATATTCAGGTAATTGGTTTTTAATACTAGGAATTGTTCAATGTGCATGGAAATAACAAAGGAATCGTGCTAGCTTAACAAAGTCTGGATATACCGAAAAGATGAAAAAATAGAAATACATGCTAAGGCTGAACACCACTTTTTCGCGTCGTAAGGTAGTAGCTCGTCAGTAGAAGTAGATTTATTGACACATATTTTAACATTGCTTCATTGTTGGGCAACCCCAGATTTTGCAATAAATCGCTGCAAAATACGAATTAGTACAGAAGTAATGGAGAGTTCAGCGGAGATCGTTGAGTTGAGCAGAGACACAGATCGGAAGAGATCTGACGAAGCACTTAACATGTATGTATTGCAACAAATACAACGGCTATAATAATATATGCGTATTGATGTGCAGAGAAAGTAAGGACGGCTACAAACAAAAAGAATATGAACTGAGCAGTTTACCCTTCCTCAGATGGCTCCCATTGCCAGACACCATTTTTACAGATGGAACATTCCCTATCAATATCAGAACATGTCAGATAGGCCCATGCTAAGCATACATTGGGGTTGGAACATCTCTTTCGTTCAATGTCGCCCGTTCCCCCGTTCTCATCATTTGGAACACACTTCCCGCAGACAAAGCAACTCTGCAGGAGAGCTGGTTCAGTCTTGTCTACTTCTACGTCCAAGTTTTTGTCATCGACCTTACATCTTCGCTTCGTCCTTCTTTCAGAATTCAGCTTGCTCCTCTGCAAACAATGTAAAGAAACGATCCAGAGATTTAAGAGGTTGAACATTAATATTTACAATGAGTAAAAGACTTCTAGAAGAACAGACTGTAATGCGGTAAGAGTAATGGGATTACCGAAGGCTTATGGAAACACTAGGGAGGTTTAATGGAAGGTTTTCGTGGATTTTATGGATATACACCACTCTCTGGACATAAAATATGCAATACTGATAGTTAATATTGACGAGAGCACTTCTAAAAGGTAGAGACTGTAAAAGAATAAACAAATAACGGCTGGAGCTAGCTGAAGAATTGTTGAATAGGGATAAATTTGAGTGGTAGTAGTAAGTCGCTGTAGGTTGGTGCGCTGCAGTGAGAAAGTAGGTAGCAATCCTCAGAAATTTTAATTACACGGACAAGGAAAACCGAGACATAATGAAGAAGTTAATGCGTTAATGAAGAAAACACACAAATAACAATACTGATGTTTTCTGTGTTGCCCTCGGCATCAGAACCGTCGGAGGAGAGCACAGATTTTTTCAAGGGATGGGACTCTGGGGTGTGATCCGACTATCGCACCCACTTCAAAATTACCTACAGTCAGGAGTACCTTCCCTTGCCAGAATCTTGCGGCAAATTAAGGTGGATGTGTGATCGAAAGGAGGGATTATCAGGGCGACGCTAGTCGCTATTGTCGCTACATAGGGAATATATTCCCCCTGACTACCCCCCCCCCCCCCCCCCCGCCAGCCCTCATCTTAGTGGTATTCATTATTGGTCCCCCTTCTGTAGCTCCCATTAAAGGTTCTACTCCTACTGGTACCCCCCCCCCCCTTCTCCTCCCTTCGCTGGTCCTCCCACCCTTCACTGGCCCTCTGCTTACTGGTGGGGTCCTCTTTAGTGGTCTCCCGTTACATTACCAAACACCCCTTGCGCGACGTAAGTGACACCTCTTCTGAACCCAGACACCCCTTGCGCGACATAGGTGACACCTCTTCTGAACCCAGACACCACTTGCATGACATCGGTGACACCTCTTTTAAACCGAGACACCCCTTGCATGAAATCCGTAGTACCCCTTTTGAATCCAAACACCCAATGCGCGACATCGCTGACATGCCTTTTGAATCCGAGCGCCTCTTGCATGACGTCGGTGACACATCTTCTAAATCCGAACGCCTGTTGAGCAACGTCGCTGGCATGTCTTTTGAACCCGAACGCCCTTTGCGCGACATCGGTGACGGCCTCGACACGGCGTGGGTGGCACCTCGTCTGAACACGGACGCCTGCTACTCGACTTCTAGGAAAGCAGACGGCGGACGGACAACCGCTAACTCCTTTATATACAGGGTGCGCCATAAATATGGTCACTCAATAAAAAGCGAATTACTCACGAGGAATTTGTCAAGGAATAGCGAAACTTCCTCAACAATTTATTAACAATCTAGTTAACACGCAAAGTGGATATCATCTAATATGATCTTCCTTGACACGAATGACAACCTTCAGACGCTTAGGGTAGGACTCAATGGCGGCACGCAAGATTGCTTGCGGAATTTCCTTCTATGCTTTTTCCCGTGAAGATTTCAATCCTCGAATCGTAGTGCGCCTTTTAGCGCAGGCCTCACCCTCTGAATGAAGCAACGCAGTAGTCCATAACACTCAAATCTTACGAGTTTGTCGGCCATTCAGAAACAGGGATGAAGTTGGGAAGATTCCTTGCGCACCACTCCTGAGTCTTCTTGGACTTATGAGCGGGTGCGCCGTTCTGTTGAAAGGTCCATGTTGTATTCCCAGAGTGTTCTTGAGCCTAGGGAAGCAACTCCTTCATCACAATGTCGTTCGCGTTGACATTGGTGTTGACCTTGGCTCCTTTTTCAACGAAAAACAATCGTGTCCATCTTGTGGCGCAAACTCCGGCCCAAACCATCAGGGAAGCTGCATGCGAGTTTCTGTTAACGGTATCTGCATCCTCACCACTTTCAGCCAATAACTGCGAGTTTCGGCGGTCAAAATGCTGCTCAATTGAGAAAAGTTTCTTATCAGTGAAGAGCGTCGTGCAGTGGTCGTGCCGCCCGAGGAGTCTTGGACATTTTTTCATCTTCCTTCCATCTGTGCAGGCGTTTGTCCGTGCAGTTGACGGAACTTGTAGGGGTATAGTCCAAGTTCATTCTTAGCAACTCGCTTCATCATCGTAGCCGATACGTTGAGCACGGATGCCATCTTTCTCATGCCGCGGCCTGGATTCCACTTGAATTGTTCTTTCACGATTTTCCAAAGACTGCTCGTAGCTACGGATACCGGGCAGCCAGGTCGGGAACGATCAACGAGAGAGTTACGTTCCACACAGCGATAGACTGTCATCTTGTGCAGCTTCAGCAGACGAGCGATGTTGGAAACAGAAAGTGCAGCCCTTCTCGGATCCAAGATTGCGCCTCTTTGACAAGTAGGATCACCGTTTAGACGCTATAAGTAATCAAGACCTAGTTAATGTTTATTACGTCGCAAAAGGCAGACGCGAGATAGAAGTAAGTCAGCTAACAAACAAACATAAAAAGGGTACAATTAAACAAGGACTGGGTGTGGTCGATCTCCATGACTAGAGTCCGTCAAACTTGACTAAAATCCTCGATGCATACCGCTTAAACTAGTTAATAGCTTAGTTTTATTTTTACGCCGTTACCTTCTTTTCAGTTTGCGGGCTAAAGACTCGGGTATCGTAATTGCGCGTCTGAAAATGATCGTTATCCGAATCATCCAAGTATCCGGGGGCCTCAAAATCGCCGCTACCCGAATCATGCAAATATCTGACCATGAGATCCGCAAAATTGCCGCTATCCGGTTTATCTAGTCGTCGAAAGATTTGGGCTCAGATACTCCAGTGTATAATTTAGTAGTCAACGAGTAGTTTTAAAGTGCGCAGCTGATTTCTGAAAGATGGCACTGTATTGTACCTGGAGTGGGCGGCGGCCGAAGGACGTTATGCGACTTCGCCTGTCCATTCTCCGACGGCCGTTTGCTTCATACGGCGGCCGCCGCATAACTGTGAATGAGTAAAGGCCCCCGCACACTTCTGCGGCATTGCCGCTGCCCTATCCTTAACCATAGGGCAGGGACGCAGAGCTTGCCTCCGGTGGCATCCCTGCCCTATCGTTAACCATAGTGGCGAGCGGCGTTGCTGCAAGGTGTAGGGCCTTAAGCCCCAGTGACACATTCTCTTTGTGACAGTTCGGATTGCCTTTTTTCCCAAGCTTCTCGCGGTCACAAGTTGTACGCTTGCCGCTAGTTGTTCCAGTGAATGGGAACCTTTTTTCAATAGGTTTTTCCCATACTATTATACAGTTGTTACTTGAAGGCGAATGCTAAAAAAAATATGGCGAACATTTTAGGAGTTCAAAGCGTCGTCACTCTCAGGAACCTCGAGGTCGAGAACGCAGAAGAGGCTCGCCACCCCCGTCATACTTTCAGCAGCCACCCAAGACGGTAGCACAGCTATGGCATTATCATCATTTGTGTCATTCTGTCGGTCCAGCAGCGACAGAAAGAACTAACCAGGATACTATCTCAACGGTAGGTCGGAACGGCGCAAGTGTTGTATATGGGCAGAACCGCCTCTCTCTGGGTAGTAACAAACTGCAGGTATCTCGACCCCAATACAACTCTGCGCAGAGTTAGGGGTGACGGAAGTCGCGGGTTGGCGCCCTGTTGATTCACGTGCTCCACAGCTGACGGGCGCGCGCGGGATGAGGACTCGTATCGCGGCACCCCAGATAACCCCCCTAGATGAAGTTTCAGCGGATTTTTTTTTTTGACCGAAGTCTTGTCGGTGGAGTCAGAACTTTTTACTAGTGCCACCAAATATCTATCATTACATAACTATAGCTTCACACAAATAGGCTTAAAATAAGTGACACACAGAAGTGAACATGTTAACTAATCTGTGGTTTGAAGCATATGTTATATGTAAACATGCTCTATAACACACTATAATACCCCTAGGTGGATTACCTATATGATAAACATGGATTTTGCAAAAGTGCAAAACGAACGCAGTCTGCAGGATCCAAACCCCCGACCCCGCGTTTACGAGCCCTAGCTCTTCACTACTACGCCACCTGAGCGCTGCGCCTGGCCGCGATATGAGCCCTCATCCCGCGCGCGCCCGTCAGCTGTGGAGCACGTGAATCAACAGGGCGCCAACCTGCGATTTCCGTCACCCCTAACTCTGCGCAGAGTTGTATTGGGGTCGAGATACCTGCAGTTTGTTACTTCCCAGAGAGAGGCGGTTCTGCCCATAAACAACACTTGCGCCGTTCCGACCTACCGTTGAGATAGTATCCTGGTAAGAGATTTTTTGTATGCCGTATCTCATCAGGTCCAATTGGCTCCGTTGCAGATCCGTGAGGCGTCGTTTGATGAAGTGGAGCGCATGGCCTTTCCGGTTCCGGAAGATCCTTTTGAGCATCCCAGGCGTGCTGTTGAACGGTAATCATTCGCATTTTTAATCTTTTGGTCTATGGCTGTTCTCTTGTTTGAAACACTATCATTATTTCAACAAGAAGTAGGTTCGTGGTCCATGCCAAATATGTGGCAAATTGGGAGGGATACGATTTGCGTTGTAAAAGGCGAAACGTTTTTCGGTCAATGCAAAGGAACTCGAGGCCTATGCCATTTTCAGTATTTTTCTCCTTCCAAATGGCAGCTTAAAACAAATTACAGAAACATCCAAACGCAGCTTGCTGCAAGGAACTGCTCGCGAACGAGTATTACCACTCCACTGGTGAACCTGGGACTGCTGTAAAGCACGGATTCAAGCCGCGGCCAATGTCATCGATGAGTAATGGATGCCCCTTAGCCCTGGTTTATAGTTGCGCCGCTGGGCGGCGCGGCACCATAGTGGGCATAGATATCGAGCGGGTGGCGCGAAAAATCAATATCTATGACGACCATCACGCCGCGCCGCGATTCGGCGCAAGTATAAACCAGGCCTTAGCTGCTTCGAAGACAGTCCTTCTTCGCTCCATTGCCTATGCCAGCTCGGAGGCTCGGACAAGCAACGTGCTTACATTGAAAGTTGCAACTCGGGATTCGCCCTACTTTACAAGATTCTAGAGTACCACAGCGCGTATGCATGTTACATCTTTGACCCTCAAGTAGTTCTCACTCTTGCTTGGCTTGTGAGACGGCGATGCGAAGCGCTATCTCGAAAAAACTTGGACCATCATACCCCATGCGATGACGGATAAGGGGAGAGTACCACGTAGACACACGTGTCATCATTTTTAGAGATGCATATCGTGGGATGCAGCTTCGAATGCTGATTCCAGATGTGTTCCATATTTGGCAACGAAGTTGTGTATAATTTTCACTGTACCGTGTTGAAGTGGGCTCAAGAAGGCTAGAAAAGCGCTGACGGCCCCGAAAAGTAGTGGCGCTGGGAATAGGGGAGCAGAGGCGTGAGGGGGGGGGGGGGGGGGGGGGGGGGGGGGGAGGGAGGGGTGGTTGTTAGTGTTTGACTCCCCATTGATGCACCATTTTTGCACTTCATGAAAAAGATCCGCTATGACAAGTCAAAGATCTGTGTGGAAAAACATTAGAAAAGGCCACCAGCGAGGGGCGGTCTTTATGTACGAATGGTCGCCGCGCCCGCGACGACGACTGTCGCGTGCGCGATGAGCTCCGCTGCGGTCGTGGGAGCTCTGCCTCATGACTTGCTGCAGACGCTAGGTTTGAGTTGTTGATATCCCTTTCTGCTGTTGCAGGAGCTGGGGGAAAACATGCTCTGGTTCAGAAATTGAGTTCGAGTTATAAAACTAAGCAACGTTCTAATGCTCAATTTTATATGCTGCTTCTTCAGGAAAAACTGAAAACATAACACGCTGTCGCAGTGAAACTGAGTTTGTATACACTTTCTAACACTTGTTGTACAAGTTTTGATGCAGGTCTAGATACCACTGGCCGCTGAAGTCACCCAATTGCGACGTTTTCTGCCGCGCGAGTCGCCGCATCGGCGGCGACCATTCGTACATAATGTCCCGCAGCCGGCCACCAGCAGGGATGAGCGGAATTTCGGTTTCCGGTTTCCGACTGTTTTGGACTCTTCCGTTCCTTTCCGTGTTCCGCCTGTTTTGGGCCGGAAGGCTGAAACGGAAATGGGTACTGTTCCACACTAGTTTTCTATTGAACTCAATCTGCTTATCAATTAAAAGTAGTCCTCCTTCATGTAATTGAGAGAGAAATACTGTCTGACAAATTTCAATTTTTAATTCCGTTAGGTGTGATATTCATCCATATGGAATTATATGGTTCATTTTTTTAATGAAGCTTTACGAGTATCTACCATGAGTGGTTATTTTGATTGGCTATGGTGACTTATTGAATTCTGACACAAAACTGTTGCTTCGAGAACAATCTAGGAACTGTTTAGCTGTGTCGCCTTGGGCGCAGGGTTTCTAGGCTGGCACAGACTGAATATTCCTGTAGAAGTGTGGGTCCACCATAACTAATCACTCACCCAGTTATCATTTAGATCCCAGAATGAATTTTGAGTACTAGCTTTCGTGATAGGGCGCGTGTAGCGCAGTCGGAGGAGGCGCGACTGTCGCGTGCACCCGATACCAGGTTCCTGGTTCGGATTTCCCGCCCAGGCCAACCAAGCCTTCCATCCCTCCGGGGTCGGTGAATTGGTACTAGACTTGTCTGGGAAGGATAGAGCGCTGAATTGTTCATCGGCTGGCCAACGCAAGTCATTGTATGGCCAAATACGCATTCATGTCGCCTCCACGACATCCCGTAGAAGTTCTGGGATGCGCTGGCGCATCCCAGAAGGGATTGAGTAACGCCGTCCTTTATCCTTTATCCTTTTAGCTTTCGTGATTACAATGTAACTGCTAATGTTGAGTATGCAGATATCTGTGCAGTCACCACGTCGTCTACGGTGCCACAGATTTCTAAAAGTGTTGAGAGGAATCTCGTTCCCGGTCGGGAAATGATCTGTGTGGCTACTAGACATGGGATCCGAATCATGCATTTTCGGATATCCGGTCGGATTTATCCGGTTTCGGGTTATCCGAAATCCGACTCGGCCGAAAATTGCCCTCATCTGAATCGTCCGAAGATCAGGGGTTTTCAAAATTGCCCTCATCTGAATCATCTGAAGATCCGGAGTTTGAAAAAATGGCCTATCCGAATCATCTGATTATCCGGAAAATCGGTGTCGGATCCAATGTCTAGTGGCTACTGCAGTTTTAGACTTCACCCGAGTCAGTTTTTTAATGCTGGTCTGTAAGTAACGTCAAGGGGTTCAGTCGGTTAAGTCTACCGCTCAAAAAATATCAAAAAAGTCAGCGAAAAACTCGTCGCAGAATTAGATATGAAAAGACTGCATGCTGAAATAGTGAGAAAGTGAGATAAGACCCTGGATTTGTTTTCGTTCATTGCTCAGCCATAGCTAAAAGGTTATCATAGCAATATTATGAATTCATGCTTCGTTATGTTGTGTTATGATGAGGATGAGATTAATCTGTGGAAGATTCTGCTGCTCGCAAAGTTCTGCACAAGAAAAAGTGCAATAGGAGCCGCTTCTGACGCCACTTTTTTTTTTTGAAAAAATGGCGAACATGTGTCGTTTCTGTTTCCCTGTTCAGGTTTCCGGCCATTTTTGAGCGTTTCCGTTCCGTCTTTCGTCTTCCGCTTTTTCCAGAAAAATTTTCGCACATCCCTGGTCACCAGACGTAGTGGCGATGTCAGGATAGGACGTCTCTAGGCGAAGTTTTAGCGTGCCGTTAGAGGAGTTCGGTCCGGGCGATACCTCACGCGCCGCCCTACGACACTAGAGAAGAGGATAACCAACAGTATTGCGCCCATCTTGCGAGATTCGCAATACGGGAGCATTGTAGCGGAAGGTAAATAGGACATCTGTGTTGCATTAGAAGGGGAGAATCCTACATGGGAGGAGGATGGTGAGCAAAGCACTAGTCGGCACCATAGATCTCTTCGTTTCGGTGAAAAGGAGGTGAATTTGGGCACCTTATCTTGCTTAGAAATTCGTTGAAATATGCAATCCAGTCTAGGTGGATGAGGCAATGGGATGAAGATTTTATGACGATTCGGTTTCGATTCATTTGATCTCTAGAATTTCTCGTCTGAGGGCTTATTTAAGGCACTGCTCCGATAAGTATGGGTGGATGAGTCATTGTCATTGATATCCCCCAAACTTCACCTAGGCAAGTCATTCAAGGCGCTGATCCCTTATCCAGTGATCACTTTCTGATTTCTGGTGAAAAAAAGCACGTGGAAGGCTTAGAAAAAACTGTTCCCCTGGGGAGCGCTCAATGGAGAACTTTTGAAAGCTTTTTCCCTAGCGATGTGAAGAAGTTGCAGATTTTCATAGAACGCGGTGGGAAGACATAATTCAAGATTTGGTTTAGCGAGAAGCGTTATTTCTAGCTTCTGTCTTCCAATGTACCAATTTGGTCTTTCACCAACAAATGTCTCTTCAGCAGCTTGCATTAATTGACTTATTATATTACTTCATAACTTCGAGTATCACATCACAGCAAATTATATAGTCAATAGTGCAGAGTGGAGCTACAGATATCTCCCATAGTAAGGAGTGGAGCTACAGATATCTCCCATAGTAAGGAGTGGAGCCAAACACCTCTGGTCTTCAAGGGGGCACCGTGACTGGAGCGGACTGCTTCAGGTAATCTCTTATTACCCACTTGCCGTAGCCCTAGGTCATGCCTGTGGGTGTTACTCAATGATACTTAACCTAGAGTGCTCCCCTAAGCGTCTTATCATTTTTCGTCCGCGTTCTATATTATATTATATTACTATACAGTCATAGATGTAGACCCCAGTTGGCTATTCGCAGCAGGAGGTTCACGGTAGGTGTGAATGGCTAGGGTGGAGGGGTTACGCTCGTCGATGTCGTTGAAACTTCGCTAAGAGACGTCCTTTTTTGGTATTGGTCCTGACCGCGCAACTATTTTTCACATATATGTGAGGAGTCGTAAGGGTGGAAGTTCTATAGAACTGGCGGATTTTTTCTTTGAAGTGCGAACTTTGTGCATCTAGGGAAGTTGAACCAAAAACCCCTCCTTACGACGCCGCTTCCATATCCACTTCGCCACCACTTCTCTGATGATGTTTAAAACCTACGTGGGCTCGCCCCAACTGTGACAATGGTCTACAACTCTGCTCCCGGATGTCTGTAGCAGACGTGGAACATTTGGAATCAGCTTTCGAAGCTGCACCCCATGATATACATCTCATATCAAAGTGTCCTGGTATCCTTTTCTTGTTAGTAGGTCCACCTGTCACAGGGGCGTGAGGCCTGGAGTCTCCTGAGATTCACTACATAGATCAGGCCGTAGAAGTGAACAGTTCACAACATTCTTTCGCCAAGGGGCCCGTATGTGTCTGTTATCAATTTCACGCAGCACTGTCAAATAAGAATGTGAGAGAAAGACTCCTTTTATAGCAACAGTTCTTGAAATCTATTTTGTTCATTTAAGTAGGCAAATTCCCACGCTATTTAAAAATGTGTTCTCTTTATGAAAAGCAGGCTGTTTTTCTTGAAGATTTCGCCAAAATGATGACTTGCAGTATCTCTCATAGGTATAGCAGCACCTCACACATTCGCTGACGACTGTCAGGCAATTCTTGAGTGATAAGCAAGGTTTCTGAATATTTGGACGTTTGCTATTCTTCTGGCAATGGTAGTTGTGAACTGCAAGTAAAATTGTGTTGTGTTACCGTCACTGTGTGTGATCTATATTAACGGTAAGCAAAAACTCGTGGAGTTGATCACTTCACAAAATTTTAAAATTAGCATATTTAGCGCTCCCCGGCTGAAGCACCCAAACGATCGAGTGCGAGTGGTTCATCCAGACGACGTCGTGCGTGAAGGCATTGTATTCGAGTACGCCAACTATTTCGAGGTGTGTTTTGTTTTGTCTAACACTCAGGGAAAAATCAAGTATGCGTAAAATTATGACAGCTCAAGTGGGTTTTTCTCTATCCACCAAAGCGACTCGGGACTTGCAAAAGCGGTCTTCCGCACCTAGGAAAACGACCACCTTGACTCAACGCACCATTTGATTATTTCGTGATTTGCTGCTGTAAGTATTATAACAACGTACAAGCTCAACCAATTCTGAAGTTCTGTTTGTCGAACTGCTTTGATGAAATTCTGCAAGCTCAGAACAACTGAAGCAAAAGGGTGAAGTATGCCTCTGGACATCTTATCCTGTCTTTGCTTTACTACATTGGGCGATTAGGTGCCCTGATATTGAAACTAGGGTGGAAATGTCTTTTCATTTAATGCTGTGCTTGCAGTCCTTTTGCTTCTAGCACTGTTTCAGTTTTTGCGTAGTTGGCTTGATGAGTGTAACAGAGTTCTTCTGAAGAAGAGCAGAACAGCTATGCCGAAAACAATCAGCGAAGAAATTACGCGTGAGTTTCGGCAGTCTCCCTTTATGCTTGTGTCTAACTTACCTGTCTACAAGGCTGTTTTGCTGAAACACTTTCCTCGACGAAGGTAGTGATGATTTCAGCCACTTCACGGGCGGAGAGGGCTCGTATAATTCTTCCCGCTGGTGTCTTCGACAGAAGTGAACTTCTTCACTGTGACATGATTATCGAAGGGCTGCCTCCTAGCGTATTCTTTGGAAGCGGTTTCGGACACAAGTGCGTTTCTATTCTTTTTTTTTCCTTTACTCTAACAGGTGGTTACCATGCTTCAACAAGGGGGGCACTATTGTACTTTCAGGACTCCAGATGTCGATGAAAGGTCGAAAAAAAATTTCGCCCATACTTCGTCCAGGGGGGGGGTTTATTTGGGTGCTGATCACGAATCTTCTGACATCCATTTTCGAATTACGCTGGAATACGATAGGTACGAGTAAGGAACGCTTTAGAATATCTGAAGAAGTATCTTATCTGTCGGTGGTTATACCTTAGTCACCCGTACCTGCCGTACTCCATCGTAATACGAAAACTGGGGCCGGATTCATCAACGACTAACAGCAATTTAACAGGGAAATTTACAGCCGAAATCCCTGATAGCGCGGCTTATCAAGAGATATGGTGAGGATAAGCCGCGTTATCTGAGTTTTCCGCTGTGAATTCTCTGTTAAAGTTATGTAAGTCGTTGATGAATCTGAGCGCTGGATGTAAGATTCGTGATCAGCACTCCAAATAACCCCCCTGGGCGAAGTATGGGCGATTTTTTTTCGACCTTTCCTCGACCTTTGGAGTCTTGAAAGTACAATAGTGACTGATGGGATTGTGAATAGTTCCACTTATCAGGAACTAGGTGCGTATATTGGTGGTTCGATGCTAGATAGCTCTGATCTCTAGGACTTCTTCCTCAGGTTACAAATTAAAACGGGTTAACAGTACCAAAAACAAGTGTGTTTTCATGCGTTCCGAATCGGTCAGATTAACCAGGTCTTCCACCACTTAAGAGATCATAAATTATTAATCGTCGTTTCCCTGTTTCGCGCACCCAAATCCTCTGGGTTATCTCGAGAATCTAGTAGTTCTCTTACAAAATCTTGGAGAGCTCGGGGCTCATTAGGGGTATAGACACCAGTCCGTTGTTTGCTCGTCCGAAGTCGAAACTGTATTCGAGCACCTTCACCAACAGAGCCAGTTTATACGTCTTCTTGACAAAATCTAGTTAATTTCACTCTGCTTGAGATAATTCATTAACTATTACCGATTTCTATTAGTTGTTGTTGAGTCAACACTGATTTTCTACTTTGTGCTTTTTTGGTGAGCGAATTAACTTATCGTGAGCTTTTAAGAGTCAATTTTTTATCCATGAACTGTATCACACCAAGACCCTCTTTTCCCATGCTGTTCCCGTTGAAAGAGGTAAAAAATTAAGCGCCAAATTAAATTAATGGTCAGAAATTACTCTTTGGAACCAGCAATGGCGTATTTGTCCTAGTTCTGCAACAGCAACCATCTGAGACTGGTACTGCTTAGTGGTTCCTATGAGGATGAAATGCTTGGTCGCGTACACGCAAACAACACCTAGGTCCTTAGTTTGCGGCAAAATCTATCCGGTGTCTGAAAGTGAATCGGCGCCTCCTTGTACTCGCGCCAAACTTGTCCCGAGGAAAAATGCTGAAGTGGGTTTCGGTTGTTGATGGCGTTCTTCTTGAAAATGAGCTGTTTGGGCTTCCATATTACTCCTCTTAACAATGTTCTTCAGGGCCAGTCTCGCAAGGGGTGCTGCTGCGAAAGATCTCGTCGACAAGTGTTTTCGCGTTGGCTTGTTGACGGAGGTTCTCCATTCAAGCATAGGAAATCATCCATTTTTCAAAAGGGTACGTAGTCAAGTCGCTCGGCTTTACGTCTTTTTTTGCTGTGCGATCGTCGTTATTTATTTCTACTTGAATACCGAGCGATCGTCATAATGATTGTTGCTTTAGAAAGATCTCCCGAGGAAAGAGTACGATTTGGCTGTGGATGCATTGTTGGATCTCGATAGGAAAATCTCCACAGGTCTGGCTATGCACTGCCCTTTTATCATTCTTACTCTATCAAGCTTGAGGAAAGTGGCTTCTTTTCCACAGTTAACAGAAATCGAGTGGCAGTTGGATAGAAGAGATGACTGTGGAACCATGACTTGGAATAAAAGTCAGGCTCTGAACCTCTTCACGAATATGGTTGTTCCAAAGGGGCGCGGAGACGCCGGGTGTCGCGTATACCCCAAATCAAGGTTCTTCTTTGGGGCCCCGCTCTTGGCAGCCAATCCTTCTTCCCTCCGGTGTCTCTCAGCTGGCATCAGAGGGCGTCTGAAGGGACACAACACTGGGTTTTCCATCGGCTTCGCACTGAAAGTCATTGTATAGGCCAATCCGCGACATTATAGTACACAGAAGTAGTACGCGTGGTGCACTCAAAATATGGACTGATTAATGTCCACTTTTGTCATTTATTCTTTACTTGACAGGAGTCAACTTCAGCTGATTTATGTTCACTTTGTATAAATTGTATCCGAATGTATGTGTGCTCTAATAGGCGAAAGTACAGTGAAGAAATCGAATAGCGAACGCTGGGGGTTATTAGGCTGCAAATTAATGTTCCTGCTTAATTTTCTTCTGCATTTCTTCCCGATTTCCTTTCATTATTTTCAATTTGATAAGAAACTGATATCCGAAAAGTTTTTTTTTTGCCGCTTCACGGGAACTTATCCGTCTTCATGGTCCAAACCGTGGGTGTCCTCGTGGTTGCCTTATATGTCTAAAGGCGAAAGTGTACCTGGTTGATACCCTACCACCATTGAAAAGGTGCGTTTCGCTTAATCTGACAATGATAGGATACCAAATCGCCGTGGGACTTTGAGATGAGGCGTATGTGTACATGGCAGGAACGCTGATTCTACATTTGTGTTCCATGTCTACTATGGACATCTGTGAACGGAGTTGTGGACCATTTCGTTCTGCCTTTTCGTCGTGTGCCTTCAAACAGTCGTGCTCAGGTGTGCTGGAAACAGCGCTGGTGGTCGAGAAATGGTCGTCCAGTAAATAGAGAAGTGGCCTGGTGAGAAATAGAGGTTTGTCGTTCGACTCGCGGTGATGCGCGATTTTTCCACTTTCTAGAAAAGATCCACCACGATCAATCGAAGCTGTGTGTAGGAGCATAACGAAAAGGTCGCCAGGAAGGAAACCGGACTCATCGATACTATTGTTCTTTCGCAACTTCAGAAGTGGAAATGTTTTTTTTAAACAGAAGTTACTTAAGTCGTTGATCACTCAGATGGGTCGTTTTTAAAATTTTGATCGATTACGATAAGCCACTTTAGGTATGGGTGAGGAAGGCGGGCTCGGGATCAATGCCAGAGACAGAAGTGGGCAAGTTTGAGCAAAACCGATCTTCATAACCCATCACCTTTATCCGGTACTTACGAAGCAGAGGGTCCGCAGTGTCGTGGGGTTGCCGGGAAACATGTTAACGCGGCAACGGCGACGGAAACGCGGCAACCCACGGCACCCGAGGACGGGTTTTTCATAAGTGCCGGCCCTTTGCTTCACAAGTACCCCTTATCCATACCTGCCGTAGGCCCAGTAATCGGTCGAGATTCTAAGAGCGGACCACGTGTCCGGCAACGCCTTAAATAACCTCTCTAGGCTATGGGCGAAAATTGTTTCCACCGCAGAACTAGTGAAAACACAATGGTGCCAATGGGTATGTTTTTTCCTGGTGTCCCTTTTCGTTGTAATTTTACATTTCCTTCATTTCGGAGAGCTTTAATTCATCGTGGCGGATCTTTTTTAGGAAATGCAGAAATGCTGTACCACCGGGGAGTCGGAAACCGACCCCTGTCGTGCCGCTTTTCCATCCACTACGTCAGCACTGCTATTCGCAAGCGCTGTTTCTAGCCTGCTTGAGTTTGTCACCTGATTGGTAAACGATGCGTACAGGTCAAAAAGGCATAATAAAGTGGCCTACAATTCCGTTCCCAGATGACCATTGCAGGTACGGAACACGTGTTTGGAATCCGTTTGAAGCTGCATCCCATGATACAGATATTTTCTCAGAGTGTCGCTGAGATCTGGTATGCTTCCCTTGTGAGATTATTTTGCATAGATGCATCGGAATTCGACCTGCATGTCACTTCATTTGATAGCTTCCTAAACACAGTGTATCTCAAAAAAATGTATGCACTGTTTGAAAGGTGATTATTTGTGCTCACAGTAAAGGTACTGGAGAAGTTAAAGGCTCGTATGAAAGCGTAAAAAATAGAAATTTTCTGACATATGAGCGGCATGGAATGCGCCATGCAGTCGTCTGAAATTTTTCATTTTACACTCGATTGATTGCGTTTAGCTTGAATACTTGTTGCAATTTCTTCACAAAGTGGCGGTTTCGATTAATTTCAGTTTCTTTTAAGTTTTAAAACTTGTGAGAACACTACTGCTTGCGAAAAATGCAGTGTATCCTAAAAATGCAGGTAGTATTTGAGAGGTTCTAATGTTGCTGCTAGTGATTCTTTTGAAGAAGTTTGAAACTCATATGAAGGCGCGGGGTAACAAGATTACTGTGGCGGCAAATAGTCTAGATTGCGCCGTGCTCCCGCCTAAAATCTTGCATTCCACACTCGATTGATTGCGCATGGACTGAATGCCTGTTACAGTCTTGTTACTACGTGGCCAGATTAGCCTCTGCTGCGCTTCTTTTAACGTTTTAAACTTGAAAATCTTTCACGTGTTTTTCACGTAACTGGAAGTTACGTGAAAGACACGTGACATGCGAGTTTATTGATTGCACGATTTAAATGTTAGCGGGAACTCCATATTCCAAGACGGATTCTATGGACTGATGAAGCAATTCAAGCTGAATGGAGAGGTTAATCGGCGTAACTGCAGCTACTGGGCGACGGAAACGTTAAAAAAGCACGGCACAGGTTAATCTGGCCAAGTAGTATAACAAGACTGCAACAAGCATTCAGCCCATGCACAATCAATCGAGTCAGAAATGCAAGGTTTCAAGCGGAGTCATAGCACAATCTTGACTATTTGCAAACCGCAGAAATTTCGTTACCCTGTACTTTTATATGAGTCGCAAACACCTTCAAAACCTTCACTAGCAGCAATGTAGAACCTTTCAAATAGTACCTGCATTTTTAGGATAGTAAGTGCGAGGGGTGGAAACACGGGATTCAGAATGTGGTTGATCCAGAGTGGCGCAGACGGAATACTTGATGATAGAGTGGATCACAGAGCTTCGGGGTGAGGAGTCGGTCGTGCTGCCGCCGGAGTCTGCCATCAGCTTGCCGTCGTTCCGGTCCTCGTCCTCGCCGTCGTCCTCGAAGCCGCCGGCCGCCGTCGTCGCCTCGTCGCATCTCCTCGATCGCTACCCGCCTCGGCTAGCTGGAATCAATCGGATCAGAGAAGGCGTGGAAGTCACTGAACGATCATCTGGCTTCGCTTACAGGATTCTCTGCATCTTTCGCAAACAGTGGTGTGCTTTCAAGATTTAAACCTTAAAAGAAGCACAAATCAATCGATATGGCCAACTTGTGAAGAAGTTATAACATGCGTTCAAGCGAAACACAAACAGTCGAGTGTAAAATGCAAAATTTCAGACGAGTGCATGGAGCATTCCATGCCGTTCATATGTCAGAAAATTTCTATCTTTTTAAGCTTTCATTTGAGCCTTTACCTTCTTCAGTACCTTTACTCTGAGCAAGGTTATCACCTTTCAAACAGTGTATGCATTTTTTGAGACACACTGTATTTGGATCGTTGGGTGGCAGTGACACCGCAATGGTAGGTAGGTCGTCAGCTTTTTGTTCTCGAAATACTGTCCGTTGGACTAAGTTAATTCTGCAGAGGGTTGCCATTAGCACCAAGTAGTGGAACGGTGTAATTTTTAAGTATTCTGTCATTGATTAATTCTCTTTACATATGACTATGCCTTCGATTGAATCCTCATTGTCACGTCGATGGGGGGCATTTCATTCGCTGTGTTCGTAACCATGTCGCCTGTGTGTAACTTCTTCTTGAATACAAACTAATTTGCGGCTTTGCGAACCATCGGGGGCAGCTATCTGATACAAGTGTGTGCAGTGCTGCACCCCATCGCGCTTGGTCTGGTTGTTTTCGCGCACACAACTGCCCTGTTCTGCGAATTCGGTCTATTCAGTCGCCATGGGTAGCGTCTTCTGCACGTTCCTCTGGCGTTTATGCGTACAACAGGGATGGGCGGATTATCCGTTATCCGTTATCCGGTTTCCGGGGGTTTTGGCCTATCCGTTTTGTTGTTCGTTATCCGGCAATTTTGGGCCGGATAACGAACAACAAATTAGTTGATACCCAGGTTTGGACGTGGTATTGCATAGCTGTGTAAGCTTCACAATCATAGTAGTGATCGCGAGCAACAATAGAGGGCATTTAAATCTAGAAGGTGAGGTGGCTTCAGGCACTGGTGACGTAGTTGGAAAGACGTCTAACTTCCATCCTTCCAGGGTCGTTCATTTGTACCATACATCTATGAAACCTATTATGGGCTGATTTCTTCATGTGCTTTTCACCACAAGCCGTATGCAGACCAAGAATACATACAAGCTGCCTTGATAGTATTACTGACGGTCACAAGTGGACGTCCTTTCACATACAAGATGAACTGTTTAGTGCCGAATTTAGCGCTCTTTTCCACGATTGCAGTATGTAGGTAGCATGCGACAAAGGTATTTTAGTTTTTACTGATAGACTGTTGTAACGCATACACATGCCGCTGAGCAGTAATGAATACAAGCAAAATGGGCACAGGTTCAATCTATTAGGTTGGCAACTAATTTCGTGGACTCTCGAGCGCCTTCAACAAAAGTGTTCATAAACAAATAACAAATAACAGATTTCAACCAAAGTAAGATCTGTTGGAACGCGGGACTGCTTCTCATTTATCAGCTACCTGGCCCATCACACAGCTATAGAATTCTTGTGCTTTCAAATCCAAGAATTCTTGGAGGTGCATTTTGACATGGTCCACATTAACAAATCGTCCTCCAACCAAGAAGTGCTGCAGCGTGCCATAAAGGTGCTAGTCATTTGGCGCACAGCTTGTGCTGTATGGTGGGTGAGTTAGACGCTCCCAGCTAAGGTCTTCGATTTTTTGAAGCTCCCGATTCGTGACGTGTGATCTGGCGTTATCTTGCTGATAGAAAATTCCGCTCCTGAAAATCTGTCTGAACCGATTCCAGCGGAGTTCAGCCTGTGCGCGGCCATGTTGAGAAGAGTAGATTACAGCATTAATGCTGGAACCGTTTTTGACGCGCTCCCAGAAGTTAATACCTTCTTGACACCATCAAACGGAGAGAACGTAGCTAACCAGACGCCTCAAAAATAGAAGACGTTGACTGGGAGCGTCAAACTCATCCACCTTACAGCCCAGACCTTGCGCCGAGTGACTACCACATTTTTAGTTCGGTGCAGTACTTCGTGATTGGATACTGATTTAATAATGTGGACCGGGTCAACATGCACCTCCAAAGATTCTTGGCCATAAAAGCACAACAATTCTATTGCCGTGGGATGAACCAGCTACCTGATATATGGGAAGCACTTCTGCATTTCGAGGGATCTTACTTTGACTAAAGATTGTCATTAGTTATTTGTTAATGAGTACTTTTGCTGAAGATTCTTGAGAGTCCACGAAATTAGTTGCCAACCTAATAAATGAGAGTAGAAAGCTATGCTCCTACAACTTGTTCAGTGTGTTTATAGAAACGATTTCCTGAAAGTATTTTCTGTACGCTGGTACTGGTGGTACCTCCGTAATGTTAAGAAATTGATCCTCTATATTAAAAATCTAAATAGTGCAATTGAGCTGCACCAAATTGATTTCCCGCCACACATGTTGAGCTTCATTTTAATTTAACATTGCCTTTCTACTTCCGATTTTCTAGTTTTCATATCTCTCTGCATTAGGACTGCACATTGGCTTGTAGTGGGTAGCCTGTAGAAAGTTGGTATTTCACCCATCTCATTCCACGTTCCTAATCTTGGGATACTGTCGAACAAGTGCACCGACCCGCGTGACTGCGAAACCAAGATTGTTATGCAGACTTTATTCGGCTGAGTCGGCCTAGCCTAGAAAAGTCAAAAGGCGTGGAAGAGCCATTCATCCAAGGAGCATTCTGTGTGGTCACAGTCTTAATTCAAAAAGAAAACCTGACGATTGGTCACTAAAACAACCCAACAATGTAAGCTTACAAAATGTAGGCAAGTTGCTGTCCAATGAAGTGTGAATGAATGAGTGAATAAGAGGTGAATGAGTCTCACATTCTCTCCCTCCAGGGGCGACTTATGAATGCTTCCATACTGTTAGTTGGGCTGTTTTACGCATCCTTTGTCTCGTTCTTCCAATTCGTTTTAAAGGGCAAAAATATGAAAAATTGTGAATTGTACTATGGAAATGTGCTTGGATGAACAAATTCTCAATCTCTCCTTATCTTTTCCAGACTTAAATTAAGGTTATCATAGCGAAACATCAGCAGAGTAGAGTTTGCAGAACAGTTTTAGTTTCACAGCTTGGTGGTCTTGCTACTTGCCCTCCCTGATGAGTTTGATAGCAGTTCGCGGAATCTGGTGAAGGAGTTGTGGTTCGCAAATCAAACTCGGCATCGGTTTGGATTGCAATGAAGAAGCGTTTCTTTTACTGAAGTTCCGTGAAAATCCCATAAGGCTTTGTTAAGGTGACCGCATTATGTTTTAAAAAAACTCCATTAAGGTCGTTAGAAAGGACTTATAATTTGACAGCAGTTGCGTTCCATGTCTGCTATTGAAGCTAGAGCAGTTTAAGCCCAGTTTTATTTTTGTTGTTTGTTCGTTATCCGTTTTTCCGTTATCCGGCGACTTTTGGGCAAAATTATCCGTTATCCGTTATCCGGGTTTGAAATTTTTGTTATCCGCTCATCCCTGGCGTACAGCATCGAATGCTGCTTGCTTATTCCTCACGCTTGAGACTCCGCTAATTCAGCTGCCACACTTCTTCGCTTGAACGCGGTGGAAGCTCTCTCCGCCAGGGTTTTTGTTCGAGCACTGCCAACACATTTGTCGAATACGTGTAATTAATCATGTCCAAATCCACCTGAGTAACGCTGCTTGACCGCTAATTTGGGAATTTAGACTGGCTCATGCGCAGGTGTTAGGCGTAACAGTCGTAGAACGTCGTCTACGCATGAATTTTTCGCACGGCCTACAGATCGCTCAGAGAACTGTGCAGAGGCATCAGCGAAATAAACAGCTATGACATAGTAGAGTGATTGCGCGGGACCGCGCGGGAGAAAGCTGCGGTATTATAACGTGAGCCTATGCGGCAGCTGGCAATATCAGATAGTGCCCATTCAACGCAGGTTCGGCTGACCAATTGCTGGTCCCAGTGTATACCAGGGAAGTAAATGAAGCTCCCTTTCAAAGTGGTCACTTGTGTTGGAGGATTATCGAGAAATACATTGCAGCGCCGTATCTTTGTAAAAGCTGATCTGCTGTGGTTCTACTTTATGGAACAGGAAGAATTAGTCATTCGTTACAGGTACATGGCCATGGGATCTCAATACAGCCAGAGAGTTGGAACCCGAAACGCTCGACAGGCTGAAGACTGTTTTCAAATCGGTACCTCTTGTTCTTGCACGTTCCATTCCTTCGCTGTGTAGAGCGCTGAATTCATTTTTTAAGGTTGTTGAGGACATTTATTTGGCCCGTCCTCGTGAACCTGCTCGAGAGGAACATTTGCATCGATCGGTGAGTAGACGACTATCCTAAGCGCAAGGACTGTTTCAACGATTTCGCCAGACCTAAGCATAGACTTTTGACTTCATCCAATTCGTTCACGACATTAACTTTATGCAGCAGTTGCCAACGACGATAGGTCTAGTTTGTGTTTTACTTTAGACAGCGCCCAACGGACCTATGCCTCCTTTCGTTGGCGGTCGAGAAGAGGAAGAATTCTGTCGTCGCTGCAGGGCCTACGGTCATCTAGAAAGGTACTGCCAAGCAAATCCAGATCGTGGCAGAGAAAGGGCTCGGCCGCGCTCACCAGTCCATGGACCGAGGTCTCCTCGTGACATTCCTCCGAACCGTGATGAAATATACCGTGAGAGAGATGTTTACGAGAAAGAGAAGTTGCACTACACTTCGGACGAAATCGCGCAAAAAATCGCCAGACAGCGAGAGGAGCTGCTTCGCCAGGAGATGATGCTGCGCCGGTCGGAGGAAGGGGAGAGCTGGCCCATCGCTGGCGCTGCATCCCAACCACTGGTCTCCACTCCGCGGCAGCAGTGGAATGGACGCGGCCGTTCGTTGGGAATTCACGGTGCCATCGAGCCGTTGTTTACTTCTATCTCACCACCCGATGAACCGCTTCTCAATGAGCGCCAACTTCGAATGGCGCGGGATGAAGAGCTGCGGGCAAAGCTGGAAGCAAAAGCTCAGAAATTGGAAGAAGATAAGCATTTGAAGCAAAAAGAAGAGGAGCTGGAGCGCCGAATGCAGAGGGAACTTGAGGCTAAGAAAATTATCATGGAGGAGGAGATCCGAAAGAAGGTTCAGCTTGAAGAACGGGCCAAACTGCAGATTCAGCTGGCTCAGACGCAGCAGGCAGCTCCAGCCATGCCTCAGCAGGCGTTCCCGCCGTTTTCTGGTTTTGGTCGGACGAATTCTAATTACCCATCTCTTTATCCTCCTGCTTTCGCTTCGTCCGCTGTCACTCCCGGAAACGGAGGTTTTGCTAATGGTACATACTCGTCGACGCCGGATTTCGAGATGGAGGAGATAAAGCGCCTCATAAAGGAAACTGAGGAGAAACTGCAGGAACTTCAACGTAACTGTCGTGAGTCAGAATTGTCGTCTATCTTCAAATCGCGGGCGTTCCAGGTGGCGGCGGAACTTGGAGACAATGCGTACCTGCTAGACCGCCATCAGAAGCAGAAGCTGTTGTCTGAGTTGAAGGAGATTCTGAACACGGCAGGAAAGAGGGAAAGGGAGAGGCGAGAATCTGAAAGACGCAGGAGTCGCAGCAGGAGCAGGGAACGAAGGTCGAAGAGGACCAGCCACGACCGAGAGCGCCATTCCTACCGACGCTCGCGATCGCGATCGCCTAGAGGTCGAGTCAGTTCATACAAGCACGGAATTGAAGAGGAGCGCTTCACGGAAACCAGGGTAAACGTGGGCGGCGTAACACTGCGCAACCTGCCGCCGATCGAGCAGCGCGCCCTCAAAGTAAATGAGTACGTCTACGCTAAGGACACGAAGACCGGCACGTGGACGACGGCTCGAATTGTGAAGATCTCAGACGATCGTGCAACGCTTACTATCGGCAACACCACCTGGAAAAAGGACCTCAATGAACTCTACAAAGAGGTGCCCCAGTGGTGACCCGGTGGGCCAGGCACTCCATTCTCATCATCTTCACTCTGCTATTAGATTTCTTCCTCATTATTCATCCGTTATTCTTCTCCTGGCAGCTGTGTAGATGAAGCTTCGATCAGTGGCGTTCTCTACACCGTGTCTAGTTTCGTTGTGAGCTCCGTGCTTGAGGATTTTCTTCTGCAATTTCATTCCCGAAGCCTGTTTTCGTTGTCTTTGAACTGACCCGCTATGGCAAAGTCGACTTCCTCGGCTGTGACCAACCACAAGTAATTACGACAGATGAGGTTCAAGATGTTCTGCTCGAGGGATGCGAACCTTCAGTTTTTCTCCACACAATGGTAAAGGTGAGTGGTCGTTGCGTTTGATAGCATATCCATTATTTCCCCTTAGGCCATATAATATGAATTAGTTTCTCACGTAAATACACAACCAACTTCTTGCGTAGTCTATGGCGGTAACGAGGACGAGTGAACGTGTCGTGCCGGTTGTGCGCCATCACGTTATCGTGGTGTGACTTGCATCAGGGCGGACTGGACGTCAGATGTACAAAGCAGGAGTCACGTCGACGCTTAAGCCGAGGTTGTCGTGTGCACCGCATCTCTGAAACATACGGTGTTAAGTGCCTACAAAGTGAAGTCAATGGATACGGAGGGTTACGCTGATTGGTAAAGTCACACATGGAAGTTCTTCAATGTCGTCATCGATGTACGACTGTCCGGTGATCATCGACAGTTCAGAGTGGAGTTTCCGGCGCTAAGCAAAGGCTCTTGGTGTCACTTCTGACCATTCGCATAGGACTGTGCAGATGTTGGTCTTTCGAGAGAGCAAAGTAGAAGCCAGTCACATAAAAACACCAGGTAATTCTAAAACCCCGCTCCCAGTGGGAAGTTCCGGCTGCGGTTTAAGTGGCGGTGGTATCCTATAATTGAGCTGTCATCATGGAGTTCGTCCTTGAGGAGCGGCTTACAAGACTCGATGCATGGTCGTGGTTCTAAAAATGAACGTATTTCTCCTCGTGATAGGGCGTGCCTGCAGGAGTGCGTACCTCTTAAAATGAGATGGCGAGTCCACTCTGACCATGAGAGGAGCCAAACGCGGAAACTCTGACAGAATAACTGTTCCACCTGAACTCGTTATAGGAGTAGGCGAATGACTTACTCATCTGGAACAAGGTTCATCTAAGCATGAAATGTCGACCTGAGACCTGAGGGTTGAAAACGTAACGCTCACAAAATGTTCGATGAACACATCGGCGCTCGCGCTGAATATCGGGCTACCGCCGACTGCTCTGTTGTTTGATCCTACATCTATAATGACAACGAAAAGGCGGGTGTCGGCGCGTATTCTAAACCTGCTTTCTTCATCGAGGAGTTCCCACTCGATTACAAGGTTGTGCGTGCTGGACTGGTGGAGATGACACGCTTAGCGTTCGAGCTCTTCACATAGTCCTCACATTGTCAGGACAGTGCTCCACTTTCAATTGGATGACATGCATGTCTGAGCGGAATATAAATTAGAATCCTGGTAGACTCGCACCTGTGGCCTATGTGGCTTCGTCCAGCCGACAGTGCCATATGTGTGTGTGTTTCTGAACATCGATAGATTGAGAACTGGAAGAAAACCGGTATCGAACACCGAGGTTTTTATACTTGTCAAGTTTTCTTCGGTTTGAAGTTGACCAGAATTCGCTCAATAAGAAAGTGGATTACACCCTGAACACCTGTTCTAAACAATAACATGAATAAGACAGTGGTAGGGGCCATCATGGTGAGCTCGCCGAAGTCCATATCCGTTCTCTATAGATAGCGATGTTCAGCACAATCTTTGCATTTGCAGTCCATGTGAGCTGCTTTGATTCCTTTAGTTCGTATATACAGCACAAAAATGAGGGTGGAGACAAAACGAATTCCAAGTGATCAAGGCAAGTGGATGCAACCCTATCGGAATTCACCTGGAAACTTATCATGAACGTTATCATGAGCGTTCCACTGCTGATCGAGAATGACAGTCCCGTACAGTTGAAACCTCTCAATAAAGAGTGCAGGACCTGTGAATGAAGTCCGCCTTTTCGTTGTAGCAATGACAACGGTTTGGCGGAGGTGGAAGTTTTTATAACCACTGTGGAGTATGGTCCGGTTGTGTGTGGTGATTAAGATTATCATCTAGTCAGACTGTCCTATAATGTGAGCCGTCTGACGGAAATTCCTCGGCGGCTTGTGTTCCCGAGGCTGCAGAAGGGACACCACTTTGAAGTCCTGCCTTGTTTGATTTGACTCCACTATTGCAGCGCTCGTGTCACCACTATTGGGAACGATGAAGCGAAGGTTGGAGTTTCAGAAATTGGAAACAATTCCAACAAAAGGATGAAACGTCCGGAAGGATACGTTATCTTTCCAGTGGTCAACTTTACGGTTCCATATGTTAAAGTTGAAGCGATTCGTTAAAAAAAAATAACGAGAATAATACCTGCGGACACAACACGAATGGGTTAACATGTAGCCCCAATAATTTATTTCATCAAGCATATCGCTGATACTGAACTTCAGCGTTAGACGAGTGGGCGGACAAAGAGTGTTCCTTCCGAGCACACTACCATTTAGCAGTCAACGCAACTCAGCTCACAGTCAAGCCATCGGGCAGACTACGCCCAATAGGTCCGACGATGGAACTAAACGGCATGAACGCGAAAGCAGCACCTATTTCTAGGACGCAACTCATGCGCTCAGTTGGATGTCGAATGTCTTCCGCTTCGTACCGGAATCAGAAGGGTTTTCACTTGCCGTCCGAAGAACGCCGTTTTTGTGTGTAGGTGGATCACTCCCATAAGCACTGCAAGTCATTCACATCAGGATCCTGAGACATGGTCGAAAATAGAAGGCAGAGCACGAAGGCTTTGTTGCCGGTGTAACGAGCTTGCGGAATATATATATATATATATATATATATATATATATATATATATATACGGCTACACTTGCGCAGCGCTGGCGCATAGTCACATACGACGAATGTAATGAATAAAAAATCATTGCCACTCCATGCGTCCTCTACTTCGCAGGATATTGTTATGTGCAGTTTCGACAAACTACTTCGTAGTTTAAGGGTGGTCACAGGAGGGTAACCAATAGTGATTCCATTCCATTTCCGTTCTATTAATACTGTGTAAAGGCCTCGTCACACATTTGCGGCAAAGCGGCGGCACTATCCTTAACCACCGACACAGAACTTGGCGTTGGCGGCGAACGGAGGTGGCAGTTGCAGTGCCGCGAGTGCGGCAGCGGGAATAATGGCTCATATCGTTATCGCCTCCACTGATTTACGATCGCAGCGCTCTGTCTGTCTGCGCTTTAGCCGACCGCAGTAGGGATCGGCCAGAGCGCAGAAGAAGGAGGGAAAATGAATAGCAGCAGTAGGTCCCGACTTGAAAGACCTGATTGCCGTCACCATCACGCCGCTTGCGGCAAAAGTGTGTGGAGGCCCATAATAGATTCGAGGAGCGTTCGTGCAGCTTTCAAGATCTATCATTTTAGTGAGTGAGTGAGCGCCATCTTCGATGCAGCGCAACCATCATCATGGCGCTTTGGCAGGTCTTAGTGTGAGGTAGTGGCCGGACTGATCTAGTGCTGCTCACGGTTTTCTTTTAGACACGTTGATTTGCTTTTCAGACAAATGCGGATGAAGTGGTCCAGAGCTTGAGATTGGCGAATTGCGCTTCGCTTCCTTCACGAACGGACAATGAACTCGTGTGGTCAGTTGTTCATCTTATTATTTCAAAACGTATTATACATCATCGCGATGGTGGCAAGCTATGGATGCAAGCGCAAGTGGTTGTGGGGCTGGGCACTATACATGGGATCCGAATCATGCATTTTCGGATATCCGGTCGGATTTATCCGGTTTCGGATTATCCGAAATCCGGCTCGGTCGAAAATTGTCCTCATTTGAATCATCCGAAGATCCGGAGTTTCTAAAATTTCCCTCATCTGAATCATCCGAAGATCGGGGTTCTGAAAAACGCAATGATTCGGATAAAATCGGATAATAGGAGGTTAGCGCGCCTCGCTGGCAAACTCTGCGCTATTGATAACCTGACTTTTTCGGGCAGATTTGCAATCATTTGGCGGGAATTCTCTCACAAGGGAAGGCTCTGATAGCGTATATCTGAACGGGGAGAGGGAGTCATCCTATTAAGTAGGAATAATCCCCACCCCTCAATTAGCATAAAATGTGTTTCATTTTTGCCAAGTCGTTAAACGTAAGGAGTGGGGGTTCTTGAAGTCACAATGGAATACGGCGCATCACGAGTTTTGGGTCTTGTACGACCGCGATACCTCGGCCGGCAAACAGCTCGGAGCGCAATGGGTAGAGACGATGCTTCATGGGAGGAAGGTCGGGGGTTCGATCCTCATGCGCTGCTGCATTCCTTCTTTTTAACTGATTGGTTGAGATTTGAGGGATTCTGACGTCTGCACCATTTTCAGATGTTTTCTGCGCACTTTCCAGCTGCATGCTGTGTACTCAACAGGATGATGCATAAATATTCAACACCAGTGATACACAGATATAACGTGCATAAAGCAGCACTGGACACAATGGGCAGGGTATAAATGCTGCAGGCTCGTCTCAGTCCGTTTCCATACATCGGCCAATGACCTCGGGTAAAACCATCCTGCTTGGATTTTCAAAGGAGACCATGATGTGGCGTTACATGTGGTTGTAACGAGAAAGTCTGTGGATCCCGGAATTTGACCTAAACGGCATCAATACACTCTTTCTCTCATCTTTGCCTGTCATCCGAAAATCTGCTGGAGGTTCTCTAAAACCTAACACCAACAAAGTCGCCGATGCTCGAGTGGTGATCCACTTGCTCACGCTGAAGTGTGGTCCACCTTTAGATAAGCAGCCTTCATGGGAATGACACCAACCTGACCGAACGGATGGCTAGCATACCCAAGGACTTCGAAGCACGTCAATTTGAGGTTAACGAAGACGAACGGCTGGAAGTGGTGGAAAACCAGAAGAAGGTTGGGATCCGCAAAATGAACTGATAGACATGGAAAGGCTGGCAAGCAGTGGGCATATGATAACTTTTTCGGATGGAACTCTTGTCTCGGAGGAAAGGGGAAGTCTTCAATTGGATTTCGTCTGTGGAGGCGATCTCATTTGTCCATATATGGAAGCAAACTATGAGGAGCCAGTAGCCTTTATGCGCTGCCCGTATTGTGACCAGTGCTTCTGCTTCGTGCACTTTCTGCCAGCGTAACACTGTTGTTGAACGTTCATACATCGTTATGTTGGACAGCTTTCCAATTGCGTTTTGGTTAAAAAACCGGTCAGTAACAAACAAGTGGCAACAAAGTTGCTCTCCGCGGCATACACCTGGAAACACTGCGCAGCAAACATCTAAAATGGTATAGATGTCAGAATCCCTCCAATCAAACAATAAGGTGAAATGCAAAGATGCAGCAGCGCAGAAAAGTCGAACCCTCTACCTCCCTCTCATGGAGCAACGTCGCTATCTACTGCGCTACGAGCCGCTTCCCGCCAGCGGCGTTGCGAGCGTACAAGACACCGGAACTCGTGAGGCCCCGATTCCACTGGGACTTCAAGGGTCCTCTACTCCTCGGGCTTTTCGATTTGGCAAAAAAGAAACACATTTTTATACTAATTGAGGAGTGGCGATTATTCCTATATATATATGACTCCCTCTCTCCGTTCAGACATACGCTTCAGACCATTCCCTTCTCAGAGCACGAAAAACTTCTTGCGGGGCGTTTCGGAATCGTTCCATTATTGTTCTTTACAAGACTTCGCTGTGCATTACCAACTCACTATTGAGTTGGTATTAGCTCTTTGGGGTCTTAAAGCTGTTTTTTGTTTGTTCTGGAAACGCAACATAGCTCTGGGAGGGCTCTCCTCGCCAGGTAGCCAAATACGACATCTTTTACGTAGCACTGGTGTGTTCCACTACATTGGTGAACTAAGCTAGACCAGATATAATGTAATTCGGCACTCATGTGCCTTGCTACCAGGGCATATAAACACTTAATTCAAGGTGAGGCGCTCCAAGCTGCTTCGCGCTCGTGGTTTCAATTGGTCAAGGAAATAAACGCGGAGTTACTGATGTGTTCCGTTTTTAAGAGGTTGCGTGCCCCTACTACATCACTTATCCGGTTGTATCCGAATCGGATATCCGAAATCCGCTCGGCCGAAAAAGGCGTTATCTGAATCATCCGAAGATCCGGGGTTTGAAAAAATGGCCTATCCGAATTATCCGATTATCCGGAAAATCGGTGTCGGATCCAATGTCTACTGGGCACCATCGTCTACAACGTGAACGCGGATCAACTGATTAGATGTGTCGATTCGCGATTACTGACAGGACCCGCTCTTTGATGAGCGCCTGTCCCTGCCTCTTTGTGCTTTGTTATATAGAATGTCTCAGAAATGTCACTCTCTGATTGGTCTTATAAAGTTCACCCATTAAACCATGTGGAAGTTCTTTAAAATGACGCGGTGGAGTATTTTCTGTAGTGTTGCTGTTTGCTGAAATTAAGGACTGTGTGGGCGATGCACTCAGCATGTTAACGTGCTGAAAGTGTTCGATGAATCGGTCAGTAAGTGGGATTTACCAGCAGTCGTGCAATGGAATATCGCACCACGCTGTGCAGTTGGCTTTCTCGAATCCTTCGTTTTCGTGAGCGTTGTGGTCAGACTCCTTCATAGCGTACTAAAAGTATTTTCAATCAAAACGTTTGTTGAGCCAACACTCTCAAAGTTTCTGCGTGTAGATTGCGAAGTTGCCATCCACACACAAATGTGTTGTTGGTGTTGCACGTTGTGATAGAAGTGTGAATGATAAGTGGATTGTTCCATTGTTCCACAGAGGCTTTTAGACTGCTCTTGTTAGAAAACCTCTTTTTTTCTAGGAAGAAAAAACGCCCAATTTTAGATTTCTCTAAAAATAGTATTGGAGGTCTTGTTTTTCTTTTGGCTCGAGTTTTGGATAGTGTTTAATTACTGCCTAAGCACAAGCTTTGAGAAAAACTAACACAAAAACGCGCAGTCGTCTATTTCGTCACTGCTTTTGAATTACATATGTACAAATGGCGTTTTAACCCAGCAGACGTGGTGTGCTGAGAAAGCGGGCAGAGGTCTACTAAACAGAGAAATGGCGAGAGCGCAAGGAGACACTCCCGCTGCACTCCGACCAAATGAGCTGATCCAGCACCCAGGTGAGAGAACCCGCGGGTCGCCTGCGTCCCGCGGGTTAGTGTCGGCCGGCCATTACTGAGACTAGCAATGAAGGGCACTGAATTTCAGTAAGAAGAAGGAGATGCATGTTCCAGCAGGGTTAGACGTTCCTGAGAGTCGCAGACAAGATGTGCCGAAGTCTGCCCTTTACGGGACTGATGAAAGGCATCAAGCATTGAGGCCGCAATTTCTTATCGAACTAAATTTGGAATAGTTTTTGGAAGGAATAGAATCTGCTAAAGTAATCTTTGATTTTCTCTAGTGGGGTGAAGGTCTAGTACCACTGTGTGGAGCTACTAAACTCGTCTGGTATATTCGTCAATTCTTGAGCTTCCTCTACACTGTAAGGCTCACGTCCTCTTCATTACCGGGGAGAGGGATGAAATATACCGTCCGCCTACAGAAAGAAGCGGTGAGCAACACTAATAGACTTGAACAGAGATCCAATTGTCGAGTACTTCGATGTGAAAATTCGATTCAAGCAACCATGTGTACACTTCCGTTGTTATTAATATAAACTGCTTGTTCAAAAAGCGAACTTTGGAATTCTAGATTCGACTATGTATGTCTTATAATTTTCTGAAGCGGCTACTATTCGTTAGCACGGGATTTGGTCCAGCATGGCATTACACGTCACATAAAATATTTGCAGCTTTCTTGTATATGTGGAAGGTTTTCTTTCAGGGAGGTTGTCCACTGATTTACAATCTCACATTTAAGGGGAACAAACTGAGAAATCCAAGTTGCGTTCGAACGGGATACCAAAATTTTCAGCTGTGCAGAACTTTGCAGATAATATTAACCAATCAATTAAGTCTACTGCTGTAGTGATCTGGCCAGTGTATGGCACTTCCCGAGACTAAAACAACGCAAAAAGCATCCGTCTCTGCTTTTAGTGGCATTTGTTTTTGCTTACTAACATGTGCATCGCCTCAACCCCACATCTTCCACATGAGCGGGAAAAATCGCTGAAGCCAGCTTCTCCAACAGACACTCCTCTGAGCAATGGGGCTAACGAAGAGCCTTCGTCGGTTGACCTAGTGTCGAAAATTTCCGCTGCATGAACTCCAGCGCTGGTGAGAAGAGACGTAGGGAGCAGTGCGAGGGAAATCTTTAGTCAGGACGCGACGAATCGACGAAGACATAGGTCATGGTTCTCCTTTGACCCGCAACCAGGGACCAAATTCATCAACCGCTTATCGCACTCTAGTGGAGAAAATACTGCCAGAACCTGATGCTAATGAATGTCACGGGGTTTGGAGGTATTCTCGCCGCTAGAGGGCGGTAAACGGTTGATGAAACTGTCCCGAGAAGGTGTACGGAACAATCTCTACCGGCAACGTGCTAGAAAGCTTTCCAGTCCTTCCGCTTAGAATAGCTTGGGAACTTCATTGCAGCATAAATAGAAAAGACTTTGTGGGTATCCACACTGTGCATGCATTTATTGGGAAAAGAGGCGATCACAGCTTTCACTACTGTATGGCTTCCATTGCAGGTTTCTCCACCGTCGCAGTCGGAAGCCGCTTGCTTGAGGAACTCGACCTCGCAGCTGCGATCCTGTCTGGGGTGCTTGCACAGCGGAAAGAAAACTTTAGCCTAGCGTCATCAGTTCACTGCGTTCCCGTTGTTTATGACAATGAAGTTTTTGTTACTACCTTCGCTTTGCCGTTAGAGATCCGAGAACGGACAAAGCGTGCCATGGGGTGAAATTATTCTCAAGCATTCGCGTCACAGCCTGCCACTGTCTGATAACAGCTATAAGAATACACTTGTAAAGGTGATAGAGCAAATGGGTGAGACGATTAATGGGGTACGTCGTGCGAAGAAACATCATATCTGGGGAGATCGTGCGAATGCAGCGGATTGGGAGTGGAGGGTGCGTGGAATCTGTGTTATTTCACAAATTGCCACCGTGGATGGAGCACAACCAACACTCACAATCAGCTAAGTGCTTCTGCGTTCGTGCGCCGTTTCGGCGTGAACCACCGCTCCCTTGGGCTTGAGGGTCTCCCACGTTTCTAGAAGATGTCCAGCAAAGGACTTCCCGTGTCGCCTTACGTTGTATGGGACACCGCTGCTGCTGGTAGGCCTTTAGCAGCTAGGTGGTTCCTTTAGAATTTCAGCTTCTGCTTAGCCTGGGGGTTCACATCAACCGTTAGAGCCAGGCTTAATCCTTACTATGGTGAGCTCTTGTTAGCCGCGGCAGTTGGAGGAACTTTGATGCACAGTTCGACGGCTACAGACCTATGCGACTTTAACGTTAAAGTACGCATTCGTTTCGGCACAGCACCAACTTCGCAGCTATCCGCCATCAAGAAACGATTTGAATTCCGCACAGTCCTAATGCTCGCGGCTATGTCTGTACTGGATATTACATCACAGCTCCTGTGTCCCCTTAGTAGCAGCCAAAACGACGATTTGTGGTGTTGCATGATTGCATGACGACTATGCTCACAGTTCGTTGGATCCGACAAAGATGTTCGTCTTCAGTGCACTGGTAGCACTAAAGTTGGTCGTACATGAGTAATAGTCACGGAGAGCGGATCGAACTTACGAATGGTCATCGCGGCTGCGGCAGCCACGACCGCGCTGTAATTAAGCACTGCTGCAGCGACATTGGCCACTGTCAACTACTTCTGACTTCGCCTGAAGCTCTCACCGCTTTTGCCAGCTGTTTAGCCTCCTTCCGTTTCCTTTCCTCAGAAAAGGGACTGGCTACCGTCTGAGTCGTAAGAGTCGTGACGGCTAGGCCAGGCTTGATCATAGGCAAGAAATTAGGACAGAACGCTATAGACAATATCGAACAATTACTGGGACCAAACAAAAGTTGAACTAATCCTAAGAACGGCAAATGAAGAGAGCAGGACGACTAGAATAAAGAAGGACTGCATGGAGAGTGGAGTTCCAGATCTCAGGAATTTGCCGACTCTTAAATTTTAGTGTAGAAATCTATCCTGGTTCTGCTTCATCTCCCGCCGGCCTTCACACGGATTTCGTCGCTCTTGCGGAGGAGGATGTCGCACTGGCGGCGAGTCGGCAGACGTAGACTTGCCGCGTTGCGGCATAAGTCGCCGCAATTAGTGAAGACTTCATAAGTTCGGTCCCCCACCCGAGATTCACTGGTCACATTAGATCGTGAATGTCTACGATAGTGCTTAGTGTGATTGCTGCATATCCTCAGATTGCAACGACAATGATCCATCTCCATCTAAAACCGTGCCGGTGCAATCCGAAGGCGGGGGCACCTTAACTTGCGCCCTACCCCTCGTTCTCTCGACATGTCCATCCCCATCCCCAACCCCGAGTCCCCTGGAAAGCCCCAACAGAAAAATTCCCCTGGAAGACCCAACAAAAGAAGCATTGCAGCAAAACGAAAATGAGCAATAATTGGAAAAACACGCCCCAGGCGTCGCCAGGTATCCTCTACGTATCGCCCGACGGTGGATCAGTCGACGCTCACGCATTCGGTGCCGCGGGAATTTAAACGGCGGTTAGCCGCTGGAGCCTTTTGGTGCCTTTGTAACTAAATTTGTTCAATATTCCGGCGACGGGATCCGCTGTTTTCACAGGAGGGCATCAGGTAAGCACTCTATATGTTATGTTGTGTGAGTTTCTCTTCAAATACTACGTATTTACGAGTGACTTTGAAGTCGTCCGCCCCCCCCCCCCACGTCTTGGGATTGCAGCGACGTGCCTCTCCTTGCTGTGAGGTTGCCTACAGTTGGTCCGCTCAGCGGTGTGCCTGATGGGCCGACTCCCTTCCTCCACAGCTCCTCCCTTACCAGGCGTGCCACGTGTCACTGTGTCAGCCGGCCGACGTCGGCGGTCTTCGAGTTCATATTCAGCCTACGTCTGGCTACGGACGGCTGTTGTCTCCGCTCGTTTCCTCCTCGATGCCGTCGCCTGCTAAGCGGTATGTGTAGGTCGGCTACCTCTTACGATTCCGAGGAGGAGAGCTGGTGAATACCCGAGCATTGCTAGACGCCCGCCCTTCTTGCTGTGTTGTCCACATAGCTGCTTGCTTTGCTACTGTTTCTCAGCTATGTGGCCGAGGAGTGGAGCTGTGTAAACTAAAGGGAAAATGGGTAGGTTTTTGGAGCGCGCATGGCTACCCTCGCATGACTGCCTAGCACTGACCATGAGGCCAAAACTGATCACATCGTTCAACCGGGAAGTGTGCGACTGGGTTCTGCTTTCTTCGAGCGAAGCAATATTCAACCACAGGGATCTGAAAAAGGCCATCTTGAAAACGTAAATCAGTTTGTAAACCCTGGATCATTTGGTCAGTAGTGTTAGAAACTCCTTAGCGTCTCAAAAAATAGCGTTACAAAACGCTTCAAACGTTTCGTTTCAGCGTTTCAAGCGTTCCGTCACATGTGGTTTTTTGCTGCCTACCGCTTGCACTACATTTCGACTGAATCATCCCCTTCATAAGACAAGTATAAAGTGAAGTGCAAGGTTTTCGACATGCAATCAATTGTAAACCACGAGTAGCCTTTGCTGCTGGAATATAACCCTAATCAGAATAGTACTGGCATGCAGCACATCGGCACAAGGCAAGCAGGCGAAAGGATGCGTTGCGCGTTACATTCCTTACCCGTGTGAAGAATTCAACGATTCGACTGTGCCTGTGGGCTCGCCATTCTTAGGCAAATTCTTGGCAAATCGTTTTCCTTGGCTAAGTAACATGTTGACGTTCAGTTCAAAATAGGTAGTAGAATGACGCTCAGCCATTCTATGTACTACCTATTCTTTTCGCTGTTAGTATGTTCCGAGCCAGACCCGCCACGATCCTGGTCTTCGGACCAACCTTCTCCTAGCCTCGAAGACGTGTACTGAGGACAACCTTGGCTTAGCGAACAAATTCGATCAACGAGCTGTCAAAACATACAGCCCAACCGCTGCTGGAAAAAGAGGCTGCCCTGCTGTTGCTTTCTGGAGGCACAGTCGGACAACCTATGAACTCCTTATTCTTCAACGCCTGATCCGCTTCGTAGCGGGGTCCGCTCCTCTATTGTCACGACGCCACTGTTCCCGATCCAGCTCCTCGATCTAGATCAGGGTGGACACCAGCCACTTTCAAGCCCTAGTGTAACGTCTCAGCCCAGCGCTGCTTCAAAACTTCTAAAAAATAATAGCCTTTCGAACTTCTTTTGAATCTCATCGCTTCGGATGCGGTTCATGCGCGTGACTCCAGCCACCCATCGTAGCATCTTCGACTCCATCACGTTGAGGTGCGTTTCAGCTTCCATGGTCGCAGGCCAACACTCAGCGCCGTACATTGCTACCGGGGTGCACATATAACGGTTTACGATCTAACGAATTTATCGAATTAATAGCATTTTTCGTTAGAACCTGTTTTAATAACTCGTCGTCACTCGTACAAGTTAAAAACACAATTTTAAAAAATATCTCCTAATACAGTACTAACAACCAAATTAATTAGTCACCTTCTTCACTGAGCCTCGGGGTGACTAATTGTAAGCCGTTGTGTGAATCGAGAGGCGAAACAAAACATGTCTAAGTTGTTGTTAGCTGTAGTTGTTCTGGATGTTATTGTCCTTTAACTAAGATTGTTGTGTCGTTGTATTTCATGATGTTGAAGAGCTATGTTAAAAAAGACCACTTTAGTTTCAATAAATGATAACATAATAAATATTTAAACAATTTTATTCATAGATTTCTACACCTAATTCTGTTGAAGGAAGCCTTCAGAAATTTAACGGAACTTTTAACGGACTTTTTTCTCAGTAGGTACTTCACTTTTACCCTTAGTACTCACTAATGTTGCGGGCCTCATCCCCCCGATTAGGACTGTTCCTGAAAGCTATTGAAATTAGCAGGAATATTTTGATTTCATGCTATTTTCATATCTTCTATGGTGCATTTGATTGTTTGGAAATAACGCATTGTGGGGCTAGAAATTTCTTCGCCGAGTCCCCAAGCACGTCAACGGATCCACAAGGACACTGGTCTAGCCTCCTCATAAGATATGCCTATGCTCACTTTGCACTGCTCATCGCGGAACACTCTTGCTCGCCATCTGGCACAGTAGAGACGGAGAGAATGTTTTCGACCGTTGGTCGTATCTTAAACGATTTCAGAGAAGCGCTGCCAAAATTTGGAGGGCTGCTTCGAGAACGTTAATGCGTTGACACCTTTCGGCAGTGTGGAACCATGCGACGCGATGTCGTGTCGGTGCCGGTGTATCGCTGTACACCAAATGATTTTTATTGCTGCGGCAGTACATGGATTTCAAAGCTGTGTTAACAAGGAATCCGGCGGATTGGTACTCGTAGCTCATAGAAGTCACTTGTTCAGCCAAGGCATCCAGTCGTCGCTTGCATTTCTGAAATTAAAGCTGACTAGTAGAGCTCCTGGGGTCTCAAAATTTAGAAATGCTCAGACATTCAAACAGGAATCCAATACTTTCGGCTTTTCCGTCGCCCTGACACTCGCGTGTGCTCAGAATCCCAAAAGTACTTCTGCTGTGTGAGTGGGAGTGACATCCCTAGCTCTTCTGCTCTATCAGCTCTGCAGCTCATTTTGAGGAGAAGCAAAGCGAAAATCGAGCTGCGCGGTTGGCATCGGGATCGCCCTTTGCACCTGTGCTCTCGTGCCCACCAATATTTACTCGACTGATAGTGCAAGTAAGAGCTACATTGAGAATGAGCGAATTTTTATTTTTACTTCTGAAACTTTTAATTTAAGCAGCATTTTTGTCTACTCAACAACGATTCCATTTTTCCGCCACAGATTGGGCAACGAAGTGAATTGGAAATTTGGGTAGTCATGCGATCATCTGTTGAGGAGGGCAGTCGGCCGAGGCAACACCAAAACTCAAGGTAGAGCAGAGCATCGTGAGCGACACCACACCATGATCATATCTTCGACGCTGGGACGCAAGTTTGGTGAACACACAAATTTCCGATTGATCGTGGCGCAACCTATTGTTCCCACGACATTTTTGGAGACCACCCAGAATCGACACTCTTGATTGAGAGATGATCAGAGTTTGGCTACCAAAGCAGTAGGTTCACCTCGTAATTCTTGCTCAATGTTGCATTCGTAATTTAGGAAATGAATATTCTAAATCAAACATATGGCTCAACTGGCGTGGCTTTCGACTTCAAAGTTTCGTCCAGCTGTCACTCACACCGTCAGTCAAGCGAACATTGCTACACATGGCGCAAGCGCAAGGATCGATCCCACCATAAAATTGTCGCTTTCCTGCACTTCAAAACAACCCATGGAATTGTGCTGCAGTCGAAAGCTGAGAAATTCCATGGTGGCTTGAGAATGTTTTTGATTGACCTTATATAATACTAACCTGCTCATTTTAATTCATATTAATAGCACAGCATAAACACTGACTCAAATAGAGCGGTGTTGGCCGGTGTATTATCGATACGGCCGGAACAGGATGAGAATGTTTGATCGTCTTCATCACGAAGGTTGCAAGCTATTTAGCTCTGCAACAACCCACTCCCCCTTACGACTAGTCCCGTTATCCTTGCATCCCCTATCTTTTTTTCGTTTTCACTGTATTTCTGTTTGTAATGTAGTGCTCCCACGGATCTCCCTCGATAGAGAGCCTTCGGGCTCTCTTGTTAAGAGGGATCTCGGGCCGCTTGTCGCAGGGCCACGTGGCGCGTCCCCGGGTGGTGGATAGGGGAATTAAACGCGAACCAAATGCGACCGTGTACTGCCCAGAGACGCAGGTGGGATGCAGGGGATGGACTCCTTGCTCCTGCTGTGTCGGGTCGACGCGTTCCTTGTGCGTGGGAGCGGCATGTTGCACAGTGTGCGCGGATGTGTCCGTGACTGCGCGGATTGTAACTGTGTCGGCTCGGCCAAAAGCTTGCACTCGGTAGACTGGGAGTACATCGTAAGGCGATTCGAGGCCGCCTCAAAAGTCTCGTCCCGTCCCTTCGGGCAGTCTGGCTGGCTGCCCGGAGTTCTTCGCCCGCACGACAGAGCCTGACTAGCTACCCGTGTTGTATGGAAGTCAAACACAGCAGCACTAAAGGGCCTCATTCCCCTGACCCCGAAAGAGCCCCCATTTCTGCAGCGATGGGAAGGACGAGTACGAAGAGGCTGCTAAAATCTCAGGGCCTAACCCGGCTGCGCAAATCGAGAAGGACTAGGATGACGATCTGTACTTACAACGCCCGCACACTTGCATCGGAAGCATCCGTCGAGGACCTGATGATGCAAGCCAGGAAGATCAAGCACGACGTCATCGGACTGACCGAGACGAGAAGACACCACCCCCTACACGCCGCCTACGACTCCGGAGAAGAACTGTTCCTCGGAACATGCGACAGCAGGGGAGTAAGCGGCGTTGGTGTCCTCGTCAACACGCACTTGGCCATGAACATCGATTCGTACGAGTCTCTGACAACCCGAATCGGACGTCTGCGACTGAACCGATGTGGCTCCGTGCCGGCTTTGACTGTGTTCGTCGCGTATGCCCCGACATCCGACCACGACGACGAAGAGGTCGAAGCCTTCTACGTGGAGCTGGAGAAGTTCTATAGGGAAGATCACACCTTCTACAAGGTGATCGTCGGCGACTTCATCGCCAAGATCGGGCCACAAAGGTCGCCGGAAGAACTTCACATCGGAACCCACGGTTTGGAGTGGAACGGGCAAGGTGAAAGGCTGTCTGAGTTTATCATGTCGACCAAGACCATCCATGGAAACTCGCAGTTCCAGAAGCCTCCCTCCTTACGATGGACCTGGGAATCTCCCGGTGGCTAGTTCCACAACGAGATCGACCACATCATTTTCAATCGCAAGTATTGCCTGACCGACGTCTCCGTTGTCCCCAAGTTCTATACGGGATCAGACCACCGCCTCCTTCGCGCGAGGTTTCGTATTTCGCGTCAAGGAGAGAAGGCCGCGAAGTTCAAGAAGAGGAATCCCAGAACGACCATCAACTGGGACCTTTACACCTCTCTTGCCGGCCTTTGGGAAGATGCCGTCATAGACAACATCGACGAGGAATACGACCACTTCGTGCACCATCTCCGCGATAGTGCTAAGGGAGCCGAGAGCTTGAAGACCACCAAGAGACGCCTGTCTCCGGAAACTCTCGAGCTTATACGCCAGCGTGGAGCAGCACGAGAGTCAGGCAACTACCAGCTGACGTCCGAGCTTGCGAAGCTATGCAGAGCGGCGATAAAGGAAGATCTCAAGGAGAGAAGGGCGGAAGTGTTGGCTGAAGCAGCAGAGGCAGGGTTGAGCATCCGCAATGCCCGCCAAAACTTCGCCAACTTCAAGACCAAGATGACCGCTCTCCGACGTCCTGACGGAACTGTCACCTCTTCCAGGAGGACCATGGAGAAGATCATCCACGACTTCTACTCCGATCTCTTCGATAGCCACGTCCACCTGCCCCCATGCCATCTTCCGCAGGATGGATACGTCGTTCCCTCTGTTCTCCCTTCCGAGATCCGACACGCCATCTCGTCGGTGAAGAAACGTACAGCACCCGGCCCTGACAGGATCAGACCCGAACACCTGAAGAACCTCCCGCCAGCGCTCATCAACACCCTGGCGCGGCTCTTCACACGATACCTGTCGGAGTGCAAGGTTCCATCTCAGTCCAGCAAGACCGTCTTGCTGTACAAAAAGGGAGACGTGCACGACATTGGCAACTATCGCCCGATCTGCCTGCTGTCCGTAGTCTACAAGCTGTTCACTCGAGTCATCCTGAATAGGATCAGCAGAACGCTGGATGAAGGACAGCCACGCGAACAAGCAGGATTTCGGAGAGGATTCAGCACGATCGACCACATACACACCATTACGAAGCTCATCGAAGTGTCGCGAGAGTATAAGCTGCCGCTGTGCCTTACGTTCATCGACCTGAAGAAGGCATTCGACTCCGTCGAGACTGAAGCGGTCCACGAAGCCCTTCTCACTCAGGGCGTTCCTACTCAGTACATCAGAGTCCTTCGAGAGCTGCACAGTGGATTCACGACCAAGATCTCTCCATTCTACAACGACGTCGTCATCGACGTAAGGAGAGGGGCTCGGCAAGGGGATACCATATCCCTGAAACTCTTCAGCGCCACCCTCGAAAACGTCATGCGCGAACTAGAATGGGAAGACATGGGAGTGAAGATCGACGGCCAGCAGCTGCACCATCTTCGTTTCGCTGACGACATCGTGCTCATAACACCGAGCATCAGCCAGGCGGAGCGAATGCTGGCCGACTTCGATCGTGTATGTGGGAATGTTGGACTGCAGCTGAATCTTACGAAGACGATGTTCATGAGGAACGGACAAGTTTCTGATGCCCCATTCTCGCTCAACGGAACGAACATCTCCGAATGCTCCAGCTACGTGTATCTGGGTCGCGAAGTCAATATGGCCAACGACCTAGCGCCGGAGCTGAGCAGGAGGAAACGAGCGGCTTGGGGAGCTTTTAAGAGCGTCGAAGAAGTCGCGAAGAAGACGAAGCACGTCCGACTCCGTGCCCACCTATTCGACTCCACTGTTCTTCCTGCCCTAACATACGCCTCAGAGACCTGGGCTATGCGAAAGCAGGATGAACAGCGATCAGCGTCGCGCAGCGTGGAATCGAGAGGACGATGCTCGGAGTGACACGACTCACGCAAGTGAGAGAAGGCCTCCGGAGTTCCGAGCTTCGCCGACGTTCGAAGATCAGAGACGCTGTCGCGTGGGCCAAGTTGTCGAAAATTAGGTGGGCCGGCCACGTAATGCGCTTCGCGGACACCCGCTGGACGAGAGCCGTTACCGACTGGATTCCGCGGGATGTCAAGAGAACACCGGGACGCCCACCAACGCGTTGGTCGGACTTCTTCGTGAAAGCCCTGAACGACCGATATGACGCTCTTCGTGTCCCTCGAGCGAGGAGGATCCATTGGACCACTCTGGCACGCGACAGGGACGAATGGAGACGCTGCTGGCGCCCGCTCGAGCAAGTCGATGATCAACGGGACGACAGGTGATACAGGTGAATGTAGTGCTCAATTCCTTACATAACATTGTAGAGGTTTTTTTTTCGACCGGTCAGTGCTCGCAGCGGCAGACAATTTTTTTCAAATGAACGCACTCGCAAATGTCCGAAAAGTCATGTGCCAACCTAATGCTATCCCATCGTTATCACAAGTAAATAATAAATAAGCAAGTAAACTAATAAATAAAACAATCATAGGCGGAAAATGGCAACGCTCATAAAACCGTCCGTTAGAAAATGCCTGTAACTGCCTCATCAGGTTCCTCATTGCACTACCTTATACATACTGCTGAAAGGAGGAAGAATCGTGAATAGCCTCTCCCCCTCTCAGCCCCGAAGAAAGCTCACTTCTCTATATCTTTGCGACTGATGACGATCTTTCGTTGGAACAGCTCCAGGAATTGGATGGCGATAGGCACTGGACCGGCACTAGCCACCGCCACGACAACTCCATCCCTAAAATTACGAACAGTTCCACACACCTTCCTATCGGGCCACCACTGATAAGAAGCAGATGGAGGAGGACCGATCGCGGACCTTGCTGGTGTCCCTTGCACGCATATGCCGGTGTGCACTGTTTAAAGTCTTGACTGAAGTTACCCGCTGCTCCTCACCTCAGCTCGGTTGTCGCATATAACTTAGTCAACAAATTCGGTTGATCTACCCAGTGCTCGCATGTGGTGACAAAAAGGGTTTGCTGTGCTCTCACCGAGGACGACAGCTTGTGCCGCACTTGCTACGACAGCATATAAAAGTTCCCTAAGCACTGAGGAAAGGATCACGCTCAAAACGGAGTTTCTGCGAAAGCTCCTGAAGCACACTGGAGTTGGAACTCTCGACTCAATTCCCCTAATGTGCTTGATGATTCCTCCATAGAGAATATCCATCCCTTTATGGCTCTGCATTTCTACACCTACTCGTCACCGGAACAAGTTCTTGATAGTTTCTACCCCACATTTTCGAGCGACGTTTGACGTTCATTCGCAGTGAGCACAGTGGGGGCTCCCCCAACTCGACAGAGTTTGCGTGGCTTAGTGAATACTAGCAAGGGTCAAGGAACTTACTTAAGGTAGTACTTGGTGAAGTTCAAGTCGTCCAAACTGCCATGAACCACAGTCTCATCCGCCTCGTGACTGCAACCTTAACAAAATAAGATTTAGTGATCACAGGACGTTCTCTGTAGTGGTGATGAAATGGATGGTTACTTCCAACGCAATCGGCACAAAGCGTGCATTTCCAGCACTTCACGAATCAAGTTTTCACGGTAGTGACACCAAGGTGAACAAGGCTTTTCATTTCTTACGAATATAGAGCTGGCAGATTCTGGGAATGAAGAACGAAACCGTCGTGGCGACCACGAGTTATTTCATAATGCGTGCATGCCGAGTGAATGTGAGTGCCTTCACTATATTCTACAAAAAAGAGTGCGTGGCTTGCCTTGAAAGGGCCTCAATGCCGAGCATGATCTCATTATCACCTGCAGAGCTTCGCACCGTCTAGATGCTGTAGAAGGATTAAGCTTGCTCCCGGAAGCCCTACTTTAGGAGCATATGGGTGACACCATTTAAGTTCCTTTTAGCCTTGCCTCTCGCCTGTATGACTGCTCCCCCCCCCCTCCAATCCTTATGCTTTTCACTCGATGTCGAGTACTATTTTCCTACGCTACGCCTTCTGTAAGCAGCTTAATGCTGGACAGAACAGTAGATGTAAGTACAGGAAGAAGCTTTGCTCTCCCATTCATGAACAGAGTGGGCATCACCGTGCGACGAACCCTCTCTGGCGTAGCCCGCGGTGCGTGACGAAATTGGACGAGTTGTCGCGGTCCGACTGCTTCCAAAAGGAACGTCTAGTTACCCCTCCGACAGCGCAGCTCGTGACTCTCGATAGTGTGCGGATGTGTGTGTCGGCGACTGCCGGTCGCGTTTCTCGCGTAGAGGGGAGAAAGTAGTTGGGTGAGACACGTCTCATGTCTCCTGGAAGGGAATTCTATGAGTACTGGTAGGGAATTCTATGCCCAATTCTATGTGTACCTGGCTCGCACTAATGTACTGTTAACCTGATGCAAAGAATCCTAGCGAAGTTAGCTGTTATATCTCCATATATGCCTATCGTGCGTGAACTTAAATGTATGGCCTATTACTCGTAAGTTCACGACCTTCTTGAAGATTCCTTCTTAGAATGGGAGCGTTTGTTAACAAAGCGCGGATGGAATGAGACCTAGTCTATTTCAAATGTGTGAAGGGAAACCGCCAAGGAACTGGTGAGGAAATTCGAGACCAGAACTGGACCGGGATTATTAAGCAGAAGCCTCGGGAGTAAGTGCTTGCAAAGTCCCGAAATTTTCCACAAATTTCCTTTGAACAGTTGTCCTTATTATCAAGCGTTAGAAGTTTTCAGGGATTGTTGAGACGTGAGACTTTTGCTAGGATTCAAAGGCAGCTCAAGGCCGCACTTACCCATAGCTTTTCTCTTAATTCTACCTTTGTTCCATACTTGACCGTCACCTTTCTCCAACACACTTGTCATCATTCAATTGCTGCTTTAACACTGGCAAGATTTCGCGCTCCGCGGCTAACCGAGCGTCACCGAGCGCACGTCCGCGTTTCAGCGCCACGACTTCGCATGCGGCTAGCGCGCGGCGTCGCGTTGGAGTTACATCCTGGAGTCGGATTCATAGACAACTCACATAGCTTTAAGGGTTGTGCACACTCGGCAGCGGCTTTAGTGCGTCAAAAGCGGGGCGGAGCGTCGCTCTCAGGCTCAGGACATGATTGCGGTGAGGGGCGGTCGTTCTTTCTTTCTCTGGTGTCGGTATTGGAGCACTGCCAACCATCGCTCAGCTGACCGGTTGGCTGGTTTGGTTGAGGAAAGGGCTTTCCTATCTTACTTATCTTATCTCTTGCTCAGGAGAGATAGCGTCAGCTTCACGAAATGACCGAGCTCATTCCGTGAAGCTGACGCTTGCAGCGCTGACGCTGGGCGCCAACGCTGAAGCGAAGTGTGCCATAAGCGGGTCGCCGCCCCTCACGCAGAGACACGAACTCTGCGTCTCTGCCCTATTCGTCATCATTGGAGCTGCGTCAAGCAGCAAGAGTGTGCCCAGCCCTTTAGAATTGTAAGCGAAAAGCTCAGATAACGTGGCTTATCGCTCACCATATCCGCTTGATAAGCCGCGTTATCTGACTAAGGAAGTCTCTCAGGCGTATGTCTGAACTGCGAAAACGAATACCAGTGTGAGATTCTCGACCCTTCGAGTAGTAGGAAGGGATGTTCCATTTTTGCAAAGTTCTTAAATGCAAGGAGCTAGGGAGCTTTAAAGTTTACTATGGGATCGCTTGTACACGTGCAAAACTACCGTAATCGGCCGAAACATCAAAATTGGATATCATATTCGTGATCGGCGCCCCAGACAACCCCCTTAAGGCCCCCCAGACTTCTGCGGCGTTGCCGCTGCCCTATCCTTCATCATAGGGCAGAGACGGCAGGAATCATACGAGACGGCGCCACTCCAGCGGCGCCGGGAGAGTCTGTCTGCGCTCTGCCCTTTCGCGGCGGGGTCCCGAATAGAAAGACTACAGTACCTCGCCGTCGCCGCTGAGCGGCGCCGCTGGCCGGCCGGCAGTCGACGTTGAGCGGCGTGACTCATCGATTTCGCCGTCCGCCGCTGGCCGCAGGAGTCTGCGGGGGCCTATAAGGCTCCCACAGGGTTCTGCGGCAGCGCCGCGGCCCTATGCTTAACCATAGAGCAGAGACGCAGAGCTCGCCGCCGGCGGCGTCCCTGCCCTATCCTTAACCATTGCAGCGAGCGGCATTGCCGCAGAACTCTGTGGGGGCCTTTAGCCTCGGTTTACAGTTGCGCCGCTGCGCTGCGAGGCACCGTAATCGGAATGGATATCGACCGGGCGGTGCGAAAAATCGATATCTATGGCGACCATCACGCCGCGCAGCGTCGCGGCGGAAGTGTAAACCAGGCCTTAGACAAAGTTTGGGTGAAATTTTTTCTACCCTTCTCGACCTCGACCAAGGGGCTAAGGGTCGTGAAAGTTCAATAGCGCCGCTTCAGATTTACCCTTGACAATCGCATACTCAAGGGGCGTACACTCATGTCACGGCGAACCACCAATTGATCAATTTTCTGAAAGGTATCTCTACACTCCTTATCTTCAATAAAAACCTCTATATTTATTACTTTTAATTGGTCGGCTCACCAGACGAGTTTCATAACCACTGTATCGTCCTCTAGCCGTCCAGAATATTACGGCCACCTCTACTCGCTGACCTGCCGGGACTGTAGTAGCTAGCAGCTCGTCATCATTAGTGTGTCTAGTTCATTAGTACGCCTTCGGCGGGCGGTAGGGTACAACTGGACTTGTACAATGATCGGCTGCCCTTCTTTGATCATGTGGGACACATGCTAGATGACATGAGATTGACTGGACAGCCATTCTCGGCTTGTGGACTGGCACCATCATATGCTCTTCTAATTGCTTCATTTATGTTCAGCTGGGAGAGTCCATTCCCCCACCTAGCCAACCAAGGGTCCTATCAAAAATCAGCAGAAAATACAAAGTCTCGCATATAGAGGGGCAGCCGATGAAAATATCTCACTGAACACGTACTTCTCAGGCTATAGTGCAATAAATGCACAGGAAAAGTTGGGAAGGTGATTGATGCCAAAAAGGAGTGATCACTAAAAATGCAAAATTACTTCGAGGTCAAGGAATCGAACATCTCCCTCGACTATGACGGGCCGGCACTACCACTGAGCCGCCCAGCTGCTTGCCTTGACGACCGAGCCAAACGTATTTCACCATTTCTCTCCAAGTGCAACACGCGCGTACGTGTTAGATGCTGACAGTGTAATACATTCCTGGGTGTTCGGGGGCCTCTATTTCCTTGGGTTCAAGGACTTTGCAAAAATGGAACATCCCTTTCTACTAACTGAAGAGTGGAGAATCTACCTGTGGTATTCGTTTTTACCGTTCAAACCTACGTGCGAGTACAAGCGATCTCATAGTAAACTTTAAAGGTCCCTAGCTCCTTGGGTTCAAGAACTTTGCAAAAATGGAACATCCCTACCTACTATTTGAAGGGTCGAGAATCTCACAGTGGTATTCGTTTTCGCTGTTCAGACATACGCCTGAGAGATTTCCCTGGTGAGCTTTTCGCCTACAATTCTCCGTTAAAGTTACGTAAGTCGTTGATGAATCCGCCCCAGGAGCTATGGCGACCCTCAGGTGCACTGAGAGGGCGGAGCAGCTGGCGCCGACCCCACTCCGGCGAGGTAGTCCCGCACTGTGCCATATGTGCTGATACATCGCCTTGGTCCTACGTGTCCTCTTTAATCATAACGCGTTTGCTTGAGCGGATTTCCCGTCGAAACCCTTGCACTGCGTTCTACCTCGAGACACCACCGTTCCTAATGGAGTTTGCTAATCCGATCTACTCCCTGAACTCAGTGCGCCTTCACCGGCCTGCGGATAGCACGAGATACCTGGTCCTGCTAGAGCGTTCTCACCTGCAAATCGAATCCCGAACTCGAAGAAAAACAGCGTCCAGAAGAACGGCACGATATCTCGCGGATAGGGACGCCCAACGATGGAGTAGCCGAGCATCTGACCTGCAAATCGAACGAAGCTGTCCAGCATGCTGCGCTCAATTACAGACACGACGTAAGCCAAGACAACAGCCGAATTTCTCCAGCAGTTATCATATTCCGCCTGATTTTTCTCATCGCGGCCCTTTGCATTGTCGAAGTGATTTCAGAGTCGCCACAACATTTTCATTTCCAGAAATATAGTATTAGAGCTCTAGCGTAGACAGGTTCAGTTCTTCTGTACCACAGAAGTATGCTATAAAGGGAAGGATACCAGGTGACCATGACACTTTGACAGATGAGATGCATATCACTGGATGCGGCTCCGAATGCTGATTCCAGACATGTGTTGCATATCTGCTATACGCTTCGGGAACGGAGTTGTGGACCACTTTTGGTTTGCGTTCTGATCCCTTTGTTTGAGCGCAGAGTCCATTAATCACAAGAAGTCCTGCTCAAGCAAACTGGACACAGCGGCCACCGCCGAGCAGTGCCGACGCAGTGGAAGAGGAAGCAGTTTTTGGCTCAATTCTCCTGTGGAGAAACATTTTTGCGCTCCCTAAAAACGATTCGCTACAATCAAACAAACCACTCTGCGTACAATCAGGACGAAAAAAGGTTCCAGAAAGGAGACCTGATTCGCGGATACTATTGCGCGAGAGACGCTTACTAAGTCATACCTGCAGTAATTCACCGACATCAATCGAAAATTTAGAAGCAAACCTCAATTTAATGATTTCAGAATTTAATGATTTTTTGACATAGATTCAGCGCTTTAAATAACCTCTATGGATGAAGTTTGAGCGAAATGGCCATGGCGTCAACACCCAGCAATATATGTGTAGGTCAGTGCCTTAAGCCCCTTTTGGTGAAAATTTTTTGACCCATGGTGTCGTTGAGGAGAATATTGCCGACCAGACTTCCAAATTATGTTCTCACCAGCGGTTGTCTTGGCGTGCCTTTTGGAGGAATTTGCTCCATGCGATGTCTCTGCGTCCCTACGAGGCAAGAGAAGAAAATTGCCAGCAGATCTCGTCCATCTTGCGAGCTGCGCAATACGGGAGCATTGAGGTAGACGATAGAGGAGGTACAGCGTGGAATCAGAAAAGGAGAATCCTGCAAGATCAGTGGAGGGCGATGATGAGGGAAGCACTAGTTGGCAGTGTGGACCCTTTCATTTCGGTAAAGTTCAGATGTCGAAAAAGTAGGTGAATTTCGCAATTTTGTCTTGCGTGGAAATTCGTTTGAGTTTACATACAACCTTGTCTAAGGTAAGTGGGTGAGCCAGTTTTGCGATCTGCCCTACTGGAAGCGGCAGTCAACCACTCTCAAGCATAAGATCATTTTGATCCATCCCACTTAGCGAAGTCTGGGGGAAGAAACTTTCTCCACCTCTGGGCCGGTATGCATATCTCGCTCGGGGCCTCCCGTCGGGGAATAATTTAAAGGACGGCGGAATCCCGCGATGTACACCTCCGGGGAGATACCGTATTCCCCAGCCCCCTCGGGGTCGGGGCGCCACCTACTCCGACGTAAGGGGAATGCTGCGGACAGCGAAGGAAAACACATGATTCGCGCAGAGTTTTGCCGGTGAAGTGAGGAAAAGAGGTAGTTGGGTGTGTTTTTCTTCAATTCAGAGCTTGATTTTCATTATTCTTACTTTATTGAGCACCACAGAAATGTTCGTTTCGGAGAGGAATATTTGCTGCCTGCGTTCTCGATTTTTCTAGTTTTAAAAGCATTATCTGTTATTGTATTGCAAAACCAATTCATCATGACAAATTATGTGCATCACGCAGTAGGGAACAGTAAAGTGGCCCATCGTATTGCGCTGCCGGGTACATTTAACTAAGCGATTATGTGCTCTCAATATATAACTTTTCTAGTCAGACTATTTGGTATAAAGCTGGATAGGATTATGATATGAAATTTCTTCGAAAAAATCAGGGAAGACGAGTTTTAATGAAGCTTGTGTTCAGAAATGAGAGCGTCTAAAAGCAGTTGTGCATAAAAGGAGACAGAGCTTTCAAGAATTTCCGAAAAATCTAACTTTTCACATTTGCTCATGTCAAATTATATTTTCTTTATCACGAAATAGCAGACTGAGTAGCTTGCGGCACTATCCCTTATAAAATAAAAAACAAATAAACGGATAAACTAAAACTCGCAAACAGACAAACACGCGAATAGTTAAACACAAGTAAAACAGCATGTTATTAGAAAATAAAAAATACTCTTAACGCTACAACCTAATTGCCAGCCCACTGTGCCTCCCTATCCTCCTTTACTCCCTTTTTTCTTCAAACGCGCATGAATGCGCGACAGCGAGCAGCTGACATTTTCGCCGAGAAATGCAAAACCTAATCCGTGCCTACGTACTACGCATATCACATACGGCTCGGAAGTTCCCCGACCGTGGTGGGAGCCATATGCATCGCGGGTTGGGGGCCCAAACCTGCTGGGTACGACCTGCAGTTGGGGCGCCCCGAGTGGGGCACCCCGCCGCCCCGAGATATGCATACGGGCCCTGATGTCGTGAAAGGACAACTATATCTGCGAACCTCGTTCCCTTTCTGGCGACCTTTTTCATTGCGATTACACATAGAGTGTTTGGTGGCTGTTCTGGCATTCCGCCAGAACTGTCGGCTCACCCTCTTCATCCTTCTCCATGGGTGCTTATCTGCCACTCCATGATGAGAAGTTTGCCACAAGTGTTGATAGGCGTGACCTCGCATGATAGAAAGAGGCCACGCCTGTGTCTGTGTCGACTAGGATCAGATCGACATATTTCTACCACTGACCACTACGGTCCCAATAAATCTTCTTGTGTAGCCATCATACTCACAGAGGTAAGCACAAGGGAGCCATAATACTCCTAGTGCACCAGAGCGCCATCATACGCTCATAAACCGGGACAGTGGCGGATCATTTTTAGGGAGCTTAACAATGTTTCACCACAGAAGAGCCGAACCAGGAACCACTCCGTCTCACTACGTCGCACTTTTCGCAACTGCTCCCCACTGCTCGGCAGGAGCCACTCTTTCCAACCTACTTGAGCACGCCTTCTTGAAATTGGTGGACTGGGCGCGCGGGCAGAGGGCTTAGAATGCAAACTGAAAATGGTCCACAATTCCGTCCTCAGAAACGATTAGCAGATATGGAACACACTCATGAAATGAGCGTTCGAAGCCGCACTCAGTGACATACGTCCGTTTTCAGAGTGCCGTAGTCACCTGGTATCCTTTCCTTATAAAATGGAACAACGTTTACTGTTTCCGCCATCCCGACAAGATCGTTTTTTCAAAGGTAATATATGTACCCAAATCTCTCAATTGTAATTCTGTATCAAGGAGTACGGAGTATCAGGGACTCGCCAAACTCATCGCTGTTCCACCAGAGTTGAGAGAAAGTTTGCGAAGCCAGCGCTGAGTGAACAAGGCCCCCGTGCATGGGGGTCTACGCCTATCTTGCGTGTGTAGTATGCGTATGTATGAGTATGAGAGAGGTCCTCATTGTGAACGTAACAACCGACACATCTCGTAGCAGGTCGTGCTGAAAGCGAGCCATATGACGTCAAAAGGCTTGCAACTAAACCTCACCGTGAGCCTGTGCTGTCTGGAAGTGCTGGATGTTGATGGAGTCGATGTTCCACAGCGGCAAGGGTGCCGCGACCGCGTCGCCAATCGCGAAGATCCAGTCGGCCGTTGTCTAAAGCGAAGACACCTGCTAGGCCAGATTGCGATACAGTACTGACTCTTGAACCGAAATGAGTTTTCTGCTCGAAATCGGAACGAGCGGCTGCATTTCGCTCGCAGACCTTTTCTTGTCGGGGGAATGAGCATACAGATGGAAGACCCCTCGGTCCTGCAAGCGAGGACGGTTGCCGAGGAGCACTGCCGCTAATGCCGCCTCCTCAGGTACCGTAAGAAGGTTTGAGAGAGGCTAAGACTATCCCTTCCCGGTCGCGACTGCGCAGCGGATGCTAGCCCTCTCATCTATATTGATCTCTCCACCTGTATGACTACAGCAAACAGGACGCGCCGATACTTGTAATGATATGGAAGAAGATGAATGACTGAACCACCACCTAAACAACAGGGAACAGTCTGCAGCTGTGCTCTGGACGCCTACTGCACATGCAGCCTGTCTTAGATGAGTCTTCCGTCATAGACGACCTGAAGAATTCAGAAACCGCGCAGGTAAGCGACCTGTCTGAGCAACAAAGTGTTCACCAGCATCTTAAGGGTCCGATGAGGGTGACATGATTCAAGTGGAGTGGCAAGCTGGAAGACCCTTTGAACACGATGCTTAGAGCTCTCAAGAGAAGCCTGTGCAGGACTGCGGGCGATCTTCATTAATACAGTGAGTGGGGGACTTCGATAGGGCGCAAGAGGAGCAATCGACGCTCGGATAAGTGAGAATGCTCAAATGGATTGCAAATAGAGCCGCTCTCTCACGAATCCCGACTGAGTGTTCCTACTTGGGGTTTCTCGACGAAATGATGTAGGACTTGTCTGAGAAGGATAAGTCGCCGACTTGTCCATCGGGTGGTCACCGCTAACCATTGTATGACCAAATAAAGGATAAAGGATGGCGTTACTCAATTCCTTTTAGGATGCGCCATGCACTCCACTTCTACCGGATATGGTGGAGGCAATTTGAAAGCGTATTTGGCCATACAATACGAAACACTGACTTGAAAACATGCAAGCTACGAATCTGATGACAGCTTTGAAAGAAACAGGAACTCAGGCGCGTGTAGCGCAGTTGGCAAAGGCATAGATTCTCGCGTGCATCCCGGATCGATTTTATGCTCTCGCCCAGAGCCAACATACCTTCAGTGTCGCAGAGTTTTACAAGCGGGACGTGAAACGCTGATCTGCAAGTAACCTATATCTCGGCACCGCAAGCTGTCGCGGGGGCCAAATGCGATTTCAAGTGCCCTCAGCAATGTCGCGGAAGATTGTCCATACATTGACTTGCGGCGATGAGCCGATGAACAAGTCAGCGCTTTATCCTCTCCAGACAAGTCTGCTACCAATTCATCGACCCCGGAAGGAGAGAAGGCCTGGTTGGCGTGGGCGGGAAATCCGAGCCGAGAACATTGGGTACGCGCTCTCAGCCGACTCTCCTGCGAATGCACTACACGCGCCCGCCCATATACGGCTCAAATCACCTCCGCGATATCCTGAACAAGTCTTCCCTCACACCCTAAGTTTTCGAAGAAAAGGAATAAAAATCAACAGAAGGGTGGTGCAAACGCATAATGAGATAACGTCTTTTTTGATTCTACTCAACCCTGTTGCTTGAAACTGAGCACTCACGGTAGAAAAGCGAAGCGGTCGTAATAACAGAAAGAAAAGACGCAAGTAGGGACGATGCGCGGTGCATCTGCACAACCCACTGAACTCCGCAAAATCATGCGCAGTTCAGAGAATTGAAGCTCGTCTTCGCAACGGGACACTAATTCCTTCACAACGGGAATAGCCATCGAGCGAAAAACCTCCTATTATGCCACCAAACTGTGTACAAACAACCATTTTTTCCTATTTCCTGAAAAGAGGTCCCACGGTGATAAGCATAGATGAACCGCACCACCGCTAATGTGCCAATCAGCAACTGCACTCGCACAGCTTACTTGTTTATAATTCGAAACGTTCTAGTCCCATAACGGTCATGTTCAAATACGAAATTTTCAGCATTAGGGAACTCCCGTCTACCAACTTTCCTCATGCGACTTGCATACACTACTCATGACACAACTCACTCTGAAGTGCTTGTCCACCTTGATAAAACCGCGTCCGTCCAACTCAATGCAGGTGTCCTTCAACCAAGCAGTGGGCGGCTCGACACCTGAAAGCAAGCTTCGTTTCGTGCAATAGATCCCTCTTCAGGACAGATTCAGCTACACAGTACTGCTTGAACATGAATGTGGTGCCACTACCCGAACACCCTTCCTATTCGGCGCAGAGCCTCGTGCCAGTTCTTTACCACACTATGCTCTGCGCTTAGAAAAAACCCCTTTTTCTAAATTTTTGGGGACCTTATTAGAACAGATTTATAGCAAAACGTGGTAGCAGACTGTCGCAGCGTTACCTAGGGGAATATTTGAATGCGTACCTACCAGTGTGAAGAAATCATAGCCCCAATTGATGGAAGTTGTCTGCGAATCACCGCCTACTCGGAGTTCGTCTGGAGTTCGACTTTGGATTGTTAACCCCGTCGCCAACATCAGTGTTGTGCTCAAGAACTTCTTTGACGAACCCATGGTTCCGCGCCTGCAGCAGCCCTTCCGATCGAGAGGTATTGCTTTCGAAGACATAACATGTAATGGGCGGCTTACTGCCTTGAACGAGAAGACTCTGAGCGATGCCTTGGAAGAGAAGCGCAATGGTGCTTTAATTGTGGGCGCCACTTTGGTGCGACCAAAGGCCATCACCGCGGCATTGGCTAGCGCTTACCGTATCCTCACGAAGAGCTCAATATGTTCAAGCAAGTGGCAATCGCCTTTTGGAATCAAGCTGGCCGCTAGAACCCCATCTCGACTGTGGGCACAATCCGCGTACCTATCCCTGCTATTACGACGTCTGCTTGAATCGTCTCTCCTGACTTCAGCGTTACACCACTGACTTCGGAGACTCCCTCGAGCCGCTCTGCCAACGCATTTGTCAGGATCTTCACTCCCTTTGCTTCGAAACGCTGGAAGATTGCTGATTTACAGGTCAAATGCCTATTAATTTCAGACAAAAAAGGCAAAAATCAAAAATTGACCAATCACTCTGAGACCCACTTTCCGAATAACTTCGCCGATGTCTGTGCCTAGCGCTGGCAACGGCTCCTTGGTTGCACACACGACAGTCACAGAAGCAGCAGTCGCAGCCAGAGCAGATGCGATCTCCATTCCTGAAGAAACACTCGTTCTGTCACATTGTCTCGTTCGCATCAAAGGCTGTGGAAGGCATGGTGGAAAGGTTTGTCCGTCGAGAGGAAGGTGGACCCAGTTCGTGAAGACTAATGAACGACATATTTATTTATTTATTTATTTATTTATTTATTTATTTATTTATTATATAGAACAGAAGGCAAACATTAAAAACAAGGCTCAATACTACAAAGCCAAAGCAAACACAACAAGCAGTACAAAATATATACAACGAGTTGGTAATCGGTATCACTTGTAGACTTGTCTCAAGAAAGATCATATCTAAGTAATGTATTGCTAGCAAACCGCTTAAACTGCTTTACTGATAGGACCCTTGATTCGTTTTTCATAAGCTTGAGGTATGCAGTTCCTGCTCTGCATGAAAATGAGTTTGCATGTAAACCTGTTTTTGGGCGAGTTCACATGATTTTTTGCAGAGCACCTCTAGTACGTGAATTGGACAAAGTAAATAACTGCTTCATAATTATTCCTTTGCTAATGCACCTAAAGTGCACTATCTTATGAACCATGCAAGTATCAACGACTTTACGTCAAGAAGCAAGGGAAGGAAGTGGAAGAAGCCTGCTTCTCGCTGCAGCGTCTGGAATTCGGTCATATCCCCAAGTGCCAGTACGTGCTAGGAGCTTTCGAGTGTAAATGTCCTGAACTCTCTCAATGCAATAAACTTCTTTCATCTTATGTGGGTTGAAGACTGTGACACCAGATTCTACAATAGGTCTAACATAAGTTCTATACGCACGAAGTAGGATATCTTTATTTTCGCTACACAGTCCTTTAAAAATTTGAAACGTGCGCGTAGTTGCCTGTTTACATCGATCTTTGACATGCTCAGAAAAATCCAGATCAGTATTGTAACGGAAGCCAAGATCTTTAACGGAACTAGCAGGTAAAACAACAACACCATCCACGTGGTAAGAACGAGCCTGGATTGGTGAACTTGTCTTTAGTTGCATAAACGTCGTCTTCTGAGGAGACAGACGTAAGTGCCATTTTTTACTCCAGACTACCAGAGAATCAATTGCCCTTTGCAGCCTAGAAGAATGATCCGGTTCCTTAATTACATGATATATCTTTACATCATCTGCATACATTTTTATAGAAATTCCATGATTTTGGATTACCTTTGCTAAGTCATTTGTATAGATAAGAAACAGAATTGGTGAAAGAACCGCCCCCTGAGGTACTCCGCTCGTAGTAGGCATAAGCTGAGAAAGTGTCTGATCTAATTTGACTTCGAACGTCCGGCCGGACAGGTATTCGGTGATCCACTTGACGAGAATCGGATGAAACCCCAATTGTTCCAGTTTGAATATTAATTTTTAATTTTTTACATCTAAATATGTAGGAGCGGAGCGGCATGAAACGCTGATTACAAAAATATAGACAAAATTTGCTAAGGACCTCCAAACGAGCTCTGCCCGGTGAAAGTTTGCCTTGACGACTTTTTACTTTAGGCTCTTCCTGGTTAGCAGCATCGACAGATGAACAACGTCATCACGGACTGAGCACTTTCGGGAAAACTCTAGGTTTATTTTGAACCACGGTGAAAAACAGGCTCGTAGGTCGGTTCCTGTGTCGTATGGAATTCTCATGGTCTTGAAGGTGTTGAGAGAGCCACTCCAAGACCATGAGAAGTTTTGAGCTCTGGGATTTCACTCCATCTGAACATAAGAAATTATGTCGCCCACATCTCGAATACTTATTTAAGCGACATTTAGTATTGTGAAGAAGAGATCGCTCCATGCACTCGGCCACATCATCAAGATTTTTATTGGACTGATAGTAAGAATTCTCTCTGCGTGAAGCAACACAGACGTAAACGGGGCAACAAAAACGGTTATGAAAACACACTTATCCCCACACATGTTTCAAGTAAGCAGCACTTAACTGTCAGCCAAATAAAAAGCGCTACGACCTAGTCTAGTGCATGGCGCGATCTCTTCTTTCAATACACTAAATAATTACTGACTTTCTTCCCTTTAAAATAATATTTTATTCATTATTTTTCTTTAAAAAGATAGAATTGTGTAAAACTTCAAACAGTATTCAATTATTAAGACAGGTGAAATAAAAAACTTTGAAGAAAGTTATGTTAAATTTTCCTTAAACAAAAAATTATTCAAACCGCATTGGAGATTCTCTTGTTTAATCTGGAAGACGCTCGTTTTGATCTGGAAGATGTGCAGCTTGATTTCAACAGCGTTAAGGTTGGTAATGAAGCGTCCAATTTGATTTTAAAAGGGACCATTTTTATTTGAAAAGTTTGGATGTGACTTGATACTGGTATGAACAGCCGCTGGAAGTGAGGAACGCGTCAGTGTTCCGATTCCGAAAGGAATTCCACTGTAACGGCGCACCACAAGGCCAATCAGAAGGTGGGAACGCAGCAACAGCAGATCAGCTCTATTCCCCACGTCGACCTTTTTATCAAAATCATTCCTTTCCGAGCGCCAATTCCTCTCCACTTTCAGAACACCCGTCTTACCTATAAAAGATCCACCGATACAGACGACACGCTGCCCAACTGAGGCGGCAGCAATGCTGTTGGCTTCAGATACCGTCCGAAGAGTGAATACATTCTGAAGACGGTTGCATAATCGTACACTGGCAAACTTCAGTTGAGGCACGCAGTCGAAGTGCTCTCATAAGGGTACTCGGAAGCAAAGTGACTTCCAGAGCGGTTACTGCTATGCCTTTCAAGAATGCGCCACACTAACATGCCATGCATCAGAAGACAGACCTTCAGATCAGCACCTGGCACGGTCAGTCTTCTCGGAGCGCCTCCCAATGCCAGAACCAGCTTGCTGTATGGCAAGCAATCTCCATTCGATAACGAGATCCTCCGGTGGGCAATATCAACACCGATCACCTGAAAGGATAAGGCTTTCACTGCTGCTCCTTCACGCGATATACACGCAGGCTGGGGGTGCGTCTGAACGCTCTTACTAACTCTCGTCTTCGTAAGGACATCAATATGATTCTCCTTGTAGTATTCGTCAGACCGTAACCGAATGTCTTTCCCTTCTGCAACAGGTTTCTGAAATCAGAACTTATTACTCGCCAAGGGAAACGCAAAGCAACGATTGCAGCTTTCAAAAACTTTTGCTCCAGCCATTTGCAGATTCCTAAGAAATCACATTTCGAGCGCGTAAACGCAGGCAAACGCCCTGCTTCTGTGAATGAGCAGAATTCGCCTACCCCTAATCAGCAGGTTTCAACCTCTCCAGGGTATTTTTGTTTCTTTTCCCTCGTGCGTGCCTTCGTCCTTGGAATGCCAGGTGAAAAAGGAAAGGCAATAGATCCTTATCGAGATTGGTTGATTTTCTATGGGTGCTCAGCTACTCTCCTATCATCTCAGAATGCCGTAGAAGCGCTCACGTGTCAACGGAATACAATTTTGACGCGACTACCAAAATTTGCCAAATCAGCTGCAAACATGTTGTCGTTTCTTTCTATGAGGGAAAACTCAAGTTAGAAGAACGACGGAGTGTTTTTTCAATGAAAATACAATTTCTATTCCTTTGGCTAAAACACTGATTTGAGATATACCTAAGTGATCCAACACAAGAAAAATTGTAAATGCCCTGCAGGCCATCACTGCTTTTCTCTTCTCACGCGCATTAACCCAGTGTATCCCCTCTAGCGAGCTCGTTTACTAATGAGGTACTGTTTTCCCTAAACTTTCTTGTCTCTAACGTCTTCTAAACCATGTCTGCTTCCGACGCCCTTGGTTGGTACAGTAGTAAAAAATCGCGAAAATAGAAAAAACCGGCAGTTGAGAATGCATGGAAAGACGTAAACGGAGCGAATCTAGGCAAATTTCATATCAAATAGATCGGTATGATGAGGCAAAACCCAACAGTGGCATTAAATACATTTTCGACAGCGTTTAAAATATTTAAAATTCTACTGGAGAGGTTCAACCCTGCCAGGGACATAATTAGACGAGACTCAGGAGCGAGGTGGGTTAGGTCGAGGCAATTTCGAGCTCTTCGCAAAGCTTTGCAACCGTTGGGTATACCTATATCATGTTGTTCTGATTCCAACAACGTGCATTTCAATGGGTGTAGTATTGAGAGAGTTACGGCAGAGTGGCCGAAACGGCGGATTAATCTGTCGGCTGGATTTGGCGGATATTTACGGACAGTCAGTATTGTTAGAAGATGTTTTGCTAGAAAATTCTCAAATGATAAGAATTTTGTGTTTATTTAACAATGTGATTATTTTTCTTAAGAAACTCTGCAAAGCTGAATTTTCAATAAACTCTTTCTTTCATTTTAACTTGATTAGATGCATTCTAAACCTTAGATACGTCTGACTTGATTTACAAAATGCCTATTTGGTTTCAAGAAGTGTTCGGCTTGAGCAAATTGTCGATAGACGTATTCGTGACATTATCCAGATTTCTGTGAATCAGTGTGGCTTCTTAGACGGCATGTCTCCGAAGACTCGATTGAGTGCGAGCGGTTATCTACCTTTCCCCGAAGAGTCGAGTGCAGACGCCAGTAGGTACGTCGATGGGGTTTCCCTTCTCTGTAGGAGAACAACATGGTTTGCGCTCTCCCAGTTTGGATCATGTGACATTCAGCAGCCTAACGCTTGCAGTTGCTTTGCGCTGATGATGTAATGAGGCACTGCGAAGATAAAATTAAGCTCCAGCGGCAGGAACAAGCTTGGTGCTCTCGTTTGGAGAGATTCAGACATAAGCTTAACGTCAAAAAGACCGAATGCCTGATCACAGACAAAGATGACGTCCGTTTCATTAAGGTGAAAGCATTTAGCCACCGCGTACTTCAGCATTCAAGTACCTGGAACCAGCAGTCGCGTTCGATAGCAGTGCACCCGTCAGAATGAACTCACGTGTGGACGCAGCTTTGTTCGAATGGCGCTCACTGACGGAGTGCTTCACGACAAGAAGATACCAGAGCGCATCAAGTCGAAGAACTACAGAGCAGTCTCCGACCAGTAGCTACTCACGGAGCTGAGTGTAAGCCGGTATCCAAAGAAATCGAAAGGCGCCTCATCATAAGAGAAACGAAGGGGTAGGTGTAGACGGCCGGAGTTAGCGTATGGATTGAGTGTGCAACGACTCCATACGGCGGAGGTCCAGTGTCACTCCGACATTTGAGAAACTGCGCGAAGCTCGTCCGCGATACGTTCCTCGCACAAAAGGTGACACTGTTCGAAAGAATGGCCTTAATCTCGAGGTGAGCGGAAAACGGCTACGATGGAGACCAAAGCAACGCTGCTGCATCAGAACTTGAAGATGACAAAGTTGCACACCGATCACACATTCGATCGGGAAAAGTGGCGCCAGCAGCCAGAAAAGCGGATCCCGAAACTAAGCGGGGAAGGAGGTCCGCTCTCAAATTGGAAGGTGTCCAGTTTAGATCGAAAAGGGTCCAATTTATAATAAAAAATGTCTCGCTTAAAGTGAAATTCGTATATATAGGCCGTAATTTTGCCCTCACGTCTACCTATCAATAAAGAATGGAGAAAATTTTAAAAAACGAAAATTTCCCTTTTGTTTTCTCCACGTACCCGCTCGGAAATAATCGGCGTAACAACCCTAACTAGGAGATTTCGGACACGAGTAAGGCTCACCTTGCTGAGCAGTACCCGGTCGTATGATGGAAACTCCTCCTCGGTGATCATCGTGATTGGCGTCGGACAGTTATTCAGCCGCGCGGACTCCACAAATGTGGCTGCACTTATACCTTAAAAGAGGAGTCTGTAGTCACTGAATAAAAAGGTAAAAGGATCACCAACCGGAGAAATCTAGCAATTTTTAAATCTGGACTTCTCAAGAAATTCCAAGTGCAAATCGTGCTCGCCGTGATGACTCTTCACTTAAATACCACGCGACATATCCCTGTGCACTGTGAAGGCAGTTCAAGAAGGTATGGTGACTTATGTTGACTTCGGTACAAACCGTTATTGAGGCCTACAAAGGACGGCGTAAGCGCGCCATCCAATCAGAGCATCGACCACATACGCAACAGCTAATCGAGCATCCATTCTACACGCACCCTCAGGGTAGCAGTCCGCTAGATACGGCCTCATCGATTTTTTGCATTCCTTCCTCCCATGTACGCCATGCTAACGACACTTTACTCTCAATTCGAGCATAGTCTGCGCTCAACTATGAATGGACGAAGATCCGACGACGTGAGGGCAGCGACTGCATACTTTACTCGGAACAGGAAGCGTATTAACACGGTGCGCAGAATTTCTGTTTTCGTGTTCCGAAATCCGGTTGAGGACCATGTTTAGTCTTTCCGTTCCGCACGTGTTCCGCTTCTTTCGGAAGGAAAATCGAAAACGGAAACGATCACTCTTCCCTACTGGTTATGTTCTGATCACTATCACATCACCAATTATTATAGAAAGCCTGTCCTCCATGCAGTTGTCAGAGGAATACCGTCCTGCAAACCAAATATCAGCGGCAAATTTTAGAACATTACTAAAAGAAATAGTTGTGACTGAGTGGGTGGGCGTTTGAATAAGCATAAGTTCTTGTTATTGCTTTTCCAAATGTCTACAAAACGTTTATGGCACCCGAGTACTTGTTCCCTTCACTGAGCGATATCGCACTACACGGACAAATATTTTGTAATACATACGAAGTCGTGAATCCCTCGAAAAATCTCTTCGCACCACAACTAAAAACAATGAGTACCGGAGGATTTTTCTGAAAAGGAGAGCCTCCAGAGTGGCGGTGGCCTTTTGCGATGCAATTTTTACAGGATGTAGGATGCCGTATGGGTAGTCCAAAACCATAGCTACTTTTTCGGAATGCTCTTCTGCGGTCGAAAAAACGTGTGGACGCGTGAGCGCGACGACGCCCTGCTGCCACGCAGCCCAATGCGGGGGCAGACATAACTCCAACGCCGCGCGAACCCTCCTGGCGTCGCGCGCGGTGCGCGACGAAATTGGACGAGTTGTCGCGGTCCGATGCTTCCGACGGCTGGAAACGCTTCTTACAGGGACATGCGGCACGCCTTTGCCTTATTTCATCGTTTCTTGGAGATGGTATATGAACGTGGTTTCAATGGGACGATCAGCGACAGTTTACACAGGAATGCTGGTCATGTGGATGGTTTCTTGCGTCAGTATTTGCCAACTACAATTTCTTCGGTCAGTCTTCACCCGTGATTATGGTTATACTACGGAAAAAGGTCACTGTCACCCATTCTCGGATCAATTGTCCTACTGCAGAGTGTTGCCTACCACATTCTGGTGGATCTTAAGTTCCTTGCTAGAAATGTGCGAAATGTGGTCTGGGAGCTTAAACACTGAGAGCATTTCGTGCTCCGCGGCTAACCATGCGTCACCGAGCGCACGTCCGAGTTTCAGCGCCGCGATGTCGCACGCGACTAGCGCGCGACGTCGCGTTGGAGTTAGGTCCTGGAGCCAGCCCAATGTGGTCGGTTGGCGTGGTAGCGGGGTCGCCTCTCGGGCGCACCTAACGGATTTGATAGTTCGGTCCCGGTCTCGCCTTTTTTTGCACCCATCGGATCGTTATTATTATGGGCTTGTTTGATCATAGGAGTCAATTTGTACACGATTAATACTTTTCGTATTTAAACCTAGCCTTTTTGGGCTTTTATTTGAGTCGATATGTTGAATCACCCGGGGCCCTTCTCAACTCTACCGATTATGACTTCAACGAAGAAGTAGTGATGCCTTGTCAGGGAGAGATTGTTCGCCAGTAGCGTTTGTAGATGCTGCCGATGTGATAAGCGATTATGTTTTAAATGTTTCATAGTTCAATATCATAATCGTTGATTATCATTGTCAGCAATAAACACAGTTACTTCATGTGAGCAAGAAAAATTCTTTTATGTTAGCGATTCAATAGAATGATAAATGATGCAAATACGATCCATTGAGAGGTAACTCAAATGAAAGCCCAAAAAAGGCTAGGTTTAAATATTAAAAGCATTAATCGTGAACAAATTGACTTCTGTGATCACACAGGCCCATAATAATAGCGATCCGATGTGTGCAAAAACTGGCGACACCGGGGACCGAACCATCAAACCCGCTCGGTGTGCACGAGAGGAGAATCCGCCACCACTACGCCAACCGACCACACCAGACTTGGTTGCAGCAGGGCGCCATGAACTTCGCGCTCACGCGTCCACATGGTTTTTCTTTCGACCGCAGAAGAGCATTCCGAAAAAAGTAACTACGGTTTTGAATTCCCCACACGGAACCTTACATCCTGTAAAAATTGCATCGCAAAAGCTCACCGCCACTCCGGAGGCTCTCCTTTTAAGAGTCAAGAATGCACTTCTTTTGCATGTCAAGCCAGCTGCAGACGTATCTGACCAATTTTCCAATTGGTGCCCATTGCGCACCTGCAAAGTCGAGCCTACATGCGTTATGGCGGCCATCTAGAAGGGGCTCGCTCCATAAGTTGGTGAGCAATGCATGGACTGCGACTTGTGCTGCGTAGTGCCACTATACCTTTGTCATTGGGAAAAAATTTCGAAATTCGAATGATCGAATAATATTCGATTTTCAAAATTTCGAATTTCGAATGATCAAATAATATTCGATTTTCAAAATTTCGAATTTCGAATGATCGAATAATATTCGATTTTCAAAATTTCGAATTTCGAATGATCGAATAATATTCGATTTTCAAAAAGTCGAATTTCGAATAATCGAATTTCGAGTAGTCGAATATTCGAATAATCAAATGAACACTATTATTTACTGTCGTCACTCAGTGGTTGACATTTAATTATTTTTATTACCCACTGTGAAGGAAATGGATGGCTGCTCTTTTCTTTCCAAGATCAAAGCACAATAACAGCGGTATAATGGCAATGAAGCACGCTTTGCTTCCCTAAGAATTCGTGCACCGAGAAGAGAGAAACACCTTGGGTAGGCAGAGCTAGATTTGTTTCTGAGTATTTCAAGGCCATTCAAGGCGTCACTTTCGCCTTATCAGCCAGCACTGAAGCGCTACAGTTTTTTGTAATTTTTGACCTACCCAGATGCCCGCAGGACATTTGAAGACCACTATGGTGCTTCTTAGACACACCTTTATAACAAGCAATAGGCCATTTTGGAAATCTCCACGGGAAGTTCATTGACTTCCCTTGTCAGATTGCGTACACACAATTCGGCGCACTTTGAGCGACGCGCGAAACTCAAACGTCGTTTTTTATCATAAGGTCACACTCCTCTGGTTTTCGAAGAAGAGTGCCACTAACTTGTTAAGAGATTGATAAAGAATATTCGAATATTCGACTATTCGAATATTCGATATTCGAAGCCTTCGAATATTCGAATAAACGAATATTCGAATATTGGCCACTTTCGAATATTCGAATAAACGAATAATTCGAATAATGGACTTTCTCGAATATTCGAATAATCGAATAATTCGAATATTGGACTTTCTCGAATATTCGAATGATCGAATAATTCGAATATTGGACTTTTTTCGAATAGTCGAATATTCGAAATTCGAATTTATTCGAAATTCGACTATTCGAAATTCTAAAAGGACAAAGGTATAAGTGCCACCCATTTCGATACTGGGAGGTCCAGATGACGTCGTTGGTTGTTCGCGGACTGGGTGCTATTGGAAACCAGCCGAACCAGCCGACTCTCATCCTTTCTGCACAACTTTCTCGGACGGGCAGCCAATGTTTTATTTCTGCAGACTTCCGTGCACTTCAGGTACAGTACCGGACGCGTCTTTCGAATAGACGCCGAAAAAACCGCACTTTTGCGGCTGCTGCGTCTTTTTGCTATAACTCGGCCAAAAGTCATCCATTTGAAAAACCAAGAGTATGTTTAAGCTCAGGAGATCGAGCCCTATCGTTTGGTACATATGTTTCATATCAAAGATCAAAAATGGTCAAAATTGAAATGGTCAAACTTGCGCTCCATTGAGAAGGCGGCCGTAGACGAGTTGCCGGCCGCAAGGCGTCGAAAACCGTTGCGTGCCCACAATTCCTCTAATTTGAGGTTCTTGAGAAACGGATGGTACCGTTCGATTCGTCTCTTCGAGATCTACACAACCATGTATACAACTTCGCCAGACCACCGCAATTTCGCAGTGGGTGATCAAAGATGACTGGAGGAGACTGTTTGCCACTGGGGAAGCTTATATTCCAGGACTTGCATGTTCTCGGAGCATCTCAAGCATGGCGTAAAGTGTTTTGTCATGCCAGGAATCCTCTGAGAGTGCGTCGTGCACAATGCATATAGGATCGAACCTATCAATCGAGGGGAGAGGACAGTTTGTAGAGTGAGCATTTAGAGAGTTTTATCAAAAATTCTCAGCCGCCCTACTCAGGAATTGCTGTACTCTGTTCCGGCGAGACTTTGGAGTGCGCTGTGCACAATGTAAATAGGATCGAACCTATCAATCGACTGGGCGCGACTGCTCGCAAATTGCACCGCGGGAGTGTTCTGAGTGCAATAACTCTGTCATCATGTTCGAGTCTTTCCGGCTGCAAGTTGTGGATTCTGTAGGCAGTAGGAATTTCAAGAAGCGCGCTGAAACATAGCGACGTAGCTTAAGACTGCACAAAGTTACAGCGGTGCGAAAATGCAGGCAAACCTTGTGTGACACGATTTTTTCCGAATTCCGTCGACTACTACGGGAAGACGAGGCGAGCTCACGGCATGCAAACTCGCGGACGAGCAGAGCACCGAAGGCACTTTACGATGACATGCTCGCAGCTCTCCAGATGCCGACACTGCTTTAGCACAATCTGCCATTTTGGAGCGGCGGAGTGCGACGGCGATGTTGCTTCCGCCCTTACTCGCTCACATTCGAGTTCTCGACGCTCCCAATGATACTACTCTGTTCAGCTCGAGAACCTCTATCGAATGGTGTCAATTTCCACCAATTCTGGGAATATCAATTTTTTGACAATTTCGCATCAAAGGCGAGGCGGCTCAAGGCCGCAGCAGAAGGACAATGACGTCATCGAAAATCGATGTTTTTGAGCCGGGCCAAATGTCCTCGTTCAAAATCATCTAGGGGTTATTTGGGGCGCTGATTACGAATCCGACATCCGTTATTGAAAATTCCACCAATTTCGATAGGTTTTGGATTTGGCGAAGTTGTATACATGGTTGTGTAGATCTCGAAGAGACGAATCGAACGGTACCATCCGTTTCTCAAAGAACCTCAAATTAGAGGAATTGTGGGCATGCAACGGTTTTCGACGCCTTGCGGCCGACAACTCGTCTACGGCCGGCCTTCTCAATGGAGCGCAAGTTTTCAATTTTGACCATTTTTGATCTTTCATATGAAATGTATATACCAAACGATAGAGCTCGATCTCCTGAGCTTAAACATACTCTTGGTTTTTCAAATGGATGACTTTGGCCGAGTTATAGCAAAAAGACGCAGCAACCGTAAAAGTGCGGTTTTTCGGCGTCTATTCGAAAGACGCGTCCGGTACTGTAGCACCAACCCAGCGGAGCCGCGAGCTTCCTGTTTGAAGAACTGGCTGCGTGAAGCGCATCAACTTGAGCTTTTCGTAAGTAGAGAGCATGGAGCTAATGGGAATTTCATCGGACAATGAAAATTATGTTTTCAGTTGAGTTTGACGTATTATATTACATATTCATTCCTTAGATTGCGCGGGAAAAACCCTAAGGGGGCGAAAAATCCCATGTGGACCTAGTATAATTCTGCACCACTTTACAAAGCAATAAAAAAGGCATGGCTGCTTGTACTGGTCAGGTTTCCTACCAAGGATTCTCATGTAGATGTTTCCGCTGGTGAGGGACACGGTGTTGACATTTTTGAGCCTTTGCAGAGGGTCTTTGGCTACTAATGGATAAATACGGGGGTGCATCTATAATTTTGCACTGGGGTGTATACATAGTGATAGGAGGTGGAAGATAGGAGACAGAAATATAGAACAAAAAGATATGAACACAAATGCATAAAAGATTTTGCTCCTTCGAAAGTTTCGCACAAGTAAAAATGCAACAAAAGTAGACTCTAAAGCCGCCCTGGATTAGATTTTGAACAAGTGGCTCAAGTGCATTAATTCCCCTTTCGTGATTCCAATTCCGGTTTCCAGCCATTTTCGAGCCCTCGGTTCATGAAATGGAAGCGCATTTGACTGCCCTGAAATCCAGCACGAAGCAAATGAATTACTTGAGAACGAAGAAACTGTCAAACGTTCAATCACCGCGAAATCACATTACACTAAGCTTTAAATAAATCTTCGCTAGGTAGAGTCCGAAAAGAACAGCAAGGCGTGGACTTTACCTCCTCCCACGACGATAATCGGATGGTCATCACACACCGACCTAACAGCAGACTTGCGCGTTCTCCTGGCATTCTCCAGATTCTTCTCGGTGGTATTCAGGATCAGGTCACCGTCCTTCTCCGTTACCTGAAGCAAACCAGGATAGCTGGCATTAACTGTAAAATACTGCGCAATGGCTTCGATTATGGCAAGCGTCACCTGGTCACGGAACCTTCTCCTTGGATATTTTTACCAAATCATTTTGCCAATAGAGGGCAAACCGTGTTCAGCGTGTCTCCACGGAACTCGCGAAATTTTAGAAGACAAATTACTCTTCCTAATGGCACAGCGCATTCCTCGGCGAGAACCGCGCTCACCGCTTACTACCGTTCATTGCTCTTCTCAGATTAGTCAAACGTGTAAAGTTCTGCTTACTCTTAGTGAACCTCTCGGGAAGACTGGAGTAAGCCGGACCAGGCATGGTGGTGCTCCGAACCCGAAAGAAACGCACGTCAAAAGTTGGGATGCTGTCAAATCCCGGGTAGTCCTCCATGTCGCCAGTCTTCACGTTGAAGCAGGCACCATGAAGGGGACACCGAATGCGGCCCTTCGAGTAGATTCCTGCAATGCGAATACATGGAGAGGAGCAGGTGTGAGATTTCGTGCGAAGGAGCTGTCTTTTGTCTTGCCTAGTGCAAAGCACTGTGTATGAGGCAAGCGTGCTACGTGCGCGCGGTGCATGATCCCAGCTCTCATGGGCACTTCTTGGAAAATGGCCAACACTGTGCAGCAGTAGGGGCTCTTTGCGTTCTAGTCGATTATTTGCAGGTGCAGTTCAACTCTTCACACGCTCATTTGTCTTTACTTTCTTTTAGGCCCACGACCCCGTTCACAAACAGACAAATGAACGACAAAGGTCAATCGTCTCATCAAGCAATACCTTTGCGCCAGGCATTCTCTCTCGGGATATTGTAGAGGCGATATGAAAGTGTATTGTGTTTGGCGCAGCGTGAGGAGGCGCTAAATGTCATGTGCACCTTGGACCGAGGTTCTTCGTTCGGATCCACCCAGACCGACCAGGTTTTGCATTCCTCCGGGGCACATCAATTGGTACTATACTTGTCTGAGAAGCCTCCGTAATATCCCGTAGAAGTAGAATGCGCGGCGCAAGCTCAACAGACACAGACCAACGCCATGCTTTATCGTTTGCATTGTATTTGCCTTCGCAATGAAGTCGCTGTACAGGCAAAACACACACTTAAGTTGCCTTGCGATGAACAACTATGAACACATCACTGCTCTATCCCCCTAGACATGCCTGGTATCGACTCGTCAACCCTTGGGGATGGAAGACTTGGTTGGCCTAGACGGGACCCAACCGAATAACCTTTTCGAGTAGATGCGACAGCTATCGGCCCCGACTACGTCACCACGAGCTCGAATGAGGTAAGAGCCGACTCCACTCCACTCACTCTCACAAAAACCGAAGTAAATAGGTGAATATATGATAACTGCTGCAGCCACTGTTTATAGGCACCCACTTCATTTAAGAGATATCAGTGGGCCTTATGTTAGAACCAAGTCCTCTCAATTTCAGAGCTGACTGTGGGATCTTGAGTATGTACGAACGGGTTTATAGGGCGCTTTTCGCCGAAAAACGAAAACTGATTAGCCGAATATTTAAGTCGTCGCCGAACCGAACATTCTGCGACTAAATCCAATTAGCACGAATTTCAGCGCATAATTCTGCTGTTGTGCCCGAATTCCTCCACAGCGAACTCAGCTGCACAAGACTGTTCTACTGGTATAGACTTTAACATGAACAAGGGGTTCGTCGTCAACTTCTCGAGACAGGTCACAAATGAACGTCGAAAACAACCAAACAACTTGCCATTTTCCAGCGAATAGTTGTAGTGAGAGCAGATGCCACCGGTAGCGTAAAGAGTCCCATTATCGTTAATAACCAGAATCTTCTTCTCCCGCACTGTGAACACTTTCTTCCTGCAACGAAGCCACTAAGCAACCTGGTAGAATAGGACACCGAACGTGGCTAACGGCAGAGACTCACTCTCCGGGTGGCACCTCTGACGCCCTTCCAATCACCTCGTTGACGATCGATGGCGAGTCGTCGTCGATTGCTGTGCAGGAGACCATTTCGAGACTGAAACTCTGGTGTTCCATTGGTCAGTGCATGTTGGGTCTATTTGGGCACACACTACGACTGGAACTCCGGACGCGAACACTTGGCTAAGCAGCGCTGGCAACAAGAGTTCCGCGCCTTCCAAACAAGGCATTTCCCGTCTGCGGAGTGGGAACCTTGGCTGGGCTCAACAATTGAGCCGCTCCTGGGAGCTGTATCGCTTAATCACGGTACAGCGATCGCCAGAACAACACGATTCACTGGTCCTGAATGTCCTGTCGCTATGTTACGGGATGCGCAGCATGGGCACGCTGAACGCGAAACGGAGGAAGACGGAAGAGACAGATTCTGCCTAGGTGAACCAAAATCGGAATAAAACGAGTAGAATGGAACACTAGAAGAGAAGGCTTGCCTTCCAATGGTTGAACCCTATCGCTACCGACCCATCTTGTCCACCAAAGACGGTCAACCGGTCAGATGTGGCGAAGAGAAGGGACTCCTCCTCTCCTCCGCGACCGCCACCTGGAGCCACTTTGGTCGTTGCACCTCCGATGAGGCGTTTGTTTGCCATGTCAACACTTTGTCCGACGATGGGACAGGAAGGTGTGCAGGGTTTGAGCGTACCTACTGTCAGGTCGGGCCGAAATTCCCTTAGTGCCTTGAATACTCCCACCATTGCTTAGGTTTCACACTCCATGACTGCATAGGAGGTTTTCCTACCTTACCTTATGCGGAGAAAAGCATGTAGTTTTGAATATACGTGAAATGAACAGAATGACTGTGGAAGACTGAAGAGTTTAGGTAACCTTCTATGGCAGTGGAAAAGCTCAATTTTCGTATCATTGAACTTTATGGCTTGAGTTTGGGAAATGCGTAGTCGGGAATTAAGCTGAGATTTAGGTCCCGCGTCAGGAAGGCATTGTTTAAATAAACAACAGTGCAACACTAGCACAAGATGTCGAGTAGTCTCCCACTTCTCTTTTCTTGAAACATCGGCATGGTTAGTTATTGTTTTCTTGTTAATACTGTGCCAACACGAGGTTTTTGAGTTGGATCTTTATGCGGCCTAAGGTTTCGACGGAGTCGTCGTCTTCAGAGGCCTGAATGTGGCGCAAGGCTTTTTGACATGCAATTTACACCACCAAGCGCTTTGACTGCTCTAGCGGTTTTGGCGCAAAACTATGACCGATCGTCAAAGACTGGAAGTGAGAGATAACATAGATCCACCACCAGAGCGTGATCGCCACCAGAGCGTGATTGCCTTACTAGAAGGCCGGTAAGAGCGAATGAAACACTGAAACAAACACAAACAAAACGCAAGTCATGCCATGTATTGCTTAGAATAGCAATTAGTCGAGAGTTGACAGCTGTAGAGCTCGTCTTAAGCCGAGATTAGGTCGCACCGAAAGTTTTCCCGCTTTGGTGTTTGAAAATTCCCCCCCCTTGTTTAAGTTTTACATTCCAGGAATTAATAGGCTTTTGTATTTTGTTGGTGCACCAATGTGAGAGCAACCGATTGCGTATTAAACGCATAAGATACCTCTTGAAAGACTTTAAGACCCTTTCGTCAGAGCTGAAAAGTACGAGTTCCGTGTTGTGTAAGTTTATGACTTGAATCTCGGAAGCTCTGAGACAGAACTACATCAAAACTTAAGTGCTATACTAGGAGGGTGCTGTCTAAAATCCCAGCGATGAAGTATTCTTGCTAGAGAGACGGAACCTTAAGGGTATGGAAAAGTGTCCCGCTGTGCCGTCTCTGCGCAACTGAAAAAGGGATAGCAGATCTATCCTGGTCGGAGGGGGGGGGAAGGACATAACTAAAAGGTATGTAACAAATCCATTTGAGACTTACCGAGCGACTCCTACAGAACAACATAGGACCTAAACTAGAAAAATTCACTAACAAAAAATACGAAAAATTGCATTTGTTTTCACAGCGGTTGTAAGCAGACAAAGTTATATGCCCTCCTCGCCATGTCAGATCCTGGCTCTAACATGTCAGGCGGCGGTCAGCACGAGGCATGCTTCCGCGTCGCTCTTCTAACGCCGAGACGGTTGTAAAACCGCGATGATTATTTTTTGTTTTGTTTGTACGTTCGTTTTTTGTTTCTTTTAGGTCCTACCTCGTTCTCTAGGAGCTTTCGGTAGGTCTCAATTCATTTTTTAACATACTTTTTAGTTATGCCTCCCCCTCCCGACTAGGATAGATCCGAGATAGGTTCATTTCGTCCAGACTATGATCTCGCGCCTCGACAAACGAGGGCGTCAACGCCAACCTCCGGTCTTTTTTGAGGAAAAGGGACGAATGCTTCTCAAACGTGCAGCAGTGCATTATAAAGAGCGGACGATAGAAAATAAATTAGAATGATTCGCGAAAAATTCGAAGAACGCGCCTCTTCGGACCATCGCAATTCTCCGGTCACTCTCGAAGGTTCGCCTTGGTGACCTATTGCTCGCACAGTTCACACTGGGATCAGTAGAGCAAGCAGGAAGATTAGAACAGAACATGTTGGTGGGAACCTAAGAACAAAGTATTTATAATACTGCTCGAAATGAGTCGTGCTCTGGCAGATGAAGGGTTCCCAATCATCAGCCGAGCGTGAACTGCAAATAGCATGTCACCAAAATCATCATTCAAAACCATTTCATTCATATGAATTCAAATTCATTCCCGATTCCAGGTTCTCGTTTCGGATGTCTCGCCGGGACCAGTTAAGTCTTCAATCCGTCGGAGGTCAGTTAATTGCCGCAAGTCTTGCCTAAGGAGAATAGAAAGCAACTAGCCATCGGCTGGCCACCACAAGCTAGGTACAAGCCAAATACGCACTCAAATCGCCTCCACGACATCCCGTGGAATTAGAATACGCGGAGCATCCAAAAGAGGTTGAGTACCGCCGTCCTTCATCAATTCTCCCTTATTTCATCTGCCAACTCCGACGCTTTCACGGCGTCCTCTCTCATTTCTAAAAAGGTTTCCAAGAGGACAAACATCACCGTATAAAGAAGAAGTTCAAGGATATGTTCTGACAGTACATGGGCTCTAAGTGCTCAATTAACGAATAGGAATTAACGACAAGGAATAGGTATTATCGTCCTTTTCGGGAGAGGTAGGTCAAATGTAACAGTCTTCAGATTGATTCAAAAGTTCATTGAACGCATTTCTGGTCGTTATAAAACGAACGTCAAAAATGGTGAAAACAGTTGGTCCGAACTAACGGTTAAAAAGTTGAAGCTCAGACAACAGTAGCTATCAGTTAACACTCGCAATGTCTTACCATTAGTGCCCCAAGCAACGCTAGCCAAAAAGCCAACTAGGCAGAGAAAGGCACGCTGTCGTTGGAAGATGCCAGGCTAGAGGCCAGATTAAGAGCTCGGATTAAATCCTCACCCCCTACGGGATTAGTTCGCCGTCGCAATAACTGGCAAGTTTACCTTTGACGGTAGCTGCAGTCAAATTGCTGCGAGGGTTCTTGCCGCTGCGCCCAATTTGTTCAGCCGTCCCACTTCCAATGACGCTGCAGCACTTCTGAAGACATACCTGCGTGCGTCTGCTTCTAGGATATGACTGCAGTTTTCCATCCTTCCAACAGTTTGCTAACTAACACGCTTGGGAAAGTTCGGGACAATCTTACAAGAAAGAACCTTCATGAGGACCACTGAACTTCGCAACGGGGTACTCCTGCTTCCCAAACGTGCAGCGCAAATCTTATGTTATCTACACTAGCAAATCGAAGTCACAAGTCCGGTCTCATAACGGTTCACAAAATCCGGCAGCGTGACAGGAGGTGCCGCCCGCCCCTGGGGGGGGGAGGGGGTGGGGGCGTGGCGATAGGAGGTACAGCCTCTGTTCTGTGGACCGTAAGCTTTTGTTTTGGGTGTCAAAGGCTTTGTAAGGCAGCCGTCAGACTCTGGTGGAGGGTGTACCTCCTCCTCCACAAAATCCACGTTCCCAGCGCAGTTATTACGCTCAAACACATGATAGATAGACACCTAGACGCCACCGGTTGATGTGTGTTTCTTTATTTTACAACTGGAAATAGCTGCATTTTTGTTATTCTTATTCATTATTCACACTATTTCTTTTCAAGTATTCCTAGAACCTCAATGGAGTGTTGCCACGTGATGTTGTTTAGCCTTGAAGATCTCATACAATAAATCAGTCAATTATTAAACCAACGAAGTGAAGTGCGAAAAAAGAGGGAGTAGGGCGCGCAGGCAATTCCCCTCTCAGTGAAAGGCCAAGGTCGAAAGGCTAGCAAATCGTGCCCTTGTTCCCCGTGCTTGCCCTGGCCCGCACAATTTATTTATTTATTTATTTATGGGCATAGACGATTGTCTAGCGTAAAGATATGAACAAAAAGAACACTTAAATAACAAATGCATAGCAACCACAATTCCTTGGTAAAAAGCAAGCGAAAGGAAAAACAGCAAAACGCTCACGGCATATTACATTTGGCGTACGATTGCCTCGCTATTAGATAATGCTACGGCGTCCACGGGAGCCGACGCGCACTCGCAAAGCCCGGCGGGTGTGAGAAGTATGCGAGGGTCCCTGATGCGAGGACGGCATCGGGGGGCAACTGAGCTAGTCCGAAAGTCCCGCAACGTAGGCAAGACCCGCGTAGCAACGTTGAATGTGGGTACGTTGACGGGCCGCTCGTGGGAGTTGGTAGAAGCACTGGAGCGAAGAAAGATAGATTTCTGTGCGGTGCAGGAGACGAGGTGGTCCTGCTGCAAGTCGAGGGACATTGGCCGCGGCTTCAAGGCCGTTCTGTGCGGCAGTCCCAGGACCACCAGTGGTGTCGGTATGATCGTCTCCGAGCGTTTCCGTGACGCGATTGCAAGCGTAGAACGTTTCGATGACCGCTTGATGAAGATTGTGGTCGCCGTAGAAGAGCGACGATGTCATTTCTTTTCCGCGTATGCTCCGCAGACAGGTTGCTCCGAGCAAACCAAGGACGAGTTCTGGTCCCTGCTTGATGAGAAGACAGCGGAAGTGCCGTCAGAAGATATGGTTGTTGTGGCAGGTGACCTTAATGGTCACGTCGGAGCAGCGAAAGACGGTTACAGCTGTCATGGTGGTTTTGGCTATGGGTCACGCAACGCCGATGGTGACGTATACTTGAGTATGCAGACTCACACGACCTCACCATCGTGAATACCAAATTTCGAAAGCGTGACTCCCACCTCATCTCGTTTTATAGCGGGAACGCCAAAACGCAGATTGACTACGTCCTTGTTAGGCGTCGTGACCAAGGCCTTGTCACAGACGCGAAGACCGTGCCGTATGAGACGGTTGCCACGCAACACCGTCCACTGATCTGCTCGCTGAAGATCACACCTCCGAGGTGTAAACGTGTCGAGCGGTGCGGGACGGCTAGAATTAAATGGTGGCGATTGAAGGAGAAAGAAGCAGCTGTTATCTCTCGCATTCGGTTGCCGACGGTAACAACTGTCGACGAAACCTGGAAAGAGGCTACCGATGCGATAACCCGGGCTGCACGCCTCGAACTCGGCACAACGAAGCCTGGACGGCGTTGGGTCGACAAGCAGGCTTGGCTGTGGACTGACGATGTCAGAGAGAAGGTCAGGGAAAAGAAACGGCTGTATCACGTATTTATCGGTGACAAAACAGTCTGTAATTGGCGGAATTATCGAGAATCGAGGAAAGCGGCAAAAAAGGCAGTCGCTGCTGCTAAAGCCGCATACTACGCTGAAGTCAGCGAAAAACTGGAAACGCGCGATGGTGAGCGCTATCTTTACCGACTCGCCAAGGCTCGCTGTCGCCAGGCAGAAGACATCGAAAAGTTCTTTGGCATTAACGATGAGAAAGGCCATCTTCTGATGGATCGTAAAAGGGCTGTGAAGCGATGGCGCGACTACTTCGAGGAAATCTCGAATGTAGAATTTGAACATCCTGCCGTTCCTTTTGCTTCACCTGTATACGGTCCTGTTCAGAAGATCACAGTGAGCGAAACTGACGCAGCCCTGAGGAAGATGAAGTCAGGCAAAACCACTGGTCCAGATGACCTGCCGGCCGACCTGTGGAAGTCGAAGGGTTGGTGCCCTGCCGACTGGATGACAGAGTTTTTCAATCAGGTTGTTGCTGAGAAGAAAGTGCCTGAGAGTTGGCAGCAAAGCACGACTATCCCGATTTGGAAGAAGAAAGGCAGCCCTGCGGACTGCGCTAGCTACCGTCCGATTCGCCTACTTTCGCACACCATGAAAGTGTTTGAGCGAATTGTCGATAGACGTATCCGGGATGTCGTCCAGCTTTCCAATAATCAGTGTGGTTTCGTTGCCGGCTGTGGGACGGTTGATGCCATACACGCCGTTCGTCTTCTGCTAGAGAAGCACCGCGAGAAACAGAAACCGGTGCATTTCGCCTTCCTGGACTTGGAGAAGGCCTTCGACCGCGTCCCGCGAGAAGTTATATGGTACGCTTTGCGACGACACGGCGTCCCTGAAGAGCTTATTGAGTGGGTGCGCATCCTCTACTCGTGCCCAATAAGCCGAGTACGAGCACCAACGGGTACCTCGACGGAGTTTCCGATCTCTGTCGGAGTGCACCAGGGGTCTGCGCTATCCCCACTGCTCTTCGTGGTCGTCATGGATGCAATTACACGAGACTCCAAAAGGCAGCTCCTTGGACGTTGCTGTATGCCGATGACGTCATGCTTGCATGTGAAGACAAAGCCGAACTCGAGCGACAGGCACAGGAATGGTGCGATCGCTTGGCATTGTTCGGACTCAAGCTAAACGTCAGAAAGACGGAGTACTTGACGACGGATGTGAATGAGCTCGGATCTATCAAGATCAATGGTGCTGAGCTCTCACGAGTTACAGCTTTCAAGTATCTCGGATCAACAGTTACGCCCGATGGCAGCCTAAAGTTGGAGGTGAATGCGCGCGTAAGTGCAGCCTGGTCCAAATGGCGGTCGCTGACTGGGGTTCTCTGCGATAAGACAATACCCGAGTACCTCAAGTCGAAGGTTTATAGAACAGTCGTCCGCCCAGTAGCGACATACGGTGCTGAGTGCTGGCCCGTGACGAAGGAAATTGAAAGCCGCCTCAGTGTAATGGAGACGAAGATGTTAAGGTGGACGGCCGGAGTAACGCGATTGGACCGCGTTCGCAATGACACCATACGACAGAGGTTCGGTGTCGTCCTGATAGCCGACAAGTTGCGCGAAGCTCGTCTACGATGGTATGGCCACGTCCTTCGCGCTAACGACGACACCGTCTGTAAGATTGGCCTGAATCTTGAAGTCCCGGGAAAACGGCCCAGAGGACGCCCGAAGCAACGTTGGCTAGACACGTTGCACTTGGACTTAAAGATAGCTGGTGTGCATCCCGATCAAGCATTTGATCGGGAGAAATGGCGTCACCACACCAGAAGAGCGGACCCCGCCACCAAGCGGGACAAACGCTGCTGAAAATGATGATGATGATGATTGCCTCGCTATTGGCGTACTCTCTACCTTCGACCTCCGAAGAGCAGCAAGCGGTGCTGCTCGCTCGGCGTTCCCATCTAGTGGCTAGTGGTTGTCCGCGAAGCGAACGCAAATCGCAGGATAGGAAACGTGAGGGCGAGCCGCTACCCCAGAACGGGCTCTAGAAAAGCGACGACGGAAGGTCGAGCAGCCGAAGCGGCGAGCCGATGAATACGTGGCCGCTTCCCCACGACGGAGGCAGCGCCGGACCACACACGTGGTGGTGCAGACGTGTGATCCCGCCGAGAAGAACCGCACAGTGAGTTGGCCTCACTTCGACAGCTCCCTCCCTCTCTTTCTTTCGTTCTCTGCCAAACCAGCCCGTACAGCGGCGCTCTTATATTCTGTGCCTCACGACCAGGGATGTGCGGAATTTTCGACTCCGTTTCCGTGTTCCGAATTCCGGTTTCTCGCCATTTTGGGCTCTTCCATTCCGTTCCGTGTTCCGCCTGTTTCTGGACCGGAAGGCGGAAACGGAAATTGGCACCGTTCAACACTAATTTTCTGTTGCGCACTATCAGCTTACCACGTAATAAGAGTTCTCCTTCATGTAATTGTGAGAGAAATACTGTTTGACAACCATTCCCCATATATAAAAGAGGAAGGGTTTTTTGTCCGATGTTAGCCACCCGCAATTCGCACATGGCTAGCTAGCCGGTTTAATCACCCAAGTTTGCGGTGCGGTTGCCAACTGTCGAAACGAAGACGCTTGACAGTTGTCCACCAATGTTGTTTACCATCGACTGCCATCGACTGCCTGACGTAGGGTGATTTCGAAAGAGGTCCCTTCCCAATACGTGTCTAGTGGTCATACCTCAGTGTTCCTTCCCAGCTCTCCTGTGTGGTGCAACCTTCCACTATTTTTGCCGCCATACTTTTACCACTACCCAACTACCAGGGTTGCTGCTACTACAGAAATTGAATCCTCTTCCACTGTTCAGTATGACAACGGGTTGCTCCGTTCTGCATTTTTTGCTATTTTGCCTCACATAAGCCGCTTTTTGTTTCAATTTACCTCTATGTTTGCCGCCATACGTTTACCACTACCCCACTACCAGGGAAGCTACGACTCCATAATAAATTGAATCCTTTTCCACTGTGCAGTATGACAACCGGCTGCTCTTTTTTGCACTTTTTTACTATTATTTCGCATCGCAGATGGCATTTCTTCCGTTCAATTTTCCTCTATGTCTACAGCCCTACCTTGACCATTACCCCACTCTGTTGACGAATCTGTCCTCAAATACCGAATCTCTCTCCATTGTGCACAATGACGGCAGGTTAATCTTTTCTGCACGTTTTCGCAATCAACGCTGAGTAAGGAAGCATCCCTAGCGTTGATGAAAGGAAGCATTCCTAGCGGGCTCGAGGTTGGGTTGGGTTTCTGGCCCCACATGGCTCACCACACACGACGCCGGCGAAGCCGAAGTATTAATATTCTTGAAATTGGTTAGACTAAAAAAAAAAGGACTCAAAAATGGCAACGTCTGAGTGCAGGGCAAAATTAATGTGCCACCAAAGGCTACACGTGCAGTTGGTCTAAGGAAGTGCACTCAACATTTGAATGATCATAAAATTCTTGATCCATTAGTTACAAAGAGCTACAAAAACTTCCTAAGCATACAGCGCGGTATCACGAAGCAAAGGTGAAGGTTGAGCCATGCGCTTTTGTGCTCACGATTACATCAATGCTCCTGATCGAAGGTGTACATTTCAATTTTCAATTTTATTAGGTGTGACATTCGTGCAATATAGAGTTATGCATCACATTTTTAATGAGGCATCACGAATATCTACCATGGGCTATTATTTTGATTGACTGCTCATTGAATTCTGAAACAAATCTATTACTTCGAGAACCATCTAGGAACTGTCCCGCTGTATCACCTTCATATCAGGGAGCTTCTAGGCTGGCATAGACTGAATATTCCTACGGAAGTGTCGACTTACCATGACTGATCGGTCATCTAGTTATCATCTTGGATCCCAGAATGAATTCTGAGTACTATTAAAGTTTTGGTGATTAGAATGCAACTGCTAATGTTGAGCATGCAGATATCTGTGCAGTCATCACGTCGTCCATGATGCCACAGGCTTCTAAAAATGTTGAGAGGAGTGTCTTTCCTGGTAGGAAAATGATCTAGGTGATGTTCCAGTTTTAGACTTCACCCGAGTGAGTGTTTAAAAGATGGTCTGTAAGCAGCCTAAAGTGGTTAAGTCGGTTAAGTCTACTCAAAGTTCAAAAATGCTTGAACACATTTGTTTAAGCCTGGAGCGGCTGATATAGAGGCTACATGTTGTTACAGGATGTTTTGTTACGATCAAAACTCTTGCGCCAGGCGGGACTCGAACCCGCATCTTCTGCTTTCCGGGCAGCGATGTTCGCCTTACACCACCGGCGCTGTTTGACCGCACGTAACATCCGCGATATCCTCGAGGTCCGTCAGCACCCACCCGTGATACGGGGATGGGCCGGCCGCTGATATCAGCATGGAACCGGTTAAGCTGAGGACCTTACTAGTAACAATGCTTGAACACATTTGTTTAAGCCTGGAGCGGCTGATATAGAGGCTACATGTTGTTACAGGATGTTTTGTTACGATCAAAACTCTTGCGCCAGGCGGGACTCGAACCCGCATCTTCTGCTTTCCGGGCAGCGATGTTCGCCTTACACCACCGGCGCTGTTTGACCGCACGTGCGGTCGCTGCCTACTGTGAGCGTAGTCCAGAACCACAAAAACTAATTGTGGTTCTGGACTACGCTCACAGGGCCCTACATCCTACCAAAATAGCATCGCAAAAGCTCACTTTGAGTTGGGAGCCTTTCCTTGTCAGTGTGGTCTGTTGGCGTAGTGGTAGTGTTGTAGCTTCACAGGAGCATGGTCGAGGGTTCGATTCCCCCTTGTACTGGTGATTTTTTTGCATTTTGCGATTTATCGTCAGTGGGACCCTT
>OX375868.1:54769591-54812943 GCA_947359475.1 Heligmosomoides polygyrus bakeri
ATCAGCACCCCAAATAACCTTCATGCACAAAGTTTGGGCGATATTGGTGCATCCGACCACGCCACCCTCACTCGAGCCTGGGTCTAGAGCGGGCTTTGCACCTCGGTCTTCATGGTCAAACAAAGGCGGTCATTGAGGTGTGAAGCCATTCGAGGTGGAAACCAAGTGAATACGTTAAGCGGTGTAGGGCTACACAGGCGGTAAAATATATTTGCTGCTACGTCCTTATTTTGAACGGGTGATAGAGAGAAGTGTAGATGTTCAGTTCGTGAGCAGTGTATTTCGCTTACATGCTTTTTCGCAAACTTCCGTCACTGCTGAAGAAGGTTGGTACATCATCAGCCATTCTTATCACGGGTGGGTGCTGACGGACCTCGAGGATATCGCGGATGTTACGTGCGGTCAAACAGCGCCGGTGGTGTAAGGCGAACATCGCTGCCCGGAAAGCAGAAGATGCGGGTTCGAGTCCCGCCTGGCGCAAGAGTTTTGATCGTAACAAAACATCCTGTAACAACATGTAGCCTCTATATCAGCCGCTCCATGCTTAAACAAATGTGTTCAAGCATTGTTACTAGTAAGGTCCTCAGCTTAACCGGTTCCATGCTGATATCAGCGGCCGGCCCATCCCCGTATCACGGGTGGGTGCTGACGGACCTCGAGGATATCGCGGATGTTACGTGCGGTCAAACAGCGCCGGTGGTGTAAGGCGAACATCGCTGCCCGGAAAGCAGAAGATGCGGGTTCGAGTCCCGCCTGGCGCAAGAGTTTTGATCGTAACAAAACATCCTGTAACAACAAAGTTCAAAAAATTACAGCAACAAAAAGTCAGCGAAAACCCGTCGCAGGAACTAGATATGGAAACAGCGGAGAGATTGCTTGCTGAAATAGTGAGAAATAACAAGACAGGACCATGAATTTGTTTTCGTTTATTGCTCTAGCCATTGCTAAAAGGACAATCTTATGAATCCATGCCTTACTTTGTTATGTTATGATGACGATGAGCATTAATCTGTGGAAGATCCTGCTTCTCGCAAAGATCTGAGCAAGAAAAAGTGCAGTAGAAGCCGCCTCTGATGTAATTTAAGATGAACTTTTGAAAAAATGGCGAATATGTGCCATTTCCGTTTCCGCGTTTCGTGTTCCGGTTTCCGGCCATTTTTGAGCGTTTCCGTTCCGTGTTTCGTCTTCCGCCTTTTTCAGAAAATTTTCCACACATCCCTGCTCACGACTTTGCACTTTGAGTGGCGAGCCACGCTTGGATCCCCTGAACATATAGTGCCGTTTTGTTCAAATAGATAGACGCATGCCCATTCTACTGCTGCGCTTTTCTGAAACAGATTTTAGAAACTTCGATTCATCAGATATCTGTCGTCAACTGAAGAGCTGTAATTTCAGAAATCAGAGCCTGGATCTATTGTACGAGGATGAAAATGGTAGCGGAAATTTCTACGCCGCCAGAATGAGTGATCGAACATTCAACAGCAATGGATGGAAGAGAGAAGGCAGCAGAAGGCGGAAGCCTTCAATTCAAAGCGTGTCCAAACAAAAACAGTGAAAACGACCCACTACAACTGCAGCAGAAAATAGCTGAGCCGAAGCGCTTACAAGGAGAGCCTCCAAACTGGCGGCGAGCTATTGCGATGCAGTTTTTATAGGATGTAGGGCCTCGTGTGGGGAGTCCAAAACCATGGTTACTTTTTTCGGAATGCTCTTCTGTGGTCGAAAAAGAGCGTGTGGACGCGTGAGTGCGAAGTTCACTGAGTTCATTGTTGAAATTGACGCCCATCTGCCACTCAGCTCACAGGGAAAGGCTCCCAACAGAAAGTGAGCTTTTGCGATGCTATTTTGGCAGGATGTAGGGCCTTGTGAGCGTAATCCAGAACCACAGTTAGTTTTTGCTGAACGCTTTTTTGAAGACCTGAAAAGGAGGTCTGAAAACGTGCGCGCAACCATCATCAACCGCTATGGCACTTCTCAAGGTGTGCCTCGGCGGCGCAGTTGGTAGGAGGGGCGCCTCATAGAAGCACACCGGGGCGTTTTAAGTTCGAGTCCGCGTACTGCTGAAATCTTTGCACACACTAGTTTGTTGTTATTACGCTTTCCCATGCTCACGGGCGTCAACTTGAGACCATCAATGCTTACAACAAAGCAAGACTATCTATTTGCGCCTTCATAAGTGCTAGTTTTTCAACAATGCCTATCTGTACCACCACCATATCATACCATAACACCAATAATACCGTAAATGCACACAAATACGCGTACCTTATGATTGAATATTATGGAGCCAGGCCATATCGGTACATAAGTGCTCTAAAAATATCGTTCTCACCTGAAGGTGTTGTCGACCGACTGCTTTCCACTTTCACACTGGATTTCACACCTCCGACAAGGAGAGAGATTGCGATTGGGGATTCTATAAAAGGACTCCTCCTGGACGCCATATATTGAGACATCGAGTGTCAGGAAGAAGAGGCGGTTCAAGTTAGAGGTAGTATAATGAAAACGGGACATTTCTATGTCTGTCATACGCGTAGTTGGTGGCTCGATGTTCACCCAGGACCCTTCTCTACACGCACGGATTGCGCCTTCAACGAAGAAGGAGTGGTCATTCCTTGTTAGGGATGACATCTTACAAAACCAGTGAAATTGTTCCGTATAGCTTTGTAAGATGCTGTTTGTGGGCAAGCATTTGTGTTTTACTTCTTTTATAGATTTGTACCATAGTTGTTGACTAAAAGGGACGACAAGACAGGACATTTCATTTCCAGTGAAATGATATGGTGCAGATAGGCATTGTTGAAAAACTTAGCACACATGAAGGCGCAAATAGACAGCCTTAGTTTGTTGTGAGCATGGATGTCTAAAATTGACTCCTGTGAGCATGAGAAAGCGCAATAACAACAAACTAATATGTGCAAAGAATCCAGCAGTACGCGGACTCGAACATAAAACCCCTCCGGTAGGCCCTTACGAGGCTGTACAAAATCCCCTCTGGGATTCTGTAGAGCATCAGTGGTGTTGTCTAGAGATTTTGCTACACTACAGAACACTTTCTATTTGACCATTTTACTTCGTCCGACATAATGCTAACTACTTACGGATCCCGTCGAGGGAGAGCCGCAGCTCTCTTGTAGCCTCCCCGGCTCCGGTCGCTCTTGGTCTAGCTGGACAGGGAAAAGGAGGCGAGCAAGTTGGCCAGACCGCTCACGATACCGAATTGTCGCCAGACTGCCCTGCTAGCCCCGCCTTCTGGATTGGTGGCCCAGTCGAGTCCCAGGCGCCCGGCTGATAGGATACGGTATCGTGACTCATAGGAGTCACGACAGAGGCGTCCCTCCTACCTACCAACTGCGCCGCCGAGGCATACCCCTTGCGCTGTCGCAGGGGTTGATGACAGTTGCGCGCACGCTTTCAGACCTCCTTTTCAGGTCTTTAAAAACGCGTTCAACAAAAACTAATTGTGGTTCTGGACTACGCTCACAGGGCCCTACATCCTACCAAAATAGCATCGCAAAAGCTCACTTTGAGTTGGGAGCCTTTCCTTGTCAGTGTGGTCTGTTGGCGTAGTGGTAGTGTTGTAGCTTCACAGGAGCATGGTCGAGGGTTCGATTCCCCCTTGTACTGGTGATTTTTTGCATTTTGCGATTTATCGTCAGTGGGACCCTTTATCCCCATTTCCTACACATTTTTGAACAAGAACATAGCAACAAATGTTGTTGACGTTCATCGAGCTCTCTGAAAGCGGAAAGGTGAGAATTTTTGACTTCTAGGTTAAGCAAGTCAAAACCTGATGCCAGATTCGTGATCAGCACCCCAAATAACCTTCATGCACAAAGTTTGGGCGATATTGGTGCATCCGACCACGCCACCCTCACTCGAGCCTGGGTCTAGAGCGGGCTTTGCACCTCGGTCTTCATGGTCAAACAAAGGCGGTCATTGAGGTGTGAAGCCATTCGAGGTGGAAACCAAGTGAATACGTTAAGCGGTGTAGGGCTACACAGGCGGTAAAATATATTTGCTGCTACGTCCTTATTTTGAACGGGTGATAGAGAGAAGTGTAGATGTTCAGTTCGTGAGCAGTGTATTTCGCTTACATGCTTTTTCGCAAACTTCCATCACTGCTGAAGAAGGTTGGTACATCATCAGCCATTCTTACCAGTTGGTTACTACATTTTTGACTCCATCCATGTAAGGAATATAACAGAATTCGCTATGTACAACACCTTATCATTTTGAAATAGCTTGACCGTTCGAAAGTCAGAAGGGGCCTTGCACTGTACTAGCGATGACGAAAAAAAGTTATCCATACTTCGGGCGCGGGTGTTACTTGGAGTGCTTATCATAAATCTGACATCGGTTTCTGTACTTCCCGTTTTCTTATGACAGGTTAGAGGTGTGAGTAAGTGAGGGCGGTGAGGTCGGATGCACAAATTTCGCCCAAGCTTTGTGCATGGGGGCTATTTGGGTGGTGATCACGAATCTCGCGTCAGTTTTTGACTAGCTTAACCTGGAAGTCAAAAATTCTCACCTTTCCACTTTCAAAGAGCTCGATGAACCTAAAAGAGATTTGTTGCCGTGTTTTTGTTCAAAAATGTGTTGGAAATGGGGATAAAGGATCCCACTGACGATAAATCGCAAAATACAAAATCACCAGTACAAGGGGGAATCGAACCCTCAACCATGCTCCTGTGAAGCTACAATACTACCACTACGCCAACCGACCACACTGATCTGGGTGGCATGAACTTCGCTCTTACGCGTTCACACGCTTTTTTTCGACCACAGAAGAGCATTCTGAGAAAAGTAACTATGGTTTTAGACTCCCCACACAGGGCCCTACATCCTATAAAAATTCCACCTCAAAAATTCGCCGCCACTTTGGGGGCTCTCCTTGTTAGACGTTTAGGCTGACCGTTAGCTTTTCCTGTTTTCGACATTCAAATCCAAATGAGTATAATTCGGCTCACTGCTGCGCCCGTTGGTTCCTTATCAAAAGAGTCTACTAGAAACCATTTTCAACTGTAAACATTTATAGCGTTACATCCCAACGGGCGCAAAGTGGCTCGGGGGGGGGGGGTCACCTTGTACTGAGAATTGAGTGGTTATCCGCTTTAATAGGAACGCACGTGAATGCCAATTTACATCACAAGTAGCCTACTTCTATTTACCACTGAGGAAGAACACATCAGTGTGTAGAATTAAAATTGTGTGAAATTTTTAATTTTGTGCAATGCAGAACGGTCTATAAGGCTGAATTTCATGGTGACCCCCCCCCCCCCGAGCCGTCTGGTGACTCTCGACTACTGTTGGAAGTCTTCTCAGACACTCATCTAGACACAGCTACATTTCTCCTCTGGGACGACAAATATTCAAAGAGTTGCATGCCTGAAGGTCACGAAGGACAACGTAGGGCTTTAACATCTGAATTCTTCAAATGCCTGCACGGTGAATTTCGCGATGACGCGATTTGGTGTTGCTGTGCAAGAGGGTAGAAGGCCTCGTATTTCCCACTACAAAACAAATCGTTGACAAATCGTTCGAAAAAAAATTGTTGAGGCCTGTAACACCCAAGACAGGGTGTCACAGGCCTCAACCCTTGTCTGCAAACGCTTCTTGACGCTATTCTGCAGCTCTGCACATACTAGCTCGTTAATGGAATTTCATGACAAATCGCGCTAGCGACAAACTCCCTAGCCCCAATTGTGATGCCTTGAAGAGAGGCCAACAATCCTTGCGAGTGTTTAAGGAGCTTCTCCTTGTGAAAATAATCGGCAAACCCTGGCTTTCTTCTCGCGCAGAATTCGCAGCACACTTTAACGACAATACGCTCCTTGTGAGAAAAGTTCCTTTCTTTCAATATGAAAGTGAACTGCAGGCTCCGACTATTGCTGCCCTCCGCCGACTCACGTTGTCACACATTAATAAGTGTACATTCTGACCATCCAAATGAAGGAAGGTGGCCGAGTAGGGTAGTTCTCAATATATCAAACCGGGGCCCAGGTAAACACTATTGGATGATAAAGATGATGCTGGAGACTTTCGACCCCGAGGCGACAACAGATTCGGTATACGGTACAGGTAGTCAATGCTGAAGGCCTGCAACGTCAATGTAATGACAGCATTCCTTAGAACTACGGCCTACAAGGGTGCATACTATACTTGTGTCCTTCCAAAATTTTTTCGAATATACGAATAATCCAATATATTCGTTTTATGGAAAACCGAATATTCGAATAATGAATATATTCGAATTTTGGACCTTGTCGAATATCCGAATAATGAATATATTCGAATTCAGGACCTTGTCGAATATTCGAACAATGAATATATTCGAATTTTGAACCTTGTCGAATACTCGAATAATGAATATACTCGAATTTGGTCCTCATCGAATAGTCGAATAATGAATATTCGAATATTCGTTCGAAATTATTCGATTCAGTGCGAAGTATAATACATATGCCTTTATGCCAGGGCGGAGAACCACTGAATACATGGTGACCCACCCCCTCCGCGAGTCGATGTGCGCCTATAGCCGGGCGCGTAGCGTTCGTATCGGCTGGTTGCAGGCGCCGCAGCCGCACGCCCATGTGGCTATACCTGCGGCGTCATTGCTCTGCTCGCCGTCTCCGCTCACGCTGTGACACCCGTCGCGCGCGCGACGGACGACGGTCCGACGGAGGCCCCACGACGGCGGCCCGATGAACGGGCGGAGCACGCAGGTCGACCAGATTTGCCGGGAGTGCAATCAACAGGATGTACAGAGGATTTACATACAAAGCCAGTGTAAAATATATGTTGGTGTGAAACAAACATGGCCTTTCAAATTTAAAACTGAAAATAACTCTTCGCAAACCTGCAACGAAACTGTGTAAGCTATATTTCCAGGCTAAAATTTCACACGGAATTCAACTACGTCGTCTAAATAACTTCTAGAGGAGCGCCTTTTCGAAGAAAAAATTGTGTGTGTCACACTGTTGGAGAAATACCTCCAAGCCAACAGTCTACGCAGAATTCAATCACGAAGTTGATATCCTATCCTATCATATCATATAAAAGAGTGATATCATATAAAAGAGTTGTGTGTATTTTTTGTGTATGTCATTCAAGCGGTCTTTAGCCGTGGGAGTAATCGAGACCGCTGAACATGAATCTGAAGTTCGCTTTGATGTTTCTGTCGCCATCAATCGATATTGATCAAATTATCGGTTTCTTACGGATGTCATTCACCGGTCCGAAACTTCAGCCCTGGTTGTAATCGAGGTCGCTGTACGCAAATATGAAGTTCGTTTTTGAAGTATCGATCGCTATAAACTCCTTAAATTTGAAGAAAACGCATCAACGGTAGCATTTATAAGCTTGAGGTAGAGCTCATTAGATAGAGCTCGAAATTCTGATGTAGAGCTATATTTCTTTCACACCAACATATACACTGGTTCTTTACACTGGTTTTGTAAATCCTCTGAACACCATATCGATTGCAGTCCCAGCGAATCTGGTCGACCTGTGTGCTCCGCTAGTCCCAGCCCGTCCATCGGGCCGTCGTCGTGGGGCCGCCGCTGACGGCCTCCGTCAGCCCTAGTTTATATTTAAGCCGCCAGGCGGCGCGGCACCACGATCGCTATAGATGTCGATCTTTCGCGCCGCCTGATCGATATCTATTCCGAATATGGTGCCGCAACTATAAACCAGGGCTCAGACCGTTGTCCACCGCGCGCGCCACGGGCGTCACAGCGTGAGCGGAGACGGCGAGCAGAGGAATGACGCCGCAGATATGGCCACATGGGCCGGTCGCGGCGCCTACGACCAGGTGACACGAACACCTTCCCCCCATAGCCATGTGCCATAAGTTACCCGAGATCCTTACTGATTCACAAACGCCTCGAAAGAGCCTCGTGAAATACCTGAGAACGCCCAGGACTCAAAGCCTACCATCTAACAGACTCATCTTGTGGAGGGGCTCCAGCCGCTTGCTATAAATTCCTCGAATGAGTTCTACTTGAAAATCTACAAGACATCCTTCGCGCCAGTACGCTTGCAATCATGCTAAGTTAAGACCCAGTGTTGCGTCACAGTTGACCGGACAAGGTAAGGAACTTCGACTGAGGAAGCCAAAGTATTCGAGATCCGTTCGATTAGTCCCAACATGTACCCCGCACCACTGCTCGGATTCTTCAAGATGGTAGTAGGATGCTCGAGGCGCAGTCGACAACCACTCCAACCTCTGTGATTACATCACGAGTTTAAAGGAACGACCGCGCCCCAATCGAACGCCGGGTCGGTGTCAAAGTCAGGAGTCGGATTTTTATAATACTGTGTTCGATGTCGCAGTATAAACAGAATCTAGGACGGTGACATTCAGTCCACGAAACGAGTAAACGAATAGATACCAAGAACCAAAAAGAAAAAAACAGGACGGGCGCACAATTGGCGAATTACCAGTGGCTGGCACAAAAGGCGGCGTCGCACGCGCTCGCACGCGCTTGCGACGGACGACTTCCGGAGCTCAATTACGTCCTTGGTTTTTCATATAGTTGACTTTACTTATTTACTTTGATACTTTGATGGTCCTTTTGTCGGCTGGAGGTCTTCTCAGCGTTGACCACAACTCTTCCAGACCGCTCGATCTCTGACTGCTCGCATCCAGTGAGGCAGACTCCGCTCTCTGAAAGATCTTGAGAATGAGTCTGCCCATCGCGTTGGCGGCCGTCCCAGTGGTCTCTTATGGTCTCTCGGGAGCCATTCTGTGACACGGAGACTCCATCTATCGTCCTTTCGTCGAAGCAGGTGTCCGGCCCAGCGATATTTGGACTTCTTCATGTACTGCAGCGGGTCTGCTAATTGCGACTTCTCCCGTAGCTCTGAGCTTCGTAGGCCTTCTTGCCATTGCTGACGAAGGCTTGTCCTTAGAAGATATCTCTCCAGTGCACGATGCGTAGCTGGCATCGCTCTGGCGATTGTCTTCTTGTCGGGCCAGGTTTCCGTCGCGTAACACATCGCAGGCAGTACAGGGGCCCTGAGGCCGGGATCCTTGACCTGATCGGTGACTTCGCGAATCGAACTGAAGGCTGCCCATGCTGCGCGTCTCCTGCGGGCGATTTCAGGAGCGAGGTCGTTATCCATGTTCAGCTCTCTTCCCAGATAGACGTATGAGTCGACCTGTTGTAGAGCGACTCCATTTAACCTTACGAGTCCCGCGTCACACCACTGGTTGACCATAAATTGTGTTTTGGACATATTCATGTCCAGTCCAATCTTCATACCTGCCACATTGAGCTCGTTCAGCATTTCCTCGACTTCTGCCGCGCTGGTAGAGATGAGAACAATACCGTCGGTGAAGCGGAGGTTGCTGATCCGTTTACCGTCGACAAGGTAGCCTTTATCGTTCCAGTTCAAATCCTTCATGGCATCTTGGAGTGCCGCTGTGAATAGCTTGGGAGAAATCGTGTCTCCCTGCCGTACTCCTTTCCCGATAGGAATTTTAAGCTTTCGATCGAATAGCTGGATTGTAGTCGATGTGTTCGAGAAGCCTTCGTCGAGAACTCGGATGTAGGGCGATGGTATACCAGCGTGCACAAGTGCGTTCAAAACGGCGTTGATTTCCACAGAGTCGAACGCTTTCTGGTCATCCACGAAGACAAGGACAAGTGGGAGGTGGTATTCGCGGCTCCTCTCGATGAGCTGCGAGACAGTCTGAATATGGTCCATGCAGGAGAAATCCTTGCGAAACCCTGCTTGCTCAACTGGCTGATATTCATCCGAGCAACGCTCCATGCGGTTAAGCAGTATCTTGGTGAAGGTCTTGTACACAACCGAGAGAAGACTGATGGGTCGATAGTTGTTGATATCCTCCTGCTGACCTTTTTTGAAGACTAAAACTGTTTTCGACTCCTTCCATGAGTCCGGAATCCTACCAAGTCGAAGGTAGTGGTTGAAGTGCTTGGCAAGAAGTGAGCACAGGGCACTGCCATCCGCACGAAGGAGGTCAGCAGAAATGCCGTCCGGTCCGGGAGCAGTGCCTGGCTTCATCCTTTTGATGGCATGAGCAACTTCTGATTCCAGAATGGGAGGTACTTCCTCAGCTGGTGGCATCAAGCATTTCGGGATAGTGCTGGAAGAACGAAACAGATCTTTGTAGAATTCTTGAACAATGGTCTCCATGCTCTTCGAGACGTTTGCGTTGTTCCATCCTTATCCACAAGTGCTGACATTATTGCCTTCTGGTCGCAGAGATCTCGTTTGCAGCGCTTTATGCTTGAACCTTTCCCAGCAGCTTCTAACAGCTTCACTCTTCTGTAGGCGTGAATGGACTCCTTCGCTGCAATTCGACAAGCCTTCGAGATGGTGTCTTTTTCCAGATGGGAAGCATTAGGGTCCAGTTTAACAGCTCTTCTTTGCTCCAAGAGCTTAATCGCATGTGCGTTGAGTCTTGAAGCAGACGGTGATGTGGCTTCGCGAGAGCTGCTAGCACATTTCAACAGTCCTTTGGAGAGAAGGTCGTAGTCTTCCGATGGTTCTTCAAGAAGATTCCAATCATACGACTTTATTGCATGTTCCAACTCCCCAGACTTGAATGTGGGGATCCTCACCGGTGCCGGTTTATGAGTGTCACGCCTGAACATCCTCTTTTTGAGAGTCAGCTTCGCACGAACAAGACGGTGATCCGAGCCGGTGTCAAATGAAGGCAGCACGGAGACGTCGAACAGACTCCGGCGTCTGTTTGTAAGAACATGGTCGATCTCCGAACGTGTTTCTCCATTTGGGCTTTGACTTTAGTCGAGTTATATCCAGAAGACGAAAAAACTGACTCCCAGTAATCTACCTTGCTAGCGTCGAATATATTCGAATTTTGGGCCATGTCGAGTAGTCGAATAACGAAGATATTCGAATTTTGGGCCATGTCGAATAGTCGAATAACGAATATATTCGAATTTTGGGCCACGTCGAATAGTCGAATAACGAATATATTCGAATATTGGACCTCGTCGAATAGTCGAATAATGAATATATTCGAATTTTGGGCCTCATCCAATTTTCGAATAATGAATAATGAATACCTACAGCTTAACTGGTTCCATGCTGATATCAGCGGCCGGCTCATCCCGATATACGGGTGAGTGCTGATGGGTCCCACGAGGTGTGGATGTTGCGTTCGATCAAACGGCGCCGGTGGTGTAATGGCGTAGAGCATTCCCGCCCGGTCAGAGGGAGGTGCGGGTTCGAGTCCCGCCTGGCGCTAGAAGTTTTGATCGCAACAAAACATCGTTGTAACAGCTTACATCCTCGGTACCAGCCAATTGAGGCTTAAAGAAACTGATTTGAATATTCGAATATTCGAATTTATTCGAATATTCATCCGAAATTATTCGATTCGGTCCGAAGTATAGTGCATACCACATGTACAGTCCAGGCCTTGTTTTCAAGCAAGACAATGGTCCAAACTGTCTTGTCTCCAACGCGCAGAATGGGTTCACACAGAATTCGTCTGCGTTGCAGTCTAATAACCACAACCACTGAGACATCGGAATGAGTTAGAGACTTGTTTGGCATAGAACAGAGTGAACATTGAGGAATGTTACACCACTCGCATCGAGGAGGGCAATTCGTTCAACACTGACTGCAGTGCAACCAATCAGCCCCTTTTATTTTCTCGACCTGCGTGCCTTTCTGCAACTGAGGGTCATAAAGAGCATAGCAGTATAGAAAATATTCACTGGAAGATCATTGTTTTGAATCTACTTGACAAAAGGACACTGGTCTCGAATCGAACGTTATTCCATTCCAAGAGAGCACTAGAGGAACCCCTGCATTAGTCGAGCACTTCAGTAAACAGTGTGCCACTCCATTTATATTTGCTGCGGATGTACCACGTAGGTGTAGGGCTTGGAAGCACAGAACACATAGAATCCTGGTCTGGTTAGACTCACACGAAGGTAGGTGATCAAGCCAAGATTGGCGCTAGGAACGGTTGTCTGGTTTCGCTACGGAGACGGAACGCTACGGGAAGTCATGGCTACTTGCAAGCGCCGCTACATGACTACACGAAAGGAGAATGGAAGTGCTTAGCAACACGGCCAGCTAGCGCCATTGATTTCAGACAGCGTCATATCGATGTCGATGCCGCGAACGCGTTAGTGCGAGAAGTAAGCTGTACGAGCTACGCGAGCCGGTGATCAGCTCCGGAGCAGCGAAGCAAAGGCAGCACTTCTCCTGCACGTCTTATCGGTTCGCGGAGAGGAGATAGGGTCGGCAGGCTCAGGTGTAAAGGAGTGGTCGCGAACTTTGATCAGCGACGTCATGCGGATCGGGTTCTCCCCGAGCGCGCGCGTAGTATCTGGTGGACGAGGGCAAACAGCAACACTTACTTGGAAAACGAAGGCGACAGCGGGGATCCGGTCAGGTGTCGCAGTGCCTCCCTCGCCAAGGCCTTGTACATCGGAAGCCGAGGCTAATCGTGGTCTCGGGAATAGCACTTGTTCCTGCAATGCACATATTCTCTGCTTCTTCTAAAAATCACTGATCGAACAAACACGGAGTCGAATACAATATGTATTCTGCGCAAAACTAAGAGATGTGGCTAACTGAATAATGGGGATTCCACGAAGAGCAGCTACTTATTCAGCAAACAACGCATAGCACTGGTGCCGGCTTGTAGCTCATGGTTAAACTTAGTCCTCAAAACAAAGGGAATGGATCAGTTTGAAGACCATCACCACTACACACTCACTGGTCAGTATCCCATATGCTTTGCTTATCATACACGGTCATAGTGCGCCAGCAGAAGGAAAAACATCAATCTCGATTGTTAATGTTTTACGTATTTGTTCAAGCCTCGAGCGAATAATATTAATATCAGCGGCAGGCCCATCCCGATATCACGGGTGGGTGCTGACAGGTCTCGAGGAAATCGCGGATGTTACATGTGTTCAAACAGCGCTGGTGGTGTAGGGCGTAGTGTCGCTGCTTAGAACGGAGAAGGTGCAGGTACGAGTCCCGCCTGCTGCAAGAGTTTTGATCGCAACAAACATTCAGTAACGACATATAGCCAATTAGTTATTGTAGTTGCCTTCCTCAAGCACGGAACGTCTTCATGCTCATTTTTCTTCTTCTGTGTTTGCCACGCTTCGAGGAGGGGTCCGCTCTTCTTGTATGGCGACGCCACTTCACGCGATCAAGTGATTGCTCGGGGTGGATACGGCAATCTTCAGGTCCGCATGCAACGTAACGCCAACGCCAACGCTGATTCGGCCGTGCTTTAGGCCATTTTCCGGGCACGTCTATTAGGGGGGGGGGGAGCCAAAAGTAATGAGACAAAATGAAAAAAAATCTTTATCTCTCTATAACTCAATTACAACTCAACGATGCTGGGGAATGTATTTGCCATTAAGGGCAAGAACCTTGCTGCCATCGCTCAGCCAACTTCCTGATCCCATCCTTCCAGAACTGCTTGGGCCTGGTGTTGATCAACTGCTCGACATGGTTGTCAAGGACTGCTTGGGTTCTTGTGTCCCTTCCAACTAGGAAGTCCTGTAGGCTCAAGTAGTAGTGGTAGTCGCAAGGAGAGATGTCCAGCGAATACGGTGGGTGAAGCATGTGAACGTAGCCCAGCTGGCCAAGCTTATCCGCGGTTACTTGTTCCCGATGGGGTGCGGCGTTGTCGAAGAGGAGAACCTTCTTGAAGCGCTGCGAATGAATAAGAGCGAGTCGCCGGCCCATCTCTTCTATTTCGTCCACCATGGCCTTGGAGTTCATCGTAGTGCTCTTGGGAAACAGCTTCCGGTAAACCGATCCATGGGCGCAGACCCAAAAGCTCCAAAGATGCTTCTCGCCGTGAACATCCCGCCGAACGAAGGTCGGTAACAGGTCACCAGGCCTCACCCAGACTCGCTGTTTGGCAGGGTTAATGTAGAAGACGTATTTCTCATCTTGTGTGAATATTGAGCCCAGGCTGCTCGGGGTTGGGAATTGGGGGAGGTTTGCGCGACACAGGTCGACTTGTCAGACTGGGGCTTCGGCATGAGACAGGCTGGGGTTTCGGCATGCTTCTGGAAAGGACGGAAGTGGTAACTTCTCAGATGGGCTTCAGTAAGTAGCATACAAACATACAAATACAACAAGCACGAAACCAGACTCCAGCCACGAGATATTAGGTTGTCACATAAGTTCTGTCCGATCCCGATAGGCGTTACTTTGTGATTGTTTTTTTTCATGTATAAGGATAAGGATAAAGGATAAAGGACGGCGTTACTCAATCCCTTCTGGGATGCGCCAGCGCATTCTACTTCTACGGGATGTCGTGGAGGCGACATGAATGCGTATTTGGCCATACAATGACTTGCGGTGGCCAGCCGATGAACAAGTCAGCGCTCTATCCTACCCAGACAAGTCTGGTACCAATTCACCGACCCCGGAGGGATGGAAGCCTTGGTTGGCCTGGGCGGGAAATCCGAACCAGGAACCTGGTATCGGGTGCACGCGACAGTCGCGCCTCCTCCGACTGCGCTACACGCGCCCTTTTTTCATGTATAGAGAAAGTAATTGTATATATGTTGTATACTATTTTGTAGCGCTTGTTTCGCTCTATAAAACTTGGTGTGTTGCTTTTAAAAAGTCGTGAGCAGGTGCTGGACGAAACCATGGAAAAAAACGCACTTGCGGGTAATAATGCTTCATGAGTTCAAGCTTCGCCACAGTGTTAGCGAGGCAACTCAGTCATCAAGATGGCATGGGGAGAGGACTCCGCTAACGAATGCACCGTGCGCAGATGGTACCAGAAGTTCCGGGTTGGAGACGTGGACCTCGAAGACAAGGACCGCTCAGGACGACCAGCCAAATGTGATGACGGACGTTTGAAAGAACGAGTGGAAGCCGATTCACGAGGAACTGTGCGTGAGATGGGGAGAGAACTTCAGGTCAGTCGTACAACCATTTCGAGGCACCTAGAGGCGATAGGAAAGGTGAAAAAGCTGGATAAGTGGGTGCCCCAGGAACTCACTGAGGAGCAGCAGAGGTGTTGCCTGGAGATCTGTTCTTCCCTTACTATAAGGAACGAAAACGATCCATTTCTTGACCGGATAATTACCTGTGACGAAAAATGGATCGTGTACGAGAATCGAAGAAGATCAGCGCAATGGCTGGATAAGGAAGAACCGCCGAAACACTTTCCCAAACCTAGCCCCCATCCGAGGAAGGTCATGCTCACTGTCTGGTGGGCTGCAACTGGTATTATCCACTACGACTTCTTGAAGCCTGGTGAAAACATCACGGCAGAGAGGTGCTGTCGTGAATTAGACGTGGTTCACCAAAAGTTGCTTGAAATGCGTCCTGCACTGGTGAATCGAAGAGGACCGATCCTTCTTCACGACAACGCCCGTCCACATGTCTCGCATCTGACCACCCAAAAATTAAACCAGTTGAGATATGAAGTTCTCCCATATCTCGCTTATTCACCAGACCTAGCTCCAACGGACTTTCATCTTTTCAAGCATCTCGATGGTTTCCTTAAGGATAAAAACTTTACTAATATAGCAGATATCGAAATTGCCTTCGAGTGTTTCATTGCTTCTAGAAATTCAGATTTCTTCCGAAATGGAATTAACGCTCTTATATATCGTTGGTAGAAGTGCATTGATTGTAACGGTTCTTACTTTGATTAATAAACTTTATTTTCTGCTGAGATACTACACCGCAAAGTTGCCGTCGAAAATCGGACAGAACTTATGTGACAACCTAATATATGGACACGGCATGGGGTGTCTCATTACTTTTGCCCCCCCCCCCTCCTAATATGTTATCCTCCGAACAGTGGCACCGAAGAAGCGCCAGGAACGTGGCCGTACACCGAAGGCGGGCTCACGTAACCTGTCAGCAATTGGGACGACACCAAATCTCTGAGGTATTGCATCGTTGGGAACGAGGCCCTAACGCGGAACACCAGCCGTCCAGCGCAGCATTTCCGTTTCCACTACGCTGAAGCGGGTATCAACCTCTACCGTCGCAGACCAGCATTCAGCCGTACATCGCTACTGGTTGGGCAATGGTCCTATAAATCTCCGACTTAAGGCGTTTCGGTATCTTCCTGTCGCATAAAACGATTGTCATTGAGCGCCATTAGGACCACGCTGCGCATGCGTGAGTTAATTTCGAACCTCAAACTACCTTCAGGCGCGATCGCAGATCTAAGGCACTTGAAGTTTGTCGTCCATACGACGGCAGTGTCATTGGTCTCAATAGAGCCGGACTCGTTTACGTCCATTGTCAAGTACTCGGATTTTTGACTTTTAGTTTGCGCCCAAACATCGCCAAGCGATCACACCAAGTTTGCGCTTGTCGCTCGAGTTCGGTCGTGTCTTCGCTGGCAAGCGCTGTCGCGGGTCGCCACTATTTCTCCGCCGCTACGCCGCCAGCTGTGTGCGTCGCATCCATGTGGGAGTGTTTGAGGACGACGATGGCGCACTCAGTGCTCATCGAAGGTGGCCGCTGGTCGGGCGGCGGTTGGGAATTCCGCCGCTATTCTGCGGTTCGTCGCGATGTGTGCATGAGGTAGTCAGTCTACGAGGACAATAGCGGTCGGCAGGTTAGGCTACGGCCCAAATTTGAGGGGCGCTGCTCGCTAGGTGGCTCGTGAGGATACCATGTAGTTTTCGTTCTAAAAAGCATGGTGCCAACCTATACCGCGGCGCTCCTGTCTTTGTTTTTCAAAACATCATTAGAATTCATGCAAACTCGTTTAAAACGGAAACGACAAGCGCATTTCCGCCTACCTTACATCTGTAGAGGAATATCCAATGTTATCTGACCAGTGTGAAGCTACCAATAACGAAAAAGACACATGTTGATCTTCCTACTTTCTGAAATTGTATTGGCATGTTTCGGAACACGCAAGATGAAAAATTTATGTTACGCGCCTGAGCGCTGCATTCCTGTGCATTAGACTGCACTGAACCATTTCTGATTGAAGAGAATATCAATCCTTCGGATAAATCGTACCTGAGAAGAGTCCGATAAAACCGAAAAAACATCAGCAGGATAGTCTCCACCGTTTCCGAAATGGCAGAGAAAGGCGGTCTCCATAGGAGAGTTCATTGTGCAGTTCTTGTAAAATAGTTTCCTCTCACATTTGCCGTGGTTGCCAGAAGGACAGAGATAAGTGTCTCGTCTCGCCCACTAAAGCCTTTCTTCTCACAAAGATGGGTTACAATAAAATGTATACAAAGAAAACCCGTCCCTCCTTGACTAATGTCAGACTCGTTGCTAAAGTGTTGTACATGTATCGCACCCCACAGTGAAATCGGGCGAAATTTAAGGAATATACGTCGGAGTCATGTTCTAAGAAACCCTACACTGGTGTCACCTAAAAATAGTTTGGAGGAATTCTCTTCAATTCACGAAGCAGAAGGGAGCAGCTTTACTACGAACTGCAGCCTGCAGTCAATTTAGTCTCGTCGTGTTTTGTCTAAAGTCATTATCTTCTACAGTTGAATGATTGACTAGCGCCGCCTGAACCGCTCCCAAATGAAGAGCCAGATCTCGCTTCCTTCTTCATGCGTTTAACGCGCGTACTGACTGACCGCACTCGGCGTAGGGGCGGAAGAACAACGGCGATCGCTGTCTCGTCTGCACACAGCAGCCTCCAGGGGTAGTCTTCTGAAGGTCTTTCGAAGTGCACACTGGCGACGTTTTTGCTGTATTTCCAACGTTGGCGACGTGGCTCATTCCATAATGGAATTGGTTAAGGCTGGCTTTCATCCTTTGCGCAACGGTATCCTATACACCACAGAGGACAAAGAAGAATAAAAGACGAAGTTGTTGGGTAGTTTGATGATTAATGCCGTTTCTTCATATTTTTTCAAGGCGAATTTATTTATATTAACAGCAAACATTGATCAATGTATAATGACCACTTTGATGGATGACCTCTTGCCATCTTTCGGCAAGTTGAAAAGACTCACGTTAAAAAACCCTTGGTTTTTAGAAGCGAAGGACTAGTGCAACTAATCTTCAACAGCTTGGACGGAGTCAAAAGTTTTACCATTCAAATGGTTTTGAAGGGAGCGAACTCTCAGGTTCTCACACGCCGGTTAGTTTCAATTAACGCCTTTATTTTGTCGTCATCAGTTGTGATTGCACGACCATTACGTGATGCATCTTGCACACTAAATTTAATTTAATTTTTTAATTTAATAAATAGTAATTCAATTTTTTAAGATTTAATAAACTTTCCAGAGCGAAAGCGAGGAGACTAACGCTAACACTGGCGTTTGGTAAGGTTTTTTCACTATAAACTTCACATAAATGTGAAAGTGGAGAATTTCTTGCAGCGCATTACTGCCCTTTCGGAAGCAAAACAGTAACATATGCCGATTATGCCCTCTTCGATTCTCCACGTTCAACCTAATTTTTTTACCAAGTTCTCTCTACTAATGACGCCCAGTTTTTCACAGAGGATGATATAACGTCTAACCTTTTAAATAGTATATAATACTATACAAGAATCACTACTATACAAGAGTATACAACTTACGCCATCTATGAGAAAAGCACTAATTATCGAACAACCCAATATGAAGTCCCTTTGTGGGATGCCCACGTATTCCACTTCTACGGAATTTCTTGGAGACAGTTTGGATTCGTATTTGCCCTATTCAATGGATTGAGGTAGCCAGCCGCTGAATGGTGTATTGTGCTCCCTAGAAAGTCTACAGCCAATTCATCGGCCCGCACGGATGGAAGGATTGGGTGATCTAGGTGGAGAAGCCGGCGCCTTCTCCGACTGCGCTACCACGCGGCTGGAATGCACTGTGCCTAAATTACAATGTCATTGAAGACATGCTCGCAATCTTCAAACCATCTGGAGGTAGAAGATAAAGGCCAAATTAATGCAAGAGCTGCGCACAAGTAGACTCGTGGGGCTGGAGGGGACACCGTGTACTCTGTGGTAATCGCCTCGGCAGGAAGGCACGTGCATGTTCAGCAGGAGTGTGCGTAAACGAAATTCGAAATCTCGTAAATCGTAATTTCGAAAAAAAAACCATCGTAAATCGTAAACCATAAATCGTAAAAGGTGTGGTGCCACTAAATCTCTATGAACGATAAAAGGATAAGGGATGGTGGTATTCAATCCCTCTGGAATGCGCCGTGCACTCTACCTCTACTGGACATCGTATAGTCCATTTGAATGCGTATTTGGCAATACAGTGACCTGCGGTGGCCAGCCGATGAACAGCATAAAACATAAGAAATATGAAATTCAAAGAAGTAAAGAAAGGTGTAAAATAACAGAATTCTTAAAATTATAATTAATTAAAAGAATGTCACTGCCTTCCAACGTGTTATACTCCTCCCGTGGCTCTTCAGTGAAGAAGAGGAATATATTTTAGTATTTCTTTAAAATCTATCTATAAAAGGAAAGAGATAGGATAACGAAAATGGAAGAGAGAACAGAGAAAGAAAAATAAGAAAGAGTAGAGAAGGAAACATAAAGAACCAGAGATATTAGAGAGAATTAGAATTAGAAAGTGAAAATAAATGAGGAGTAAAAAAGTAAGTTAAGTAAACCATGAGGTACAATTCAAAGAAGTAATAAATATGACTTTATAAATTCAAAGTGACTATTTAAAAAGTAGGATTATAACTAATATTGCAATTCATTATTATCACGATTTATTATTATTAAGGTAGTTTGTTTATTTATTTACTTATCATTTAATTTTTATTTATTTCTGTTTTATTATTTATTATTATTTTATTTATTTATTAATTGACTACTTTATTACTTTTATTAATTATTTTTATTTTATAATAAGAACAGCCTTTTTAAAAATTGGAAAACATACCATTTTTGACCACCGCCGTACTCCGTAGCTGCGAATAGGGAAGTGTGCATCATTCGACTGCTATATATAGTGATATAGTGATATCCACATTAGTTCTCATTTATAATTCAAATATGGCAAAACTGGTTGTATCACTGAGGAAGGTTATCCGACATACCCCCAGCGTCGAATGCAGTGTGCAATAAAACCAACAACACCACCACAAGGCGGCATCGCCTTCACTACTAAGGATGTTTCATTTTCATTTTTTATTTTATGGTAAGATTAGTTATGTTATAGTTATGTTAATAAGCACTCTTATTAAATAAAATTTGGATGTTATTTGGTTTTGATACATCTTCATTCTTCAATCGTCTTCCGTAAAAATATATTGTTTGTTTGTTTGTTTTTGACTTGATAAATTTTGAACTTATAATATATAAATCTATGTTTATACAAACTTTTAATTATGTTTGAAATAATGAACTGTGTACAGTATTCACACAGGAAGTGTGAATACTGCACACAAGTGATATACGACATGTGGAGTGCCGCGGGAGGTCGCAAGGGCAGCGAGCGGTCCGCCGCCGTGTCCGCTCTTGGGCCTTGGTTTTATTGCGGCCAAGAGATGAGATGAGGCCAAAGAGATTTTATTGCGGCCAAAGAGATGAGGCTCTTGGTTTTATTGCGGCCAAAGAGATGAGAATGGTTTTCAGTTCGAATGCGGACAATATTACATCTGTGGAAAGCTCGCAACGAGCTGAGAAATGCTGTCTAGTTGATTTTTCTAATGAACTCGTCCATAAAGGGATAAGCGACTGAGACAAAATTCTCTGTTGTTTTCGTCAAACTTTAGCCGCATAGAAATCTACTTTGAACGGCCAAATCTTTTCGTTCTTTTTAGATTCGAAAGTGCTTGTGGTCTACTGTAGACCACAAAAAACACGGCTTTCGTACTTATTCTGTACAGGAGCAACCAAAGTTCAAAGATAGGAGAAATCTTGCGCCGCATATTGAGATTGGACCAATCCCTTGTTGGAAAAAAGAAAATCTAGTCATTTCTGTTCATTTCTCAAAGCCATTTTACACGTTTTATAAAGACATCGTTCGGGCAATGGAATAGTAGAATACTGTCTTCTGTAGCAGGCTACTAGTTGGGTAATTCTTAACTGAATCTTAGGTTTCCGCGCGTTTGCGCTTATCTCAAATCGGGCCTATGTTACTCAAACTTGGCACTGTTTAGTACCACAATGACACTTGTTGCGTAACAAATACAGATCTGCTGAAACAATAGCGGATTTCTGAGTTTCGATGAACCTCGTCAACGAAAAGCCTTAAGGACATGCCACTGGGGATCTCGGAGGGGTCGTAAATCAATTAACGGAGCCGAGGAAGCAAAAGCTTCATAGCTATGTCACTGTGCAATCGTTTTAGATTATGTTTAAGTCGTTGGATTGAAAATGAGACGGGACTTCTAATGGTGTTAATTAGATTTTAAACAAATAACTTTGAGAAGAGTTATGGCAATGCGACGCTTTGTGACGGATTAATCCGTCGCAAAGCGTCTTTCTTGCAAAGAATTTGAGCGGTATTGTAGGTCAGAACAAGTGTTTGCTATTCTTAATGTTTCGGAGAGAATTATAGCTTTTTTTATATTTATACAGACCGCTGACTTATAATGTGGAAACCTTAGAACTTTAAAGTTGAAGTCGTCTGTTTTATTGTACATCCTCGTTTCTATTCTATTATTGATAATTCTTAATGTAATGTGTAAATAATTGCAGTGATGTTCATTAATATGCGTCTTTTTCAATTCCAGAGTATCTTTATAGACTAGTTTTAAATTATCATCTACACTCTTTAAGTTTAAGTTATGGACTACCATTAGATCATCCATATTTCTGTAAGGTATAAACATGTTGTTACTATTAGCGACAAACGATTCAGCGAATTCGCTTTCCATATAGACATCGTGATATCTGCAAGTAGTGCAGTGGACTAAAGTTATGTACCTCCTTGAGGAACACCTTCATTTTGTCGAAAAATTGTTGAGCTAAATACTATATAGCTATTTTTAAGTAAGAAATTACCAATACTGGCTCATGCTGATTTCTGTCCAATATCAAAAAAATTCTAAAAAGAGAAAAATCATCCTCACCAACAACTCCTCCTTGTTCAGTTGTTGATATTCGTCAGAAAACAGTATGAGATAATAAACACGACACAAATTCTTATTGAGCAAGACATCCTCTTCCGAACGATATATATCACCAAGCAAAAAACTCCACCCCAGAGTAGGAGCTGTCGGTAAAAGTCCGGACGGAAAAGTCGTACATTCCAATTTGATGACCTAAAAATCAATAAAGGACAAATGACCAAATAGGTCTAACATGTATTCTCGCAGTACAGAACATTATCTTCCAAATGCTATGAAAAACTGCGCAAAAATTCCAAGCCTAAACGGAGAGAAGCAACTGTCGGCGATGGCCACCTTCCACTTTTCATTTTTCATTTTAACGACCTAAAAATCGACAACATTCAGGATGGAAAAAGAAAAGCAATACAGGTTCTGATAGAGCAAATCATTGCCTTTCGAAGGCTTTATAGCGCTATGCAAGAGACCGCCGGCGAAATCCGCAACGAATCGTTGAAAAAACGTCGAGGACTTATGGGGCAACTTATAGTGCCCCATAAGTCCTCGACGTTTTTTTTCGCCAAAGCTCACCTTGAGTTGGGAACTTTTCCTTGTAAGGGTTATGGTAATTAGGAGCCGGGGGGGGGGGGTGGTCCCGGATTCCCAGATCGTGACTGTAGCAAAACCGTGTAAATCGTGGATTCTTAACCGTAAAACGTAACAATGCCGCAGGTTCAAAGATGGTCTCAGAGAAATGTATTCGTGCTTTGGGTGTTCACGTCCACAAACGAAGTTGTTTTCGTGCACCATAACAAACCAATAGTTTCGTCTTTTTCCATATGAAATGGCACAACTCTTTTCTGAGAAGAAATATTGACTCGCTTATAGGCTCGCTTGATGATTCATTATGAAGACCACGTACTAGAATACGTAGCGCACCTCAGAATTCATACTCCTGTGTTGATACAAGCAGATATAGCAAAGATTATGTCTTGAGGTTCGCCGCTGCTATATGTTTTACATTTCCCTGCCGCCAAAATTACGTAGACACCGCTTGTTGTGAGCTCGGTGACAGAAGAAAATACTGCTCCAAACAAAAGGCTCTTAAGTGCTGCAAGCAACGTAAGAGAAGATGCTTCAGACTGCTAGCGCAGAACCAAACTTGGATGGAGTCCGTTCGAGGAACTGGAACAATGACAATCCTCGATGCCTTGGACAAGGAAAAGATTTGATGCTGAAAAGTGCTGTCTTCCGAATACTTCGATATCAAAAAGTCGCGCTGCTACTTGATCGGTAGTACAAAGCCCATATAGGTGAGAGTACGGAAAAGAACTGAAGAAAAAACAAGCCAAAAACTAAAAGGAGTTAATAAAATAGGAGAGAAGACAGGAAAATGACATAAAAGATAGGGCAGCAGACGAATGCGGATGACGACAGATAACTACAAAATGGAAGAGAGGAGGAAGCTTATGAAGAAAAAAAAACAGTATTGGAGAAAAGGATCGCTTCGCCACATCTTCGGACGAACCTTTGCTGTATGTTCCTCCTTTGGCTGCTCAGTGAAAAGGAGGAGTACATACTAAACAAACTATGGATCGACCCTGTCAATATTGGTGATAACTGTAATAATACAAGATTATAAAATCTACACCCTAGAGGTATAAAATTACAAAATGATTAAGAGGTTCGTTATTTATAAAAATCAAAACATTAATAAAGGGCTCGATTTAGATTTAAAAATATGTTCACATTATTTTCCTTCTTAACAGTGATTATTTCTTAACTAAGGCATACACTATAAAGATGAATAAAAGAGGATTCATTATCGATCTACAACAATATGTATGTATGAGCCGCATTGTGAAACAAGCTGGCCTATGGCCTCAGGAATGATTTCCACAGGGAGCTTTCGTCCTAGGATAGATGCGCTCACTGTTAGACCATAAATACTCATAAACTGCGCGTCTCAAACGATGAACGAAACAGATGCTGTTCTTCAAATTGCTGATAGAACAAAACACATGACGCACGCTCTGTTTGCTTCAGAGAACATCCTGCAATCCCGTAGAAAGGTGTCGAGGTATAGATATCCCAACAAGGTTCCCACCTCAAGGTGAGCTTTGCGATGCTATTTTGACAGGATATAGGGTCGTGTGAGCGGAGTCCAGAACCAAAGTCAGTTTTTGCTAAACGCTTTTTTAAAGGCCTGAAAAGAAGGTCTGAAAGCGTGCGCGCAACTGTCATCAACCCCTGCGACAGCCCAAGGGGTATGCCTCGGCGGCGCAGTTGGTAGAAGGGACGCCCCATAGGAGCACACCTGAGGGGTTTTAAGTTCGAATCCGTGTGCCGGCGGAATTTTTGCATATATTAGTTTGATTGTCGTGATTACGCTTTCTCATGGTGACAGGAGTCAATTTTAGACCACCAATGGTTACAACAAACAAAGGCCGTCTATTTGCGCCTTCATGTGTGCTAGTTTTCCAACAATGCCTATCTGCACCATATCATTTCTCTGAAAATAAAAAGTCCTGTCTTGTCTTCCCTTTTAGTCAACAGCAACGGTACAAATCTATGAAACAAGTTAAACACAGCCGCTTGTCACACCAACAGCATCTTACAAAGCCAATAAGGAACAATCTTCCCTCTGACAAGGAATGACCACTTCTTCTTCGTTGAACTCCGTGGGTGTAGAAAAAGGTCCTGGGTGAACATCTTCTTCCTGACAGTCGGTATCTCAGTACATGGCGCCCAGGAGGAGTTCCTTCATGGCTTCCGCAACCGCAATCTCGCTCCTTGTCGGAGATGTGAAATCCAGTGTGAAGGTGGAAAGTAGTCGGTCGACAACACGTTCAGGTGAGAACGATATGTGTAGCACACTTATGCACCGATATGGCCGGGGTCCATAATACTCAACCATAAGGCACGCGTATTTGTGCGCAGTTACGGTATTATTCGTGATATGGTATGATATGGTGATGGCGCAGATAGGCATTTTTGAAAAACTTGCACTTGTTAAGGCGCAAATAGACCGCCTTGGTTTGTTGTAAGCATTGATGATCTAAAATTGACTCCTGTGAGCATCAGAAAGGTATTAACAACAAACTAATATGTGCATAAATTCCAGCAGTACGCGGACTCGAACTTAAAATCCCTCCGGTGTGCTCCTATGAGGCGTCTCTCCTACCAACTGCGCCGCCGAGGCACACATTGTGGAGTGTCGTGAGGGTTGATGATAGTTGCGCGCACGCTTTCAGACGTACTTTTCAGGTCTTCAAAAAAGCGTTCAGCAAAACTAACTGTGGGTCTGGACTCCGCTCATAGGGCCCTACATATTGCCAAATTGCATCGCAAAAGCTACCTTGAGTGGGAAACCTTTCCTTGTAAGCCCAGAATAGGTATGCCAGCAAGTGCAAGTGTTGGTTTGGCAAGTGCAAGCTTAGGAGTGCGGTTAGGGGACTCGAAAAGGTTCAGTGGTAGGACGATGCTCGACAACACCTCTGAAAATCGACTGTAGGACGTGGCACGTAACTAAACAGGTGCGGCAAATCCGACCCTAACGAAGTCAACTGCTGCAAGGCTTCACGCCCGTGAAACTCTAGCCCTAACATATTGTCGGGAAAAACATGAAGGTTCTGACTCCTCAAGATTCTATGCAGACTGCAAAACAGGCTTGTGAGATGGGACAAAACAACTCGAACGTGGCAGCTCAAATCTGACCACATTTACAACCCAGTGCACGTTGCGCGACACGAGACCATCGCTGAAGTTTGCGCACTAAAAAGTCTCTCGGAACGCAATCCTTCGCGCTGCTCCGCTTAAAAATTCGAGGGGCTCTTGAGGAAGAGGCTGTGAGGTACGCGGAGAAGAGCAGAGGAGGTACAAGCCGACAAGCCGCTTTGAAACAGCGTGCCCTTCCCGAAGAGGATGCGGGGAAACAAGTTCGTGGGTGGGGTGCGCGCTGCACCCGGATATAAACAATCAATACGCGGCCCTAACATGGTCTTCGTCTGCAGAGCGACTCGCAGTGGGAAGCCGTCGCTCGCCTCGTTCCGTCCACGTGTGGCTTCAGAACGCTTCGCTCATCTGTCCGTCGACGAGATCCAGTATGGACGTGAAGCGGAGCACACCTATGACTACTAAGCGCCCACCTCATCTCCAAGTTACTCGCTCCCAGAGCAGACAAACGCCGAAAATTACAACCGTCCGTAGATTGTCAGAACTACTTCGGGGTCTCCCAGCACCTGGTAATCCTCATTTCCACTCTTTCCGTTGAAAGTCAGCCTGTCAGCTGCGCATATTAAGTTATTAATTAAACAACGTCCAGCTATGGACAGAAAAGGAAGACGGACTCCTAGCAGAAAAGCCAACTGTAGGCTTTTCTGCTACAGTTGGCTTTTCTGCTCTCCAAGTGGAGAGATCTCGACACTCGAAGAGTCTGATGCCGATGTTAGCGATGCGATTAGGAGCGGAAACATGTCCGCAATTCGAGCCGGTATGAACTACAAACCCCCATCCTGGGGCCGGATTCATCAACGACTTACGTAGCATTAACAGAGAACTGTAAGCGAAAAGCTCAGATAACGATGCTTATCGCTCACCATGTCGCTTGATAAGCTGCGTTATCTGAGCTTTTCGCTTACAGTTCTCTGTTAAAGTTCTCTGTTCTCTGTTAAAGTTACGTAAGTCGTTGATGAATCCGGCCCCAGAACGACTCTCCCTTTTTTATCGATACCACCACTGATAACAAATGCTGCGTAAAGGTCCTCGATGATGCTGTTACGTTATGCTGGGAGATCATTCAGTTCGACGTCGTTCAGGGAGTGGGTGCAGCGAACTCAGCGGGGATGAAGAACTAGAATTGGCAAGCAGGCATTGTAAACTCGGTATCAAGTTAAGTCAGCACGTCGTTAAGACATTCCCTACGATAGACCAATTTGGTTTACTGTATTAGCTTGAGCTGTTGAAGGTTGTCCGCATGCACTGAATATGTACATCACCTACGCGAATTCCGTCCGATTTCACCAAACTTCTGCTGAGATATGGGGAAATGCAAGTGCTCGCACACTGACGCTATTGGTTATCACGCCATGCGTAGATCTCGCATTTCATTTTTTCTTCAGAAGATCACTGACGAAAAAGATACGAAAAACAAAAGCAGCGATTGTTGTGAAGAAATCTGCTCAACCGCTTGTGATCGAGGGACTGAGAGAACCTTTAAAGGTCCGACCTTGTTTCGCAGTATATTGAAGCGACCTCACACCATCATGACCCCATGCCGCACACCATGAAGAGCTTTCTCTATTAAGGCTACATCAGCACTCCTTCTGTTTATCAACGGCGCCCTACAACCGCGTTGGAACCTACCAGAGGTTCCTGCACGCCACCCTGCTTGAACCGTCCATCCCAAAGTCTGCGTTGTATTTAAGAGCTATGTATTAGGTCATCCAATAAGTAATGTCGTTTTTTCAACCTTGACTTCAATTGGACAAATTTTCAACAAGACCGCATTTCAGCCAACAATGTAATCACCATCACTACTAACAACCTTTCTTCATCTATCGAGCAAATCTTCAATTCCTGAGCAATAAAACTGTTGTGGTTTTTGAGCAAAATATGTGAACATAGCACTTTGAATATCCTCCAAACTTTCAAATTTCTTGTCACTAAGAAAATGCTGTTGAGACCGGAGTGGTAATCCGAAGGTGAAAAGTTGGGAGAATACGGTGGATAAGGCAGAACCTCCCATCCTAATTCGCTGATTTTTTCCAGCGTCCGTTTTGCACAGCGCGGTTTTGCATTGGCGTGATGGAGAACTGCGGCCTTTCTGTTATACTTTTCCAGCAAAGCTTGGTTTACTCGATACAGTTGCTTACGGCAAAGGTCTGCGTCAACAGTCTGTACAGATTTAAGCACTTCAAAGTGGACAATTCCACGGATATTCCACCAAACACAGGGGAGTGCCTTTCTGAGGTGAATATTCGGCTTCGTAGTACTTCTTGGTTGTTCGTTTTTGAAAAGCCACTGCTTTTTGCGCTTTGGATTATCGTACGAGATCCATTTTTTGTCTCCTGTGATCATTCGATCAAAGAACGGGTCTGTACGGTGCCGCTGAAGCAGCGCGTTGCAAAGCGTCGATCGACTGGCAAGGTTCTCGGCGGATAAATCGTGCCGTACCCGAACACCTGCTCTGCATACCTTTCCAATTTGGCGTAGATGAAGATGAATGGCTGATTTAGGTTCGTTAAGAGTACTCGGAAGTTCCCCCACTGTTTGACACTGTTCGCCTCCAGTTCTGCCATCAGCAGGTCGTTGTCAAATGTTGCGGGTCTTCCTGATCGAGAGGGGTCATAGAGGTCAAAATTACTAGATTTGAACTTGAAAAACCATCGCTGGCATTTGCGAACATCCAGTGCATCTGGATATACGTCGCAGATATTTTTGGTAGCAACCGTTGCGTTACTACCCTTCCGAAATTCGAACAGCATGCAATGCCGAATATGCTCCTCTGAGATTTGCAAAGCCATTTCACCTTAACTTGCAAACTAACAATTCAACGAATGGTATATCCTAAAAGAGCAAGTCTCATTTACCTTAGAATCACTTTAGTGCACCTTCGAATACACAAATCTACCACAAATGGGCTAGAACCGTAGTGCACAAAAAACGACATTACTTATTGGATGACCTGATAGTTCACTACGCAAGTGTGTTCTACGGCCACCAACGCCTCAATAATGACGACGTCACCTTTGAAAGTCGACCTTTTGGGTGTCACTATGCTGTGGATGACTTTAAGCCGCGTGCACACTCCTCTGCGGCAGTGGGTCAGCCACGCTGAAGCATAGCGCGGAGTCACACTGCGACAGCGGAGGCCGCAGTGAGGGGGTGTGCACACTTCCTGCGGCAGTGGCAGCGAAGCATGGGCTGCGGGACATTATGTACGAATGGTCGCCACGGACGCGGCGAACAGCGCGGCAAGCGCGGCAAAAGTCGCCGCAATAGGGCGACTTCAACGGCCAGCCATCCGCGGCCCGCGGCCCGAGACCCATGGTCCAGGATCTCGGAACAACTTTCCTTTCTGGGAAACTCATTACTGTGATCTCGTCATCACTACAATTGGGTGAAAATCGGCCCCAAGACCACTAAACCTCGCACCTCCCCTCCCACAACAGTGCATTCAGGCTTAAGCCCTCCGCACACTTTTGCGGCAACGCGGCAGCCCTATCTTTAAGGCCCCACACACTTCTGCGGCAACCCGCTCGCCGCTATGGTTAAGGATAGGGCAGGGACGCCGCCGACGGCGAGCTCTGCGTTCCTGACCTATGGTTAAGGATTGAAGTGAAGCTGCTGATGCTTAAAGCTCCCAGCAGAAGTGTGCGGGGAGCTTTAAGCATGGGGCAGAGACGCAGAGTCGCCGCGCGAGGCAAAACTAGCCTCACGCGGCCTGCCGCTGATGTGCCACCGACGCGGCAGATGCGACAGACGCGGCAGACGCGGTGGCAGCGGCAGTAATCCTTCAAGGCATTGTTGCCGCATTGCCGCGTTGGTGATTGAGCGAGCGAGAGGAGTGCACGTATATAATATAGACTAATAATAAAGGTTTGTAAATCCTCACTTCCAGGCAGGAGCATGACATGGAGGTCGCGGGGAGATCCTTTTAGACTTTTGCTCAAAATTTCTAAAAGAAGTTAGCTGTAGGGGAGACTCCGTTTTGACGGTCATCAAAACGTATTTATATCTCGAGATATACACACCACACCGCATGCACATTGCACATTTCTCACGAAGCATGCTGGCATGATTATTTTTGTATTGAGCACGATTTTTATCATTTCCACTTTTTCGTTTGTCTTCATCGTGGCGCATGAATGAGGCAGGGCATGTAACTAAACAGCTATTTTTCAAAGAATTACTATTACTGTTTTCAAAGAATTTGAGCTGCTTACTCTGTGCTATTTTTAAACTCTAATTATCGATTGCGAAAAGTACGATTTTCGCTATTCGCGATGGCGATTTGAAGCGAACATCGTATTTTCCGACCTGGCGTCTTCAAGAACACTAACTGTGCGGAAAGTACGTTCTTCACATGAGTCACTGCCGAGTGCAAGCTACCTCCCTTGTGAACCTCGTACTTTTCCGATTTTGCCTTTTGCGCACGTCCTAGATGATTTCTTTGCATTCATGCTTCCGTTATCACGTTAATAGTTTAATCAAATCTTTCACTATTAGCTAATTAAAAACGTCTAAAAAACGTCTAACATCTAAACGTCTTTATAGCTCATGTTTCTAACCTTCAATTCTTAACTTATCGTCATTTCACTTGCTACATTTTACTCTGCCATTCATGCCACCGCTAGCTTGTATATAATCTGTACATAGGACGTCCAAAAAAATCCAAAAGAGAAAAAAAAACATTTTAGATTTATTTTTATTCGATGTTAATAGAACTTCGCCCATTGGCAACATTACCGTACACTAGGTAATGTCGGCATTACATAGGAGCCGAAACGTGGCTTCGAGCATACACTCAAGGGTGTCGACCAGAGCTCACGTAAGTACACACTTAAAAATAGCGGCGTCAACGAGGCTATGATAATCCCACTCGAAAGGAAAAGAGGACGGTAACTCATACTGAGGTCATCTATGAAGCATTGCTTCTTCGTGACTGCGGTTGGACGATTGTGATCAACTACATTTTTTGCTTACTGTTCCTTCAGCTCTCTGCCTGTTTCCTATTTCTTCATCTTAATAGCGACTCATCAACATAACGGATAATTACTTAGTGCCGAACAGCTCACCAGCTGAGAAACGGTTTGCTTGCACCGAGCAAAGAAATCTGACGAAACTAACGAGTCGACTTATTAACGAATCACGGGAAATAGTAGAACGGTTGCTCATTTCGAACATGGCGAGATCTGATAACGGATCTGTTGGGAGCTTAGACAGATCTCTTAATATTCGGGTCAATATAGCGGATTTGTTTCTTCCCGCATTGCAGTGCTGGCCGAATTATAACGGAACTAACATGCCAGTGGTAAAGTTTGTTAGAGAGATGAACGAAAAAGCCAATGCAGCGGGATATGACGAGCAGAAACTGGCAAGGCTCCTTCCTCTGCAATTAAGCGGAGCAGCCAGAATAAAATACGAGAACTATGATAACGATGTTAAGCTGGATTACAGAAATGTTGTTGACCAGTTGAAAAAAAACTTTCGTAGCCCTAACTATGTCGAAATATCGAAAGCAAAAATTTATCACGTGAAGCAGGAACCCGATGAAAACGTGATCATTTATGGTCAACGGGTGAGAGATTTAGTTGCCGACGCTTTTGCCAAAAGCATCGCCATTGAAGAAATAATGTGTGAAACATTTGTGCGCGGCCTTACTACGAATCTTCGCATTGCGGTAATGAAAAAAGGCAGTCATCACAGACTTTCAAAGATCTGCAACAAACTGCAGAAAACGAAAGTCATCTTCTTGAAATTGTGACGCGTGAGAGGGGAATAATTGATAACGCCCTAGTAAATGCGATCACGGAAGCCGTTCAAAACGCACACATTAGTGAAAGCCGCCCACATCGAAATTGCCAAAATCAAGGAAACTACCAGCGTAAACAGTGGAATCAATCACCAAACCCTGCTGTTAGTGCATCGCGAAATTTTTCATCACGTTGGAACAATAATAGAGCATATTACGAACGTAGTCCTCAATCCTATAACGATAGCAGTTACTACGAAAACGGAGAAATTCGGAACCAGCGTGGATATCACGGACGCGATCCTCAAATCCCTAGAAATAACGCTTCTCACAATTATGTGAGAAATTATGATGACCAACATGATAACGGTCGATATCGGGATTATTCTAATGAATTTCCGCACAACTGAGAAGTCACTGTGACGGCATAAAAATCTATTGCATTCAAAATAACGCCCTATATTATAACGAAGGGGAAAATATTCGGTTAGGTAAAGTAGACGAATGGCATCAAAAAGAGATTTTGTAGCAGATTAACGAAAACCCCTTTGCCGGAGGTTACTTGAGCAATAAAAATACCTTGCAGTAAGATTCACGTACGATTTTGTTGGAAGAAAATGAATAACGAAATAGCAAGTTTTGTTCTAAGCCGCGTCATTTACCAAAAGGTAAAGTCATAACGATTTTGAAGTATTTTTGACATTTTACAGAATATAACGATGTCCGTAGAACTGATAAGGACATGAGGAAATTCGGACTATGATTACGACAGTGAATACACTCCCGCAAAAACTCATTTCGAGTTAACTTTAAACATTTTCACCAGAAGGTCGAAAAAATAACGATTGGTAGAATAACGATTTAACATAAACCAAATTCATAACAATATCTAATCAATATTTGAAGGACCTATGCGAAGATACCAGTGCTCGAACTGGTATCTTGGAAGACGAGGTACGAGAACTCCGACAAGCACTTTTGACTTGTCAGCAGCAAGTTGATGCGATGGCAAAGATGGCGAACAAGGATTTCAACATGGTCGCCAATGTGGGTCACGCCGATAAAACGTGCCCTAGCGATGCGATGGTTGACGGTTCTAGAGATGCGGTGGCTCCAAGCAAGGCCGATGGCAGTATGCGGGCAGCGATTCGAGCAATGCCTCGAAGGCACATGAGGCCCTATGACCTGGCCCTATGCTTATGCACAAATTTCGCCCTGTGCGTACTGGAAGGAATCCTCCCATAATCGTCTCTATGTCCATCGACCCATCATTTTAATTCATCATTGGAGTGAATATTTGTTTTTTGTTGTTATTTAAAAATTATTGTGTTGTATATTTTTGTCGAGGCCGACAAATTCGAAAGGAAGGGCATGTCACGGTATAGTGGCGACCGCCTCTGTAAGCCACGCCCCTACATGGGTTGGAAGGTTGGAGTCTCCCTAACTGCATTCTTGCTAGATGGTTGTTGTATATAATATAGACTAATAATAAAGGTTTGTAAATCCTCACTCCCAGGCAGGAGCATGACAACGTGAACTTTAGCACGCGGCAGTGGAAGCCGCGTACGCGGCTGTTCTGGCCTCTGCCGCGTACGCGGCTGCCGCAAAAGTGTGCGGAGGGCTTTAGACGAGGGATGTTGCTTGCCGAGCGATGTGCGACAATCCTTTGCAAGAAAGCAGAACGTGAAGGACAACAGAATGGACGGAAATAGGAGGGAAAGTAGGGAACACCGAAAAGAAAAGAAAAGTAAATCAAATTTTGTTTAAAAAAACGACCGAAATGGTGTGTGGAATGACTGTCACCGCTCGTTCCCTACCTGAACAAAACCCTCACAACAGGTATCAATTTTCTTCAAGGCATATGTAATAGAGTAAAATATGCCTACTTACATCAATGAATTGTCTCCTACTAAGAACTTGGGTGCAAGTTTAGACCGAGAAGTCGACCCTCTTTTTTCTCAATATACGGAACTTTTTTGAAATTTTCTTAAACGAAAACGTTAAGCACGATTACAGAAGTATTATTGCTGTAGAAATTCACTTAGAGTTGGTGAGCTCAAGAAAAGCTGCCAGTTTAGAGGGATATACAGGATGGGCTCCTACCTAGACATGCATCGGAACCTGTACATCATGTGTTAGGAAGTTTTCACAAAATCAGTTTCACTGCGAAGAAGGCCACACTTCAGTGTGCCACCTTTTCAGCTTTTCATGAAAAAGCACCATCTAAAAATAGATTAAACATAAGAATGTTGGGTACTTAGCGTGCTGGTGTCCGCTCCATTAAGAGACCATGGTTGTGGAACACTCCAGTAAACACGGTTTCTGTGCTCTCCTCCGCTAACGCGGAGGAGAGCACAGAACTAGGCAGAACTAGGCAGCCACACGTGCGGTCGCGGTGCGGTGCTGCAGCTACTGCAAGGGAAACGGGATAGTGGGACCCTCTTAAATACGACAAATAAGCGGAGGAGTGGTAGAGATAGGAACTGTCAGAGCAAGAACTAGTTTATAATTCACCGACAAGAAGTTTCAGGAGGAAAGTGAATGGTTGCAGCTTGTGATTGGGAGGAGTACGCTACTGGAATAAGGGGATCATGATGTTAAGACGAATGGAGGAAAAATGGCGTTATCGAGTCTTTGGCATACTCTGAACTTTGCTTCCAAGAAATTACAAATCGCGTGAACAACTATATCTTGAACTGAAGGAAATTGGTGTGACTACAGTGAAGATGGTTAGAAGAAGATTTTAGCATATTAACTGATGGTGAAACGTCCTATTCGAGAGGCAGGAGGAAGAAGTCTTGGCCAAAGAGGCCCGAAGTTCCCAAAGTCTTTTCAGCAAATCTACAGTTCTTGTGTACTCCACCACATTGTATAGTCTTACAGAGAGCTACTGAAACCAGACTAGACACTGTATTTTATTTTTATAGTAATTACAGAAGACTCTCATAGGTATTTTGAGGGAAATTTTCCGAAATTCTTTACAATCGATATTTGAATCTGCAACCTATCCAAGCTTGCAAGAAACCGTTAATTCGTAAAACTTTCATAAGGCTTTGAGACAATTGTCAACATCGTCTGCTGCTGGACGAATAATTTCTTTATCTATTCAGACATCTGCAGTTATTAAACGTTGAATATTTGCAGTTGTAGTCTTGGGAGTGCTTCTGGATTCTTTAGGCGGAATTCTTCCTCAAAAGTGTTTAATTTGTCGCAGAGCAAGCATACCACTAACTCATGCTTAGATTATGAAAGAAGGAGCTATCGTCAATATGGTTTCGTTAGTTTCAATAATTTTGTATACATTTGGCTCCAAAGAACACATTGTACCTTTCTGAAGGCATCACCCTGGTGGATGAAGCTTGAAGCGCTTGGACCTTCTTATTCAATAAACAATGTGATTTAACAGTAGCAATAAACGTGCAATAAACCTTTCTCTTAACGTGCAGCGCGAAGGTTATGAAAAAACATTTGCCCCTCGATGTCTTCTCGTCATTAATTCGCCACTCAATTTCTCTTCTGGATATTCCTGACCTGACCAATCAACCTTCGCCAGCTTACATCCGTTTACGCCACGTTCGGCATTCCACTGCCTTCCCACTTTTGCATCGGCAAAAGCAGTGCAGTTGAGGTTGCCGGCATACTTTTGCGCTCCAGTTCGCCTCGTGCGTTCGCGTGAATCTCGTCCTCTTCACCAGTGCGGCAGCCCGACCCCGCCCGGGAAGACGCACGCGCGCGCCACCGCACGCGTCATTTTGAGTATCGCTGCCGCGTCCAGCTCCGCCCACATTCCAATGCTCACTGCCCGCTGCAAAGTGTGCGACACTGCGCCAACGTAGTGCGACAACGCTTGCCGAAGAAACATCGCCACCAGGGGTGCCCAAATTTCCGTGCGTTAAATTTTTTAACGAAATTTTTAACGGAAAATTTTCGATAAATTTCCGGTAAATCGTTAAATTTCGTTAAAAATACAAAATAGATGCAAACCCTTATTTCAAGTGAAAAAATAAAGGAAATCGTATAGGTTTCCACTTCAAGAGTTCAGCAGCTAACGTTCAAGGAATGGAGTGCAACATTGCAATGTAATACAAATAATTCAAGATCAATAAACGTAGAAAAATAAACAAGCCTTCAGTAACAAATTATCTGCAGGGTGTGGAATAAGAACAGCTATGGAATTATCATGGAAGATGATCACCGACAAGGCATCTTAAAATGTGCGATCAGGCAGAATCCTGAGTTCCCCCCCCCCCTTTCCTAGTTCTTTGCGAAACCGTTTTGTCTGACTGTTCTACGACCATATACAATTTCGATGCGAGCACAGGCCACTAAGTACAAAAAGATCAAATAGAGATACAATTAAAAGCCAATCAGAGGAATGTTTCCACGTTATCGGACGAACGATTTTCGAGTACTCGATGCGAGGGACCACCCATTTTTTGCAACGTCGTGGCCATGACACGGCATCTTGTCACGCGTCCCACACTGCTGAATAAGTGTGACGCATCGTTAATGTGTTAATGCCCAGGAAAAGTAGCTCCCAAATTTTTGTTATTAGCGCTTTTCTAAAATCGTTCAAAATACTTCCAGCGCCCTAAAAAATATTCTCTCCATCTCAGCTGTTCCAGGTGGCGGGCAAAAGTATCCTGGGATAAGCAGCGCGAGGTGAGGATAGGCATATCATACGAGGAGGTTAGACCAGTATATTTTTGTCGATTCGTTGACGTACTTTGGGGCTCGGCGAAGAAATTTCTAGCTCCAAAAGGCATTAAAGGATAAAGGGGGCGTTACTCAATCCCTTTTGGGATGCGCCACGCATTCTACTTCTATGAAATGCGGAGGCTATTTGAATACGTGTTTGGCCTATACATACTTGCGGTGACGAGCCGACGAACAAGTCAGCGCTTTATCCTCCCAGACAAGTCTGGATGGAAGGCTTGGTTGGCGGGAAAGCCAAACCAGGAACCTGGTATTGGGTGACAGCCGACACCTCCTCCGGCTGCGCTACCCGCCCCACAAAATGCATTATTTCCAACAATTCAAAACCAATTCATGAAAACATAAAAATATTCTCGCCAATTTCAATAGTTTTTCAGGAACAATCCTTATCGTGAGGGTGAGACCTGCAACAATCGTGAAGACTAAGGGTAAATGTGATAAAACCACTGAGAAGAAAGTCCGTTAAAAATTCCGTTAAATTTCTAAAAATTTCCGTTAAGTCGTTAAGTCAGATTTTGACGAGAAATGCCGTTAAATCGTTGAATTCGTTAAATCGTTAACCGTTAAATGTGCACCCCTGATCGCCACTACTCCTCGCAACATAGCAAAGATCTTCTGAAGGACCCCGGGACTGCAGATGAAAGCTGGATTGTGGCTCGCAAGAGTCAGTGTTCACCACGTGTGGAGAGCCCGTTGGTGACATCGCAAATGTATACGCTGTATGCTAGAGCCTAAGCAGCATCAGTCTCGCTGCTCGGCGGCCTCTTCCTCGCTGACGAGCACTAGGCGTCAGAAACAGCTGCAATGGGAAAATGTCTTCCCCAGCACAACAACGCGCATCCGTATCTCGCAAAAGCGAACCGTGAGAAGATCAGTGGAGTAGCTATTTCATCAACCACACCCACCGCGCTCCTCACCCGGAGTTCCTATTACCACTTGTTCAGAGAGATGAAGCAAAAAACTCTAAAACATGGAAATAGGCGATCGGCGCCATCTAGAAGAAGAAGGTTCATAAACTCTTCTCGACGCAGTTTTCTAAGTTCACCAAAGACCAACACATACCGACAAGCTGCCCGAAGGATCGAAGGGTTTTAGGTTTGAACATTGCCAGCTAAACTTGCGCTTTAAAAAGTAACGACAGTTGCGATCATTACTGGGCCAGTGTTTCAAATCTTTTTACTCAGCTAAAAAGGAGCCGAACAGCGGTCAAAAGGTCGTTGCATACGAAATGGCCGATTTTGACTGCGAACTTCGACAGATCATAACTTTGCTTGGAGGCAGCTTTATTAATCGGAATAAGTACCTCCACAATTAATACACTTTTTCCAACGCAACAATAGCTCGGACATTCCATCTTTGTGAAAATCAGAACTACGACAATTAGTAAATCATAGAAGTCTTTTTCGACATCATTTTGCTTGCTGAATTTTCATCCTTCACATACGATCTAAATGCTTGAAAAAATGATAATCGGTAGGGGACAGATCTGGTGAATATGCTGGATGTGACAGAGTTTCGTAACCCAATTCATCCAGTTTCTGGACAACAATTTCTGAAACGCGCGGACGCGCGTTGCCATGCAGTAGGATTGGACCTCTTCGACTGACCAAAGCCTGCTGTTTTTCAATCAACTTCTGGTGCGTCACAGTACTTCTCCGCTAATTTCGGAACAGTACTTCTCCGCTATGATAGTCTCTCCAGTCTTCAAGAACTTGTAATGGGCTACATCAGCCATTGTCCACCATACGGTCACCATGGTCTTCTTTGGATGGAGACTTGATTTCAGCATCTCCTCGGGACTCTCATTCTTGTCCAGCCACTGTGCAGAGCGACGACGAAAAACGATCCGTTTTCGCCGCATATCACGATCCTGTCCAAAAAAGCTCCATTAGGTGGCGCAGCATTAACGAAACACAGGTCTCGTGGGGCTTTAGCATCTGCCCGGCGGTCAGTTCGTGTCGAGTCCATTCATCCAATTTCTTTACTCTTCCGGTCGCATTCAAGTGGCGACTGATAGTGCTGTCGTCAACGCCGAAATGCGGTGCCGGCTCTGTCACAGTCTGACGCGGATCCGCTTCGACCATGGCTTTGAGTCGGCTTTGATGTTACGAACTGCGGCCGCTGCGTTGCGTTCACTTTTCCATTCATATAAGTAGAGTGCTCAAGTATCACGTTGATTCATACTGTAAAAACGACGTCAAAAACTCGAGTGGGCAGTTGTGTCACAATGGCCATAAACGGTAAGAAAACGACGATTCTGCGCTTTCAGAAACTATACACAATGTCTTAAATGGGATCATTAATGTTATGCCTATAAACTGAAAGTTTGCCACCAAGAGTTCCAGTGATATTTTAGTGAGGAGTCCATCTTTTCTAATACCTGCATACAACAATGCAGGAACTGGAAGACCACCGCTTTGACAAAACTTCTAGCACCTGAGCAGCAGCAAGGTTTTATCAAGTCCGCTTGATTGGCTGTATTAATCTCAAATATACGAAGCTTTGGGAACACACTGTGGTTCAGGATTTGCGGCTGTCTTCGCTTTTTGTTTATTTTAAGGAGCTCGCAAAACGAGAGCTAAAGAGCTAGAGCCAGTGCTCTATGGTGAACCCAAAAATTGTTTATTGGCATTGTTTCATGATCAAGAAAAAAGGTTCTTGTCTCCAAGGATTCTTCGATAATGTCGCGCAGTTATACAGCACTGACAGTGGGGATGCGGCAGCCAATCAAGCCACATCCAATGGGCATCCCATTCAGAAAGGGCGTGCACAATCGGTACCCTGATTAGCTGACGTGGGTACGCTCGATGCTGCGCTTGGTTATGATTGGCCGGCGCGTTCCCACCCCCAATGCTGTGCATCTTCGCGACATGTTCCACATTCCTACCTAACTGCTCGGTAGCACCACCAGAAATAGGAAGGTTGTGTCCGGATTAACCGCACTTTTTGTTGTTGCCTTCGGAAGCAACCATCTACCTTTAAGAGACATCAAATTAGAGAAAAATCGCAACATGGATTCCCCTTAACGGTCTCCGACAGATTCCGCCCGTTTTCCACGCTGAATACTCTGACAGCGGGTTAGTTGTCATTGGACTTCAAATCCCAGGCTGACCTGTGAAATAAAGTCCTTATTTACCTATCTAATCGTAAAACGAGTAGTCGCTTTGTGACGGTCATCGAGAAGGGTCAGGGAGGCGGCGATACATAAAAATGTACACAATTACTGCACTAATTCAGGTCTTCCAGAACCACCTCACACTTTTAGTTTCTGCAGCACTGATGCATTCAGAAAGCCGAGTATCAAATGTGTCATCTCGGGAACAAAACAAAAAACTTTACTGTAAAGGTGCAGCAATACCAAAATTCTCAAAATTTTCCTACTCAATAAATTGCAGACAAAAAGGCATGAGCGGGTGTCAAGAAAAGTTACTTCTTGGGTAACTAGAGGAGACGTGGTAGACACAAAGCCATTTCTTGGCAGTCAGTGACCACTGCTCGGGTTGTGCCGACCCCATCCCCCATATATAAAATATTAAGGGTTTTTTGTCCGACCCTCATATATAAAAGAGGAAGGGTTGTTTGTCCGATGTTAGCCACCGCTATTCGTATACTGCCTAGCTTGCCGGTTTAATCACCCAAGTTTGCGGTGCGGTTGCCAGTTGTCCAACACGAAGACGCTTGACGGTTGTCCAATACTGTTGTTTACAATCGACTGCCATCGACTGCCCGACGTAGGGTGATTACGAAAGAGGTCTCTTCCCAATACGTGTCCAGTGGTCATACCTCAGTGTTCCTTCCCAGCTCTCCGGTGTGGTGCAACTTTCCACTATTTTTACCGTAATTATCCCCCCATATATAAAAGAGGAAGGGTTTTTTGTCCGATGTGAGCCAGCTTCGACTCCATAATAAATCGAATCCTTTTTCACTGTGCAGTATGACAACCGGCTGCTTTTTTTTACAATTTTTTGCTAATATTTTGCATCGTGGGCGCGTGTAGCGCAGTCGGAGGAGGCGCGACTGTCGCGTGCACCTGATACCAGGTTCCTGGTTCGGATTTCCCGCCCAGGCCAACCAAGCCTTCCATCCCTCCGGGGTCGGTGAATTGGTACCAGACTTGTCTGGGAAGGATAAAGCGCTGACTTGTTCATCGGCTGGCCACCGCAAGTCATTGTATGGCCAAATACGCATTCATGTCGCCTCCACGACATCCCGTAGAAGTAGAATGCGCTGGCGCATCCCGAAAGGGATTGAGTAACGCCGTCCTTTATCCTTATCCTTATTTTGCATCGCAGATGGCATTTCTTGTGTTCAATTTTCCTCTATGTCTACAGCTACCATTACCTCGCTACCAGGACTCCAGAGCTAGATTCATCAACCTGCATTCAATTGTCCTTTATGTCTACCGCCCTACAGTGACTACTACCCCACTGCCAGGGAAGCTACAGTACCGGACGCGTCTTTTGAATAGACGCCGAAGAAACCGCACTTTTGCGGTTTTTGGGTCTTTTTGCTATAACTCGCCCAAATTAGGCGGCACCGCGTCTGTCGCATCTGCCGCGTGGGCGGCACATCAGCGGCGGGCCGCGCGAGGCTAGTTTTGCCTCGCGCGGCGACTCTGCGTCTCTGCCCCATGCTTAGAGATAGGGCTGCCGCGTTGCCGCAAAAGTGTGCGAAGGGCTTAATGAAGCATCCCTAGAGTTGATAACAAAAAAGTGCGGAAAAGAGTAACCGGCTGTCATTGTGCACAATGGAGAGAGATTTGATATTTGAGGCCAGATTCGTCAACGGTTTACCTTCCGTTAACGGTAAAAGTACTGTCAAACCCCCTGATATGGGATTCATCAGCATCAGGTCTGGCGTGCTTTTCACCATTACCGACCATTAAGCGGTTGATGAATCCGGCCCTGGAGTCGTACAGTACCGGACGCGTCTTTTGAATAGACGCCGAAGAAACCCCACTTTTGCGGTTTTTGCGTCTTTTTGCTATAACTCGCCCAAATTTCATCCATTTCAAAAACCAAGAGTATATTTGAGCTCAGGAGAACGAGCTCTATCGTTTGGTATATACACTTCATATGAAAGATCAAAAATGGTTAAATATTGAAAACTTGCGCTCCATTGAGAAGGCCGGCCGCGGACGAGTTTTCAGCCGCAAGGCGTCGAAAACCGTTGCATGCTCACAATTCCTCTAATTTGAGGTTTTTTGAGAAACGGTTGGTACCGTTCGATTCGTCTGCTCGAGATCTACACAATCTTATATACAACTTTGCCAAACCACCGCATTTTCGCAGTGGGTGGTCAAAGATGGTTGGAGCAGCCTTTTTCTATGTGAGAAGCTTGCGTTTCAGGACTTGCATGTTCTCGGAGCATCTCAAGCATGGCGTAAAGTGTTTTGTCATGCCAGGAATCTTCTGAGAGTGCGCCGTGCACAATGCATATAGGATCGAACCTATCAATCGAGGGGGAGGGGACAGTTTGTAGAGTGGGCATTTAGGGAGTTTTATGAGAAATTCTCAGCCTTCCTACTCAGGAATTGCTGTACTTTGTCCCGACAAGACCTTAGAGTACGCTGTGCACAATGTAAATAGGATCGAACCCATCAATCGAGTGGGCGGCGCGACGGCCTGTAGAGTAAGCATTTGGGCAGTTTAACAGAAATTCCCAGCCGCCCTGCTCAGGAATTGTTGTACTCTGTTTCGGCAAGACTTTGGAGTGCTCCGTGCACAATGTAAATAGGATCGGACCTATCAATCGACTGGGCGCGACAGCTCGCAAATTGCACCGCGGGCGTGTTCCGAGCGTAATAACTCTGTCAACTTCGAGTCTTTCTGGCTGAAAGTTTTGGATTCTGCAGGCAGTGGAAAGTTCAATAAGCGCGCTGAAGCATAGAGACGTAGCTTAAGAGTGGAAAAAGTTACAGCGGTACGAAAATGCAGGTTGGGCATGAGTGACACAATCTTTCAGAATTCGGTTGACCGCTACGGGTACACGAGGCGATCTAACGGCATGCAAACTCGCGGACGAGCAAAGCACCGAAGGCAATTCACGATGATCTGCTCCTAATTCTCCAACTGCCTAAACTGCCTTAGCCCCATCTGCCAAAGTCGACGGTTTCGTTAATTGCCAAATGTTCTTCTCCAAACTTCGTTCAAAATCGTCTAGGGGTTATTTGGTGCGCTGATTACGTATCCGATGTCCGTTTTTGAAAATTCAGCCGATTTTGGCGTGTAACAGCCATTTGAGGTTGCTAGGGTCAGGATCACTGACCACCCTCAGTTATCGGTACGGGTGGTCTCCTGCCATAATCGACCAAATGGACTTCGGCATCGTACTCGGCACCCTGAATAACAGCTGCCCTTAGAGGAAGTTTGGGCAAAATCGGTGTTCCTGTCCCGACCACCCTTAGTTATCCAGAAGGAAATCCTAAACCTATCGAAGTCGACGGTATTTTCAAAAACGGACATCGGATACGTAATCAGCACACCAAATAACCCCTAGACGATTTTAGACGAAGTTTTTATGAGGAAATTTGGCCAATTTCGAAAATATCGGTATTCGATGACGTCATCGTCCGGGCAAGCTCGACGAAGAGCGAGCGCCCTCGTCCTCGGGGGAAATTGTCAAAAAACCAATTTCCCCGGAATTGGGCGAGATTGGTACCGTTCGATAGAGCTTTTCGAGCTGAACAGACCGGTATTACCTCTCGTGTCAAAAACTCAAACATGGGCGAGTAAGGGCGGAAGAATCTTCATCGCTGCCCTCTGCAGCTCTAAAATGGCAGCTGGGACTAAGGCAGGCTAGACAGCTGGAGAGTTTTGGGCACCTCATCGTAAAGCAGCTCACCTGATTTGCTAGCCAACGCATTCGTAGGCCGCTAGCTGACCGCGTGTTCCCACAGTGGTCGACTGAAATCGGAAAAAATCGCGTCACACAAGGTTTACCAGCATATTCGCACCGCCGTAACTTTGTCCATTCGTAAGCTACCTTGCTGTGTTTCAGCGCACCTATTAAGCTTTCTCCTTCTTACGAAATCCAGAAGCTGCTGCCCGAAAGATTCAAACGTGACAGAGTTATCGCGCTCCGAACACGCCCGCGCGTGCAATTTAGCACAACAACGGTCTATGTTCTCCATGCTCTTACTCGCGCAGATAACAGTTCTCGCCACTCATAGTAACACCATTCAATTCAGCACGTAAAGCTCTTTGAAATG
>OX375868.1:54813143-54847680 GCA_947359475.1 Heligmosomoides polygyrus bakeri
GCGCTGATTACGTATCCGATGTCCGTTTTTGAAAATTCAGCCGATTTTGGCGTGTAACAGCCATTTGAGGTTGCTAGGGTCAGGATCACTGACCACCCTCAGTTATCGGTACGGGTGGTCTCCTGCCATAATCGACCAAATGGACTTCGGCATCGTACTCGGCACCCTGAATAACAGCTGCCCTTAGAGGAAGTTTGGGCAAAATCGGTGTTCCTGTCCCGACCACCCTTAGTTATCCAGAAGGAAATCCTAAACCTATCGAAGTCGACGTATTTTCAAAAACGGACATCGGATACGTAATCAGCACACCAAATAACCCCTAGACGATTTTAGACGAAGTTTTTATGAGGAAATTTGGCCAATTTCGAAAATATCGGTATTCGATGACGTCATCGTCCGGGCAAGCTCGGCGAAGAGCGAGCGCCCTCGTCCTCGGGGAAATTGTCAAAAAACCAATTTCCCCGGAATTGGGCGAGATTGGTACCGTTCGATAGAGCTTTTCGAGCTGAACAGACCGGTATTACCTCTCGTGTCAAAAACTCAAACATGGGCGAGTAAGGGCGGAAGAATCTTCATCGCTGCCCTCTGCAGCTCTAAAATGGCAGCTGGGACTAAGGCAGGCTAGACAGCTGGAGAGTTTTGGGCACCTCATCGTAAAGCAGCTCACCTGATTTGCTAGCCAACGCATTCGTAGGCCGCTAGCTGACCGCGTGTTCCCACAGTGGTCGACTGAAATCGGAAAAAATCGCGTCACACAAGGTTTACCAGCATATTCGCACCGCCGTAACTTTGTCCATTCGTAAGCTACCTTGCTGTGTTTCAGCGCACCTATTAAGCTTTCTCCTTCTTACGAAATCCAGAAGCTGCTGCCCGAAAGATTCAAACGTGACAGAGTTATCGCGCTCCGAACACGCCCGCGCGTGCAATTTAGCACAACAACGGTCTATGTTCTCCATGCTCTTACTCGCGCAGATAACAGTTCTCGCCACTCATAGTAACACCATTCAATTCAGCACGAAAAGCTCTTTGAAATGGTATCAAACTCGACCAATTTCGGAAACATCGATTTTCGATGACGTCATCGTCCATCTTGCGCGGCCTAGAGGCCGCCGTCTTCGATGAGAAACTGTCAAAAAATCGATGTTTTCAAAATAGGTCGAAATTGATACCCTTCGATAGGGCTTTTCGAGCTGAACTGAATGGTACCCTGGATGAGGCTCGAGAACTCGAACGCGGGCGAGTAAGGGCGGAAGAAGCTTCACGGCTGCCGTTCGCCGCTCTAAAATGGCAGATGGGGCTAAGGCAGTTTAGGTAGTTGGAAAATTGGGAGCAGATCATCGTGAATTGCCTTCGGTGCTTTGCTAGTCCGCGAGTTTGCATGCCGTTAGATCGCCTCGTGTACCCGTAGCGGTCGACCGAATTCTGAAAGATTGTGTCACACATGCCCAACCTGCATTTTCGCACCGCTGTAACTTTTTCCACTCTTAAGCTACGTCTCTATGCTTCAGCGCGCTTATTGAGCTTTCCACTGCCTGCAGAATCCAAAACTTTCAGCCAGAAAGACTCGAAGTTGACAGAGTTATTACGCTCGGAACACGCCCGCGGTGCAATTTGCGAGCTGTCGCGCCCAGTCGATTGATAGGTCCGATCCTATTTACATTGTGCACGGAGCACTCCAAAGTCTTGCCGAAACAGAGTACAACAATTCCTGAGCAGGGCGGCTGGGAATTTCTGTTAAACTGCCCAAATGCTCACTCTACAGGCCGTCGCGCCGCCCACTCGATTGATGGGTTCGATCCTATTTACATTGTGCACAGCGTACTCTAAGGTCTTGTCGGGACAAAGTACAGCAATTCCTGAGTAGGAAGGCTGAGAATTTCTCATAAAACTCCCTAAATGCCCACTCTACAAACTGTCCCCTCCCCCTCGATTGATAGGTTCGATCCTATATGCATTGTGCACGGCGCACTCTCAGAAGATTCCTGGCATGACAAAACACTTTACGCCATGCTTGAGATGCTCCGAGAACATGCAAGTCCTGGAATGCAAGCTTCTCACATAGAAAAAGGCTGCTCCAACCATCTTTGACCACCCACTGCGAAAATGCGGTGGTTTGGCAAAGTTGTATATAAGATTGTGTAGATCTCGAGGAGACGAATCGAACGGTACCAACCGTTTCTCAAAAAACCTCAAATTAGAGGAATTGTGAGCATGCAACGGTTTTCGACGCCTTGCGGCTGACAACTCGTCCGCGGCCGGCCTTCTCAATGGAGCGCAAGTTTTCAATATTTAACCATTTTTGATCTTTCATATGAAGTGTATATACCAAACGATAGAGCTCGTTCTCCTGAGCTCAAATATACTCTTGGTTTTTGAAATGGATGAAATTTGGGCGAGTTATAGCAAAAAGACGCAAAAACCGCAAAAGTGGGGTTTCTTCGGCGTCTATTCAAAAGACGCGTCCGGTACTGTACGACTCCAGGGCCGGATTCATCAACCGCTTAATGGTCGGTAATGGTGAAAAGCACGCCAGACCTGATGCTGATGAATCCCATATCAGGGGGTTTGACAGTACTTTTACCGTTAACGGAAGGTAAACCGTTGACGAATCTGGCCTCAAATATCAAATCTCTCTCCATTGTGCACAATGACAGCCGGTTACTCTTTTCCGCACTTTTTTGTTATCAACTCTAGGGATGCTTCATTAAGCCCTCCGCACACTTTTGCGGCAACGCGGCAGCCCTATCTCTAAGCATGGGGCAGAGACGCAGAGTCGCCGCGCGAGGCAAAACTAGCCTCGCGCGGCCCGCCGCTGATGTGCCGCCCACGCGGCAGATGCGACAGACGCGGTGCCGCCTACGCGGCAGACGCGGTGGCAGCGGGAGTAATCCTTCAAGGTATTGCTGCCGCAGTGCCGCGTTGGTGATTGAACGAGAGGGAGGAGTGCCGCGTGAACTCTAGCACGCGGCAGTGGAAGCCGCGTACGCGGCTGTTCTGGCCATTGGCGCGTACGCTGCTGCCGCAAAGGTGTGCGGATGGCTTTACTCAGCGTCGGTTGCAAGCGAAGCCGGCAGCCGTCGCTGGGTAAAGCCATCCGCACCATCCGACGTTAGGATGGGTTTCTGACCCCACATGGCTCACCATACCCGACGCCGGCTAGCCTAGCGTGGCCCGCCCGGCCAGAGTCGGCTGCGGGCGAAGCCCGCAACCGACGCTGGTAGAACAACAAAGGACCGGCATCGACTAATCCTTCTGCGGCGCGCATTCTGTTTCCACGCAATATCGTGGAGGCACTTTGAATGTGAATTTGGTCTACGCAATGACTTAAAGTGGCGAGCCGATGAGCAACCTGACACCGGCGCGTTAGTACAGTGATATTACCTATACAGTGACTATAGGACTATAAGCTGGAAGGAAAAGGGGGGGGGGTGGGGGATGAAAGGTCAGTGCCTCATCCTTCCACGGCAAGTTCAGCATCATTTCCCAGTCCTCTTGGCGACAAGAACTTGGTCGGTCATCGATGCGTGACACAATAATAATTGTCCTACTGTCGACTACGCTACTGAACTCCACATCGAGAAATAAGACGATCAAAAATATAAAGGATCGAAAAAGGATGAATTACGTTACACATTCCCAAGGGGAGGCGCCATGCATTCTACTTGTACAGGATGTCGTGGAGGCGATTTGAATGCGTATTAGGCACACATCCACAATAACTTGCGGTGGCCAACTGATGAGCAGTGGTTTATACTTCTCAGACAAGTCTGCTACCAATTCACCGACCCTGGAGGGATGGAAGGCTTGATTGGCCTGGGCGGGAAATCCGAACCAAGAACCTGGTATCGGGTGCACGCGACTGCGCCCCACACGCCCACCTTGATAAGGTAGCCAACAAATAAAGTGAGTCAAGAAGGCATAGGAAACAACTGATGATGAGGCAAAGGAAAGATGTGCATTCATAGTCCCCATCCGACGTCTGCATACAGGGTGCGTAAAAAGTATTTACGCACTAAACGCAAACGTTAGGAGTAATAACACATAAAATTTAACAAATTCTTATACAGAATGTCAACAATGATCTAGCGAACAGAATAGCATCACTTGTATTTTATATGGCCTTCTTTGCTGCGAATGCAGGGGCGAAGAAGCTGAGGAAAGCCATCGACGGTGCACCGCAAATAGTCCACGTCGATTTCGTTCCATGTTTTGACCTTCAGCGACTTGATAATTCTGTGCATTCAACATCTAAAAGTGTTACGTACTCTTCAAGGGCCTCCAAAGTGCTAATTCTGGCGGAGGGCTCGCTGCAAGGAAGGCGCTTCCGGCCATTATCATGGTTTGTATTATTTATTGCATGCACACTAAGTACATGGAAAGATAATCTGTAAAACTTCCAATAAAAAAAAGTAAATCCGTGTGAAAAGTGTTAGTACCACAGTTTTAAAACAAAAACATGCGAGGAAAGTGAAGCACAACAGCTAAAAAAAAGGCAGTGAACCTTGATTAGTTGGCTAAAACAAACACAACAAAAACTGAGACTACTAAGGAACCAAATACCGTTCTATCACGTTTTTGAAAGCACGAGTACCGGAAGCTTTTTAGTTCTACTTAGCCGGAAATAATCGGTTCCAGCTCTGATTGTAAAGAATCGTTGGCGTAGATTTAGTCTGGCTCGCGGAAGTACTGTTGAAGTAGTCCCACCCCTTGTTATTGATTGCCTGCGGGTACAGAATTGATCTAGTTCAATCCCACTTACACCACTAAGAATCTTATGGAAGAAAATAAGGTCAAATTTCCTTGGTTTGTGCATTCATCACAAGCGCCTCTCGTTTCCGTGGATACAGAAGTGAAGATAAATCAGTATAACTATCTCTATTGATGTCCTAAAGAAGCAATTGGTTCCTTGGCTTCAATCCCACCTTGACAGTAAGCCGTATGTCTTCCAGCAGGTTTAGACTCCTGCGCAAAGTCGAGGATTGTTCAGGACTGGTGCCGCGCCGACTTGGAGGACCTCATTCCGGCAGAGGAATGACCTCAGGTATAGACCAGATTTGAATCCGCTGAATTACTCTATATGGGAAGTTTTGGACAACAAGGCTTGCGCTACTTCCCACAAAAGTATGAAGTCAGAGAGGGATGATCTGGTCAGAGCATGCAACGAAATCGACATGGACTACTGGCGGCGCACCGTCGATGCCTTTCCTCGTCGTCTTCGCCCCTCCGTTCGCAGTAGAGAAGCCCATATAAAATACAAGTGATGCTATTCTGTTCGCTAGATCAGCTAGATCGCTAGATTGTCGACATTTTGTATACAAACTTGTTAAATCTTGTAACGTGTTGATATTTCTAACGCTTACGTTTAGTGCGCCAATACTTTTTACGCACCCTGTATACTACAGAGGAGTTAACGAATCCTACTCTCAACGTGGAACTAGTTAGGAATTCTCGCTGGGGTCCGAATTTAAGCGCATTGTGTGCATCTCGATCGCTGCAGCGTTCTCGCCCGAAGCGACTCTCCACTTCCAACACGTCTTCTGGAAACCTCCCCTTCCCTATCAAGGGAACGCGACGTTCTAGACTGCCCACCGCTCAGCTACCTGCCAGAAGTTCCCGCTCGCTCGAGCGCTGCCGCTGGCTTTTGCGGCGGGTTACGGTAGTCCCGAAAGTCTGCACCCGACTGGCTACGACTGCGCGGGAGGACGTTGTCATCTATAGGAAGGTCGTCCGTAGAGCCGTGGACGATGCAGGTGAGGGCCTTCGTGCTTGCTCCTTCTCGGCTGCGGTGAGTCTTGTCGACGTTGTGTTCCAGGTGCCGGCAGTCCCAAGTGAGCCTCGGACGCGCGTCAAGGAGGTGAGTCCGGGAGTTTCGTCATGCTGCCGGGGCAGGCACACTACCCACAACAGAGCAGTCGCAGCTGGCTAGGAGCGCCCACTAGGAAGGAAAGTTTCTGAGCGAATCTGTCTGGCAGGGGCGTCGAGAATGAGAACTTCAACGAGGACATTGGATGTTCTTGGGATTATGGATTACGTGTTCGTTGTTGTCCTTGGACGCAGACATCTGCTTTCAGTGGACATTTCATTAGGCAGGGCTAGTAACGCAACGACGCAAATAGGGTCCGGGGGGGGGGGTCACCACAGCATGGCGCGGCGGGCCAGCATGGTGAGTAGCTACATACAGTGAATGTAAATGCAGTCTTATCTCTTCGTTTCGATTATAGATCCGCGTCTTATGTGCTTCTTAATTGGACAAGGGAAGGAGCTCCAGGATGTAGGCAATTTTAACACGGATGCGTCGCTTGAGCCACACCCTGGAGTCCCTTCCCCTGCCTAAATCTGTGCTCTCCTCCGCGTCAGCTGAGGAGAGCACAAACGTAGCTGCAGCATTATTTGTGTTTTCTTTACTATCAGTGTGCCTTGTCTCGTTTTCTTGGTGTTGGTGACACTTTTTATGAGGTGACCCCCCCCCGGACCCTATTTGCGCCAACGCAACTGTCGCAACTGTCGACTGTCTTGAACGCCTCTGACGAATTCTCGCTAAGGAAGCGGTTTGGCAAAAACACCGTTCCTTCCAAGTCCGTATGTCAACGTCCTATCTACTTCCTATCGCCATCCTATCGTGTTTTCGGTTTGTCAACATCCTTCTAATTTTTAATTTGTTACATTTCGTGCAGTACGGATCGCTGTATGCAGGTTGGGGGGGGGTAGATCACTTCCTCCTAGACGTGGATTTCTTCAATGATATTACAACATGTTGCGCTCTCCCTGGCGTAATCCACCCAGCTCTAGGATTCCGTTGGGATACGAAAGTACAGAAAGTGAAAGAGAATTAGGGAGGAGAACTAGCCATCAAGACGGGGTACCCCCTAGCACGCATTGCGTCATGTATTACTTGCACCTTCCGTCTGAGGTGGTGTAGGTCAACTGCTGGAGAGCGCGCTGGGGCACAGCTAGCACCGGCTACTTCAATAAGGTTCAGGATGCCTACTCTACCGGTGCTAACTAATAACTCTGACCTTCCCTGGTCCCAGCTACGGTCGCTCAACCATCTGTCACTGGTAGTATTGTCGCTCAGTGCACCCAGAATGTAATGGTGGTTAAGGTGAGCTGTTCTGATTGTTCCATCAGTCGAAAATGTACCATACGATGATGGAAGGCCAGTTCAGGCAGCATGCCTGTGGCTAGCACGTTCATCATTTGGGACATGTAAAGCTCCGTCTACACTCCCGTCGCCGAGCGATGCGATGGCATGCACAGTGGCCAAATTGATTGATCGCCACGTTCGATCAATTTGGCCACTGCGCGGCATCGACAGGGGAGTGTGCACACTCCGGCAGAAGCGATTGGCTGCCCGTGCAACTTGATTAAAACCAAGTGGTCGCCGCAAAATCTGTTCATACTCCGGCGTTGTCGCTTCCATCGCTGTTGTCGTCGCCTTCGCTTCAGCGGCCTTTTTATAGCGCCAGCGGCGGAGGAGGCTGGTGCGTAATCTGCCGCTGCTGAAAGTCGGAGGAACTCGAAATTTCCACACGTGGTTGTTCATTTCAGTCTGTTATCCAGAAAGTGTCCTCAATGAATTTTAGCTTGATCAACAGAGAGCGGTGCTCTTCACCTAAATAGCGAGCATCCGTTTTTCCAAGTTTCTTTAAGTCTTTCATGCGATTATCAGAAAAATTCACACCGCTTACTGGATCCCTACAATCCAGGCCATTTCGATGCAACCGCAGACTTATGGTGTGATCGTTCCAATCGAAGTCTACAAAAGAAGCTTAATCATCTGGAAGGCGCTTTAAGTCTGGATTACAAGAGTTTTTACAGGGAATTATGTGGTGTGGTTTGTACCCCACGCTCCGCAGCCGCCGTTGTTTCTCTCATCGCTTCTGTGGCCTGTTCAGTTCCCGGGCGTTGCCGTCGCTGTGATTTTGTTGCTCCTTTCGCGGAGTATGAACAGCCCTAAGGAGCTCGCCTGGTCCCGCACCGACTGTAGGCAGAACTCGTCCATTCTCGGGGACAACTCGTCGCCACCCTTGCCTGTGTAGTCGCGACTAGCAAAACCTGTCAGTTTCTGCCGTCTACGTTCAGCCCATATTTTAATCGAAAACACCTTTTCACATGGAATAAAGCTTGGCGCTATAGTAGTTGATGGGGTAGTCACCCTACGAAAAGTGTCATTAAAGAAGAAAAGAGACACAATGATAGCAAGGAAAAGAACCAAACAGTGCTATGCTCTGCAGGGGAAGTGACTCCGGGGTGTGTGCCGCATGGTAACCCCCCCCCCCCCCCCCATCTAGCGTAACGCCTAAAGCTTTTTAATTGACCGCATTTCAGCTAATTCAATAAACATTTGAGAACTTTACTGTCTTGAAACCTTACCTTTTTTAATTTCCCTGAGGTCATGGAGGGCGGACTTTTCATCATACTTGCACACGAGCATTATTTCCTTTGGAAATATTATCCATATAAGCTAAAAAGTAGGGCACTTGTCCGGCAACCAAACATAAGTCGCCAAAGGGAAATAATCTGTGATTTGTTCAGCTTCCGCATCACGATTCTTGGAGGATGTACAGGCGCGTTGACTAGAAAGGAGTATTGAACCGTTAGGAACCATATGTTTCACTCCCGACGAATTCAGTTTAGGCTTATTTGCTCTACAGGCCTAAGCGAATGTGCTTTTTGTTTCTATGCTTTCTATGGCTTCACGCTTCTCCAACAGGCTGATTGGAAAGAATGTTATGGCCTTTCAACAAGCGTTGACATTTTTTGGGTGATTATGTGCTACTGGTTCGGTGTAAACATTTTCAGAGAAATATCCCTATTTTTGATACTTACCGTAGGGCGGGTGTAGCGCAGTCGGAGTGCGTGCCGGCTCTCGCATGCACCTGCAGTCAATCAAAATGTATTAGTGCCAGACTTGTCTGAGAAGGAAAAACACTGGCTTATCAATCGGCTAGCCACCGAAAGTCACTGTACTGGCCAAAAACGCATAGAAATTGCCCCCACAGTAGAATGCAAGGCGCATCCCAAAGGGTTGATCAACTCCGCCCTTTATTCGTTATCCTTACCCTCAATAAGCAGCTTTACGCAGCTAGCAGCTATCAATACCAGTTATTTCGCCATAAGACGCTTGAAAGTCTTCGGCGTATTTCGCCTGCAGCTACCCAGGAGACCTGTATGCATGTTCTGCTTCTCGCTTCTCTTGCTTGGCTATTGAAGAAACGGTTCTATAATAAGATCACTCTCAATTTCCCTGCACACGTTCAATTGCTTCCCTTTTAACAACACGTTCATGTGCACGTTTTGCAGCCTCATCGTTGCAGGGCAGCGACAGGTATCTTGCCTGCAATGAGGTGTCCGGAAGGTCAATTATCCGTGCCTAGCAAAGAAGGTGGATAGATCGTTGGAAAAAGAATCAACCGTGACCATGTCAAAAGGCTAAAGAAATCTAAGTAAACCATGAAGAAGGCTTCGTGAAGACGAAGCAGAAGCAAGAATGAGGCAAGAATTGTGTTCATCATAACAGGGAGAACTACGCCGACATGAATTGGTTGCTTTCATCTGTGGCAAGCCAAGAAAGTAGCTCACAACCAACCGAGAGCTGAGTGATATAAACACACATGCAGACCTTACAGCTCGAATTACATTTCTAGAACGGTTCAGGGCTCAAGCCTCCATCACTGCATGTTAACCTCGGATCGTGGTGCTTACGGCGGCCACCGTATGGTTCCCGCCTGCACGACGATAATAGCAGCCACGTATAGAAAAGGGATCGTTTAATAAGGGCTCAGACGACCTCGTACGTTTGAACTAGCTCGGCCACAACTGACAGAAATCGCGTGTGAGTTCATACACGGAGATCACATTAACCATCGCAGGAAAGGCGAAGTTTTTGTTGGATGCGTATGTGTGTGCTGGTGATGAATTGGACCGACTACGTAGATAATCTTCCTCATAGCGAGCTACCTCTATAGCTGATGTAAATGTGATGAATTTCCCAAACCTTAGGTTGAGAACGTCAAGCATAGCAGATACATTCATTTTGTGATTGTGAGGGGAAACCCCTAGGGTTACAGTGGCTATGTGAAACTTCCAGATAGAGAAGAGGGTGCAATTCCAAGGAGGATGGTCCGCCTTATGGCGGGACGTGCGTTCTAACCCTCGTCCTCTTGGCGTGCCTACCCTAACCCGCTGGGCTTACTCGAGAGTATAGGGCTGACTTACGTTGTACACTATGTTGCATGTGTTTCCATTTCAATTACTAGTTAAATGTGTGTTTAAAGTGGATTGCCTTCCCTGGAGCCGAGAAGAGATACAAATGGACCACTCCATAGTCCAGCTGATCACTGAGGCTACAAATTAGAGAGTGCACAAAAACCAGTTGACACACAGCTCGGATGGCCGTCGGCAGGGAATGAAGCTCGCTCCATGATTGATTCTGTGCTCCGAAAGAAAGCAGTCCATCGCGGTGGCGACATGCGTTCCACCAAGTGGTGCCACAGGAGACTGTTCTTTTGCGAGCCGAGCTGAACATGGAGACTCGAATGCAGGCGAGAGGAGCTAGTGACAGGCTGGTCTACGAACAACCCATGTCACATTATATGGTTGATGGCGTTGAATGTTTCACGAGATAATGCTCCGCGGGAGCCGACGCGCTCTCGCAAAGCCCGCCGAGTGTGAAAAGTATGGGAGGGTCCCTGATGCGAGGACAGCATCGGGGGGCAACTGAGCTAGTCCGAAAGTCCCGCTACGCAAGCAAGACCCGCGTGGCAACGCTGAATGTGGGTACGTTGTCGGGCCACTCCTTTGAATTGGCAGAGGGACTGGAGCGAAGGAAGATTGACTTATGTGCGGTGCAGGAGACGATGTGGTCCTGTAGCAAGTCAAGGGACATAGGCCGAGGCTATAAGGCCGATCTGTGTGGCAGTTCCAGAACCACCAGCGGTTTTAGCATAATCGTCTCCGAACGATTCCGAGACGCGACTGCAAGCGTGGAACGTTTCAATGACAGCTTGATGAAAGTCGTTATCGCTGCAGAACGGCGGCGGTATCATCTTTTATCTGCATATGCTCATTACGAGAACACGGAGTCCCCTAAGAGCTCATAGAATGGGTGCGAATACTGTACTGGTGTCCAAAGAGTCGAGTGCAGGCTGCAGCAGGTACGTTGATGAAGTTTCCCATCTCTGTCGGAGTACATCAAAAGTCTGCGCTTTCCCCACTACTCTTCATTATCGTTATGGATGCCAGATCGTGTGATATTCAGCCTGTTCCTTGGACTTGCTTTATGCTGATGATGTAATGCTCGCTAGCGACGACATGATTGAACTCCAGAGGCAGGTACAAGCGTGGTGCCATCGCTTGGGGGGCTCAAGCTTATCGTGAAAAAGTACCTGACCACTGACGATGATGAGCCTCGCTCCATTAAGGTGAACGGCATTGAACTACCACATACTTCGGTTTTCAAGTACTTGCGATCAGCAGTCGCGTCCGATGGTAGTGTACTCGTTGACGTGAGCTTACGAATGAATGCAGCTTGGTACAAATGGCGCTCTCTGACAGGAGTGCTCTGCGACAAGAAAATACCAGATCGACTAAAGTCAAAGATCTACAGAACAGTCGTTCGACCAGTAGCTATTTACGGAGCTGAGGACTGGCCCTTTACTTAAGAAATTGGAAGGCGCCTCCGCGTAATGAAACGAAGATGCTGCGGTAGACGGCCGGAGTTACGCGTTTGGGTCGGGTATGCAGCGATTCCATACGGTAGAGGTTAGGTTCACCCCGATGTTTGACAAGATGCGCGATGCTCGTCTGCGATGGTACGGCCACGTCTTTCGCGCAAAAGATGATACCGTCCGAAAGACTAGTCTTAACCTTGATGTGCCTGGTGGGCGGCCAAGAGGGCGACCAAAGCAGCGGTGGCTTGATACGCTGCATCAGGACTTGAAGATGGCTGGGTTGCACCCTGATCAGGCATTTGATCGTGAAAAGAAAAATCCAACATTGCAGGATTGCGGGCCCCACAACTAAGCGGGACAAACGCTGAAGAAGATGATGATGATAATGATGATGAAGAAAGAAAGAAAGAAAAGAGACCATAGTCACAATAGCGACCCTAGCAGAGCCAGTTCCGCCTCGTTGCTTTGGCCTTGCATTGTATTCTTTGCTCTATTACTATAGTTGGTGTCTAAATGCTAAATGCTTGCATCGATGCGATTCTGCCATACCAGCGACGTCTCATTTTAGGAAGCTTCACGCGGAACTCCACTGCGGCCGAACACTCCAAGGCCTCCTCACCTGAACGCCACTCTGAAGCGACCGCTGAATGAGGAGCGACCTACCTGTCCGCCGCCGCTGAATTCTGTGAGTGCTTCATCCATTCCACGTTGCTGGCATTTCGGGTCTTCGTCACCTATTCAATCCACAGCCGATGGAGAAGGGTCGTGAGAATGGATAGAGCTCTGTTTGCCATGTAGCTGCTAGTTGATACACATTTGCTCATTCTATCGTTTCGTGTTGAGCAAATTCTGTTCCATCTGCGCGTCCTTCTACTTCCAACAGGGGTAGGCTTGTGCTGCTGTTCTTGTTTCTATACGTGCTCTACGTATAGTAGAGGTTGTCGAGATGTGCGGAAGCACTTCCACCTGGGGAGCCACCGCTGTCTATCTGGCCGATGACGGAGGTGGGCAACTGAACGAAGGGAGCACACTACCCTGATCTGCGAGAGGATGCCGTATAGTAGTTTTCTACTCGAAAACTAGTAACTAGTAACTGCCCGTTATGCCCTCCATCCGCTTTCCCAACGATAACTTTCTGGACTGCGATTGTGCTCCAAGGCGTTCAGCAGATCGTCATTTCATCTTGGCTAACGGGGTGTTCATCACGACGTTTCCTTTTTTCAAGCGTGGCCTCTCTTAGGTTGAGCAGCTCAAAGTCAGCGCCTCAGATGCCTGACTTGAAGCGTCCGCGCGAGGAGCGCCCTATCTGCCCTCCACTTCCGAAATCCTTGAGTTTCTCACCGATTATAACGTTTCTGCTCCGAAAGTTGCCGATTTGCACACATTCTTATCCTGGCTATGAACGCAACCAAACATGACCTCTTATGAAGCAGGCGGGTGTGTGTCCCAAATGAAGCAATTTGCACACGCGACACTAGGGAGCCACCATCTTCCGCAGGTGTCATGAAAGCGGTTTACTTCATTATGCTTATTTACGCGCTCGCGCTCTACAAATCAAGGGCAGTCTTCTGGCCGGAGGGCCAGGGGATGGAGTAGCGACGTTTTATCTTGGTTCGAGCTGCTTCGAACGTTGATGAACAAACTATTCAACAGAACATAGGCTAGCCGTAAGCGTCTCAATTCCAGTTTGGTGTTCTCTTACCAGGGGAGGATTTCGACTTCCCATGGAACATCAAGTGGAGACCATGGTCGTTAGGAGGAGCTCGAAATTCTGATTACGAAGGGGGGGGGTCAGACTTGCAAAATGAAACTTCCGAACTAGTGCTGACATGCCGAAGTTCACCAGTGACTGTATGATGGTCGTGCGAATGAGTTGTAGTGAGAGCGGTGAGTGATGAGAGCCGGCAACGGCAGTGGTGGCCTAGAGGTCGTGCTTTGGCTCGTTAGGAGTGGCCCCGAGCTAATCTTACCAATCCATCACTCATTGCTCTCGCTGCAGCTCATTTGCACGGCAAGTCTACAGTCAACTCGGTGAGCAGCTCTAAACTCGCTTAGGAAGTTCATTTTGCAAGCTTGACTCCCGTATTCGTAATAGGCACTGCGAGCTTCTGGTCCTCACTTCAAGTTCCGTGGAAAGTAGAAATCTTTCCCTGGTTAGTCCCACACTGTATCGAACGAAGTCAGGACGCTGCAGTTAGCAGGGCGTCAAATGGATTTACATTTGCATCCGACGAAATCTGTTCGTCTTGTTCTACGTGCCAAAGAAGCACAATACCTCATCAGAGGTCATCGTGAAGATGGTAGGTCGACTTTCTAACTCAGGCTTTGCATAGGTGCTTATCAGTCATGCCCCATTTCTGTCGACGAGGGTCTGTGAGGAAGAAGTGCCGCTCAATACGATGAAACAAGGGTTCCGTCTCCCCTGTCGGCGTGTCTCGCAATTGCGCGCTTCACGAGAGTTGCAGTATCACTAAGCTCAGGTAACTCACTTCAAGCTAACCGCTCTGATAGCTTTCTCCCCGCAGCTTTCTCCCCTACCTAGCAGTACAAAAGGCAATATTTGGAGGCACTTTTATGTTCCTGCCCTTCTCCATCTTCCTTAACCCTTTCGCGACAATGTTGTTCGTCGCTTATTTGCGTTATCGGACATTTTGAAGAGATGTCAGACAGAAGTCCACTTATTTCCTGTTCTTCCACTATACATTGATCAATTAATAGGTGGTGTAGTTTATTGGTTTAGTTTTGTCTAAACGAAATATATCAATACGAGACGTTCAGCGGCCTAACGGCCGCCAAACGTCTGGTTGAGGGCTTCGCCCCAAACCCCGAGATAGGAGAGTCCCAATCTTCCTCCTTTCTGCTTTAGGCCCTCCTACTTTTATTACAGTAAAAAAACTGGTTTCACTATACAGATTAGTGCAACGAGATATAGTGGGTCAGAATCTTCACTGCTTCTACGAAGCCCATCCACCCTCTATCGCATGTACTCGATTTATTCTCCGAATTCTCCGTTCTCTACGTGTCGAGAAACAGGTAATGAGAGTCTCAATCCGGTGCTTAATCTGCAGGACCGTAATTAGAATTAATCGGTTTTGGTCGCCACCGCTTACTGTCCGGCGGCATTAATTCCTCCGAATCCCACAGTCACTCTCACTACGTCTTCCCCCCACCCCCGTTGTCCCATAAGTCCCCGCCGTTTTTTTCAACGATTCATTCCGGATTTCGCCGGCGGTCTCTTGCATGCGCTATACAGTTTTCGAAAGAGAATGATTTGCTCTATCAGAGCGTTTATTGCTTTCTTCTTTCATCCTGAATTTTGTCAATTTTTAGGTCATTAAAGTGAAAAGGTGAAAAAGTGGCCATCTGCTCACTTGTTCTCTCCGTGTAGGTGGAATTTTTGAGCAGTTTTTAGAGCATTTCGAAGACAATGTTCTATACTACAAGAATACTTGTTGGTCATAATTGCTCATCTGTCCTGTGTTGATTTTTAAACCATCAAATTGGGACGTACGACTTTTCGGTCCGAATTTTTACCAACAGTTCGGTTCTGTGGTTGGACTTTTTTGCTTGGTGTTATATGTCGTTCGGAAGAGGATGTCTTGCTCAATAAGAATTTGTGTCGCATTTATTATCTCATACTGATTTCTGTCGAATATCAACAACTGAACAAGGAGAAGGAGTTGTTGGTGAAGATGGTTTTTCTCTTTTTGGAATTTTGTTGATATTCGACAGAAATCAGCATGAGCCAATAACCGGACACAAATTCTCTTAGAGCAAGATATTCTGTTTCGACCGACATGTAACACCGAAAAAAGTCCAACCACAGAGCAGGAGCTGTCGGTAAAAATAAATCTTCTCCTTCGGACGTCTCAATTTGATGGCCTAAAAATCAATAAAGGACAAGTAGGCAAATAGGACCAACACGTGTTCTTCTAGTACAGAACATTGCCTTCCAAATGAAAACTACGCAGAAAATTCCAAACGTAAACGAAGAGAACATCTGCGCAGATGGGCATTTTCCACGTTTTCACTTTTCACTTTAACGAACTAAAAATTGACAAAATTCAGGATGAAAAAAGAAATGCAATACATGCTTTGATAGAGCAAATCATTCTCATTCGGACCTGTTTAGCGCTATGCAAGAGATTGCCGGCGAAATCCGCAATGAATCGTTGTAAAAAAACGGCGGGGACTTATGGGACAACAGGGGTGGGGGAAGACGTAGTGAGAGTGACTGTGGGATTCGGAGGAATTAATGCCGCCGGACAGTAAGCGTTTATGGGACAACCTAATACTTCTTTACCTATGTGTTGGCAAAGAGAGGGAGTAAGTGTCCAGCACGCACATGTCACCTGAGTACCCATTCACGTGTCACCACGCTGCCACGACGTCTATGGCACTCCTTCTGCACTCCGACACACGTGCCACGACTTCTGTAAGCCGTCTTCGGAAATACGACACACACTGAACGATGTTGAGAGGGGAAATACTGGTACCCCTTTATTCACCCTCCCCCTCTAGTGGTCCTCTTTTGTTGATCCTCTCCTACTGCTCCACCTTACCTTACTGGACGTCTGTGGCACGTATTCTGAATCCTGACTCCTGACTCACGTTCAACGACGTCTTCGGCACGTCTTCTGAGTCCCGATGCACATTGGACGACGTCTTCGGCACGTCTTTTGAAGCCCTACGCACGTTGGACGACGTCTGCGGCACCAGGGGTGCACATTTAACGGTTAACGATTTAACGAATTAACGGCATTTTTCGTTAAAATCTGGCTTAACCAATTAACGGAAATTTTTAGAGATTTAACGGAATTTTTAACGGACTATTTTCACAGTGAGTTTATCACATTTATCCTTATTATTCTCTAACCACACGTTCAGCGACCTAGCGGCCGCCAAACGTCTGGTTGGGGGCTTCGCCGCCAAACCCCGAGAATAGAACATCCCCAATATTCCTCCTTTCTTTTTTAGGCCTTCTTGCAGTTTAAAAAAACTGGTTTTACTATATAGATTAGTGCAGTGGGGTGTGGTAGGGCAGAATTTTCACTGCGCATATGAAGCCCATCCACCCTCCATCACATGCACGCGATTTATTCTCTGAAGAGCTCGTTCTCTACGTGTAGAGAAACAGGTAATGGGAGTCCCAATCCGGTGCTTAATCAGCAAAATCATAATTAAAACTAACCGGTATTGGTCGACACCGCTTACTGTCCGACGGCAATAATACTCTTCAGAATCCCATGGCCACTCTCTCTACCCCTCCACCCTCCTCCCCCTCCCCCTCCTCCCGAAATACTTCCTTTCCTATGTGCTGGCCAGGGACGTGCGGAATTTTCGTTTCCGTGTTCCGAATTCCGGTTTTCGGCCATTTTGGGCTCTTCCGTTCCGTTCCGTGTTCCGCCTGTTTTTGAGCTGGAAGGCGGAAATGGAAATGGGCATTGTTCCACACTGTTTTCTATTGAATACAATCAGCATATCAATTAAAAAGAGTCCTCCTTCATATAATTGTGAGAAAAATACTGCTTGACAACTAGTATTAATATTCTTGAAACTGGTTAGACTACCAAAAAAAGCACTCAAAAGTGGCAACGGCTGAATGCAGGGCAAAATTAATGTGCCACAAAGGCCGTGTGTATGCTAAGAAAATGCACTCAACATTTGAGTGCTCATAAAAAAAATTTTCCCACTAGTTACAGATAGCTACAAAACTTTGTAAGCATATAGCGCAGTATCATGAAACGAAGGGTTCACTGAAGGTTGTGGCATGCAGTTGTCTCTCCAAGATTACATCGGCGTTCCTGATCAAAGGTGCAAAAATTTTTAAATTTCGTTAGGTGTGATATTCATCCATATGGAGTTATGCGATTCATTTTTTAATGAAGCATCACGATCTAGCGCACGAGCTGTTATTTTGGTTGACTATGGTGACTTATTGAATTCCCACACAAACGTATTGCTTCGAGAACCATCTAGGAACTGTCTAGCTGTGTCATCTTGGGCGTAGGGTTTCTAGGTTGGCCCAGACTGAATATTCCTGTGGAAGTGTGGACACACCACAACTAATCAATCATCCAGTTATCACCTTAGATCCAGAATGAACTCTGAGTACTAGTTTGGGAGATTACAATGTAACTGCTAATGTTGGGTATGCAGATATCTGTGCAGTCGCCACGTCGTCCATGATGCCACTGCTTGCTAAAAGTGTAGAGAGGTCGGAAAATGATCTAGGCGGCTACTCCAGTTTTAGACTTCACCCCAGTCAGTATTTTTTAATGCGGGTCTGTAAGTAGTCTCAAGTGGTTGAGTCGGTTAAGTGTACCATTCAAAAAATAGCGGCATCAAAAAAAGTCAGCGAAAAACTCGTCGCAGGAACTATATATGGAAGGACTGCATGCTGGAATAGTGAGAAAGAGTGAGATAGGACCCTGAATTTGTTTTCGTTTACTGCTCTAGCCATGGCTAAAAGGTTATCATAACAATATTATGAATTCATGCTTCGTTATGTTATGTTATGATGAGGATGAGCATTAAACTGTGGATGATTCTGCTGCTCGCAAAGTTCTGAGCAAGAAAAATTGCAATAGAAGCCGTTTCTGACGCCGTTTCAGATCCACTTTTGAAAAAAATAGCGAGCATGCGTCATTTCCGTTGCCGCGTTTCGTATTCCGGTTTCCGGCCATTTCTGAGCGTTCCCGTTTCCTCTTTCGTTTTCTGCTTTTTCCAGAAAATTTTCCGCACATCCGTGGTGAAAGAAACGGAATGAGAGTCAAGCACGTACATGTGACACTGAGTACCGAGTCACGTGCCACTACGTTGCCACGACGTCTGTGACACTCCTTCTGCACTCTTACACACGTGCCACGACTTCTGTAAGCCGTCTTCAGAAATTCGACACACATTGAACGATGTTGAGGGAAAATGCTGGTCGTCCCCTCTTATTCACTCTCCCCCTCTAATGGTCCCCCTTTGTTGGTACTCTCCTATTGGTCGCCCTTACTCGGAATCCCTACGCACGTTGAACGACGTTTTCAGCACGTCTTCTGAATCCCTACCACGTTAGACGACGTCTTCAGCACGTCTTCTGAATCCCTACGCACGTTGGACGACGTCTAGCGCAGGTCTTCTGAATCCCTACGCACGTTAGACAACATCTTCAACACGTCTTTTGAATCCCTACGCAAGTTGGACGATGTTGATCGACGTCTTCAGCACGGCTTCTGAATCCCTACGCACATTGGACGACGTCTTCAGCACGTCTTCGTAATCCCTATGCACGTTGGACGACGTCTAGCGCAGGTCTTCTGAATCTTGTGACTCACGACATCTAGCGAAGGTCTTCTGAATACCTACGCACATACGACGTCTTCAGCACGTCTTTTGAATCCAGACGCACGCTGAGCGACGTCTAGGGCAGGACTCCTGAATCCCTACGCTCTGCACTCGATCCCCATTCATGCACTGACACGTTGTCCCTTCAATATCTTGTAAACTTGGACGATTAGCCGCCAAGGATATAGTTCGCCAGCAATCGCCCATGGTTAAGCTCAAAGAAAGCCGGCTGGCGTACACCGCACTGTCGCAGGCACCTTTTGGCTTCAGTCCCCTCCCCATGACTGTCACGTGACATTAGCCGATCACACATAGTAGGATGTTGCAGGTCTCATCCTCTCGATTAGGACTGTTCCTGAAAAAAAAACGATTGAGATCAGCTAGAGTATTTTAATATTTCATGAATTTGTTTTGAACTCTTGGAAGTAATGCATTTTGAGGGCGCGTGTTGCGCAGTCGGAGGAGGTGCCGGCTGTCGCATGCATCCTATACCAGGTTTCTAGTATACTTGTGCTCGAAAAATCGAATTTGATTATTCGAGTTTCGCAAATTCGAATAATTATTCGAATTCGGTTGTTCGAGGTTCTAAAATTCGAATAATTATTCGAATTCGATTATTCGAGGTTTGCAAATTCGAATAATTATTCGAATCCGATTATTCGAGGTTCGCAGTTTCGAATAATTATTCGAATTCGGTTATTCGAGGTTCTAAAATTCAAATATTTATTCGAGTTCGATTATTCGAGGTACGAAAATTCGAATAATATTCAAATTTCGAATACGTGTTGTTTCGAACAATGTGCCACAATGATGATTTTTGTAAGCGACGTTCATTCCGGTGACGATTGTTTTCGATAGCGCACTATCGAGAAGCACATCGTTACGAAAACGCATTCAATATCCTACTATGCATAGAACAGCAGTGAGTGTGTGCGCGTGCGTGTTTCCACCAGTCTATCACAACTGGCGTGCGGGCATATTGGCGATGCTGACCGCATTGATGGCGATCGACTGCGGTCCGAAACTTCAGCCCTTATGGTAGTCGATCCCGCTGAACACGCATCTGAAATTCGTTTTTGAAATTATCGGTTGAAGTTGATCGTGCTATTGATTTTCTATGGGGAATTCGTTAAGGCGAATCAATTATATGATCGGTCTTGGTCGATATTTTCAAAATCCAACTTCACATTTCCATTCTCTACGACCACGACTGTCATCAATGTCACACACTTGAATCCTCTACGAAACTTCCACAATAAAAACAAATTTCGACGGAAAATTAAAAAATGAATTCAAATTCGTGTTCAGTGACCTCGATTACCTCAGGCCTGAAGTTTCGAGCTTGTTGAGTGATGCTCACGAAAAATCGATAGTTTGATTAATATCTCTGATGGCAACCGTTACTGCAAAAACTAACTTAAGATTCGTATCCAGCGACCTCGATTACTTTGGGACTGAAGCTCACAGTTTGCATATCTGACACGATTATATACCACTTTCAGTTGAAATTCAAAGTTTTTCAAATCATATTCAACGTTGTTATACGGGGAAGATTCCAGAAGAGCGTTGAAATTTATTTCAAAAACGTTGAATTTCGACTGAAAATGGTATATAACTCCACGATTTGATTGGATGCCGATTCCTGTGAGATAATGAAATGAACAAATAGAGTGAACGCTTTTTTTTTTCGCAAAAGCTTTGCACTTAGCGTAGATGTTTTGCACATGTATTCCTGTAGGAATTTCTTTGTAGGAAAAAAGTTTCATGTCTTGCCATATTAACGAGGATTGCAAACGGTTCTTAGAAGATATTGAATATCTCCATTATTTGCTTTTTTCAAGAATTCAATTCTTTTGTTTTGTCTCTGCCCAATGTTGTCGTTGAACTTACTTCACCACACTTACTTGAACCTACACAATGCGCTTTTGAAGTGAGTAAATGATGTCAAACGAAATTGGCTAACACAAAAGTCGCATCGTGCTTATTAATGCATCCCGGTGCAAAATTATAGGTTCACCCCCGATTTGTCCATTAGTACCCAAAGGAGCGCTGCCTAGAATCAGCGATGTTAGCGTCGTATTCCTCACTATAGAAAGCCTTTATAGGAGAACCAGACGTTCAGCGGCCTAACGGCCGCCAAACGTCTGGTTGGGGGCTTCACCCCCAAACCCCGAGAATAGAATACCCGTCTAGGCCTTACTCGCGTTACAGTGAAAAACTGCTTCTAGATAGAGGAAAGAGGGACAGTAGGGCACAATCTTGAAAACTGCTCCTATGAAGCTTATCCACCCTCTGTCGCACCACTCATTTATTCTCCGAAGTACACATTCTCTACGTGGTGAGGAACAGATTGTGATAATCTTGTGAGAGCTCTATACCGCTAAATATCCGACGGCAATAATAATCCTCCGATTCCCGAAGTCATTCTCCATACTCCTCCCCCCGCCTTCCCCCCCCCCCCCCCGATAATACACAATACCCCCTTACCCATGTGCAGCCAGGGACATGAAGAAAAATGTAGTGAGCATCAGTCAGTAGTGAGAGTGAGAGGCATGTACACGCACACGCTCGCTTCCTTTCAAAGGTCATCCGAAAATCCAACCCATGCTTCGCAATGTTTGATCTGTGGCACATCTCTTGATCTAGACAACGTTGTACGACGTTCCTGTCACATATACGTTGGACGATAGTGAGAAAAAGTACCGGTCCGCCCTTACAGCTTCCTTCCACTGATCCCCTTCCTATTACTGGTCCACCTCCACTGGTTCTTCCTTTACCGGTCCCCCTCCCCCCTTCACAGGACTCTCCTACTTCACTGATTCCCATTCACTGTCCCCCCCCCCTTCTTTTCCCCCCTCTTACTGCCTCCCCTCACATAAGTGGTACCCTTTATTGGTCCCCTTCACTGGTCCCCATTAACGGTCCCTCCTTTACTCCACCCACACCTTCACAGGTACTTCGTCACATCACCTTTGTTGTAAACAAGATCGAAAATTCTAATTGGCACAACTGATTAGTAGGTTATCAATAACAGTTTGCTCCACATTGGACCATGCATGAAGTATGGCGTTGTTCAGATCGGAAACCGAAGTCTAAGCGGTTCCGTTTTTGTACACTTTGTCTGCAAGAATGCCCCACAAGTTTTCTAGTTTCCGGGTTGAGATCTGGAGAACAACTAGGTCACTCCAAATGTTGAATTCATTTGGAGTTAAGCCAAACTGTAGTTGACTGCGATACGTGTATGGATGCACTATCTTGTTGGAAAATAACGTTGTGCCTACGAAATCTTCTGAAATATGGCAGAAGGTAATCTCCGAACAATTTCTGGTAGTCTTCACTGTTCACCTACACGTGACGAACTCCAAGGCCAACAAGTCCGTATCCAGAAAGCGCAGCCCAAACCATGAGACTTCCATCGACAAAATTGCGCCTGTAGAGTGCTCGTTCCTCTCTCCTCAGATCTCTCCAGTAGTGTGTGTGTACCCGTCGAGCCCATCAAGATTCCACTTCTTTTACACTACTGGAGAGATCTGAGAAAAGAGGTCGATAATCCTTTAGGCGCAACTTTGGCGGTGGAAGTCTCAAGGTTGGGCTGCGTTTCCTGGATGCGGACTTGTCTCGTTCGTCTCGTGTAGGATGAGCTGTGAAGACTACCAGAAATTGCTCGGAGATCAGCTTTTACCATATTTCTGAGATTAGGCACAACCTAATTTTCCAACAAGATAGTGCATACATACACGTATCGCAGTCAACTACAGTTTGGCTTAACTCCAACTGAATTCAACATTCGTAGTGATCTAGTTGTTCTCCAGATCTCAACCGGGAAACTAGAAAACTTGTGGGACATTCTTATACACAAGGTGTACAAAAATGGAACCACTTGCACTTCGATTTCTGATCTGAAGAACGCCATACTTCATGCATGGACTAATGTGGAGCACATGTTACTGATAACATAATCAGTAGTATGCCAATTAGAATTTTCGATATTGTTTACAACAAAGGTGATGTGACGAATACTAATCTTACTTTGTATGTAGGAACTTCTGCGATTAACCAGGTTTTTTATGAAGTGAACCTATATTTTGCACCGGCCTCTAATCGGTACTTCTTCAATAAAAGTTCGTGGTATCCTGGGCCCGTATGCATATCTCGGGGCGGCGGGGTGCCCCACTCGGGGCGTCCCAACTGCAGGTCGTACCCAGCAGGTTTGGGGCCCCCAACCCGCGATGCATATGGCTCCCGCCACGGTCGGGGAACTTCCGAGCCGTATGTGATATGCGTAGTACGTAGGCACGGATTAGGTTTTGCATTTCTCGGCGAAAATGTCAGCTGCTCGCTGTCGCGCATTCATGCGCGTTTGAAGAAAAAAGAGAGTAAAGGAGGTTAGGGAGGCACAATGGGCTGGGAATTAGGTTGTAGCGTTAAGAGTATTTTTTATTTTCTAATAACATGCTGTTTTACTTGTGTTTAACTATTCGCGTGTTTGTCGTTTGCGAGTTTTAGTTTATCCGTTTATTTGTTTTTTATTTTATAAGGAATAGTGCCGCAAGCTACTCAGTCTGCTATTTCGTGTTAAAGAAAATCAATTTGACATGAGCAAATGTGAAAAGTTAGATTTTTCGGAAATTCTTGAAAGCTCTGTCTCCTTTTATGCAGGACTGCTTTTAGACGCTCTCATTTCTGAACACAAGCTTCATTAAAACTCGTCTTCCCTGATTTTTTTCGAAGAAATTTCATATCATAATCCTATCCAGCTTTATACCAAATAGTCTGACTAGAAAAGCTATATGTTGAGAGCACATAATCGCTTACTTAAATGTACCCGGCAGCGAAATACAATGGGCCACTTTACTGTTCCCTACTGCGTGATGAACATAATTTGTCATGATGAATTGGTTTTGCAATACAATAACAAATAATGCTTTTAAAACCTAGAAAAATCGAGAACTCAGGAAGCAAATATTCCTCTCTGAAACGAACATTTCAGTGGTGCCCAAGAAAGTAAGAATAATGAAAATCAAGCTCTGAATTGAAGGAAAACACACCCAACTACCTCTTTTTCTCACTTCACCGGCAAAATTCTGCGCGAATCATATGCTTTCCTTCTCTGTCTGCAGCATTCCCCTTACGTCGGAGTAGGTGGCGCCCCGACCCCGAGGGGGCTGGGGAATACGGTATCTCCCCGGAGGTGTACATCACGGGATTCCGCCGCCCTTTAAATTATTCCCCGACGGGAGGCCCCGAGCGAGATATGCATACCGGCCCTGGACTGATAAGATAACCTGCTTAGAATTCTTTTATAGAGGTTTTCGATAGTGAGGAATACAATGGTAACATCGCTGAGCCTAGGAAGTGAATTCTTCGGGTACTAATGGACAAATCGGGGGTGAACCCATAATTTTGGGCGCAAATAGGATCCGGGTGGGGGGGGGGGGGGAAGGGGTCACCATAGCGCGGCGGACCGGAGTGGCGAGTAGCTACATACAGCGAATGTAAATGCAGTAAATACAGAACAGAGCTACAGCGTTGTTTGTTTGTTTTCTTTACTTTTAGTGTGCCTTGTCTCGTTTTTTCGTGTTGACTTTTTATAAGGTGACTTCCCCGGACCCTATTTGCGCCTAATTCTGCACTGGGGTGTATTAATAAGGACGATGGGATTTTTGTGCAAAAGCGCATTGTGTTGGTTCGAGTAAGTGTAGTAAATTAACTTCAACGACAGCATTGGCCAGAGGCAAAATAAAAGAATAGAATTCTTTTTAAAAATGCAAATAATTGAGATATTCAATATTTTCTAAGAACCATTTACGATACTCGTTAAGACAAGAGAACTTTTTTCCTACAAAGAAAATCCTACAAAAAGAATTCCTACGGAAATACATGTGCAAAACATCTACGCACAAGTGCAAAGCTTTTGCGAAAAAAAAACATTCACTCTACTTGTTCAGCTCGTTATCTCACACAGAAATCGTCAACCAATCAAATCGTGGAGTTATGTACAATTTTCAGTCGAAATTCAACGATTTTCACAACAAATTCAATGTTTTGAAATAAATTTCAACGTTCTTCTGGAGTCTTTTCCGCGTAGCAACGTTGAGTTTGAGGCGCAATGTTACTATGAGGGGGCCGGCCCACATTTGAACGAGTTTTTACCCGTTTGACCTAGGCCCCTCTCGCGGCAACTTCCATGACACATATGTACGCGTCAGTTTGCGTACAATGTGGGGAATTCCATATCCGACTGCTACGCATAAGTCGGTCGAAGTCCATGGGCTGCCACCCGGGGTATCAATGCGCCGAATTTGATTGGAAAAACTTTGAATTTCAGTTGAAAATGGTATATAATCGTGTCATATATGGAAACTGTGAGCTTCAGCCCTGGGGTCGCTGAACACGAATCTTTAGTTTCTGCAGTAGCGATTGCCTTCAAGAGATATTAATCAAATTATCGATTTTTCGTGAATATCACTCAACAAGCTCAAAACTTCAAGCCTGAGGTAGTCGAGGTCACTGAACACGAATCTGAAATACGTTTTTTAATTTTCCATCGAAATTTGTGTTCACTGTACAAATTTCGTAGAGGATTCAAGTGTATGACATTGATGATAGTCGTGGTCGCAGAGAGCGCAAATGTGCAGTTAGTTTTTGAAAATATCGACCAAGACCGGTCATACAATTGTTTCGCCTCAACGAATTCGCCATAAAAAATCAATAGCTCGATCAACTTCAACCGATAATTTCAAAAACATAGGGGGGTCAAAGAATCCTTTGTTCAAGAGCTGAACAGAAGGAGGATCCTGCTCCTACCGCTTCCCTTGGATGTTGACTTTGGAGCGGAATATAGCCACTGTTCAGCATGAGATTCTGCATGCAACTCCAGAAATACCAAGCCTATGCTTTGGTCCAGTAGCTGCGTGCTATATTGCTAACCACTGAGTTGTTGCTGAATTCAAGCACATCAAATTGTTGCGGTATTTTACCAATGGAAGAAACGGAAAATGAGATGCGAAGCTAGTCTTTCCGTCTTCTTAGAATACATTAATTATACAGCAGAAAGGCCCGATGTGTAAAAATGCTGCCATTTTTTTGTCGAATATTAGCAGGAAACAATGGGTTCCCTAGTACATATATCAATCAAATCGTGTTAAGCTGGCATGCCCATTTAGGTCGACGGTTCGTCACTCCCCACATTTAGATATACGTCCATCCCTATTTCTCAGCACGTTTTTTGTCAAGTTCTTAACAGCTTCCAATTCATTGAGACTCAAATGGTTGACGATCTGCTGAAGTGTTTCGAACTGCTCGTCATAGACTCCGTCTTTTTGTTGTTGTTGTTGTTTCGTCAGCATAAGATTGGTGCGCTCGCAGAAGCCCTTGCTAGTTTAATTTGGGGGAATATAACACTCAGACATGTAAGCAAACGATTCCAGTCAGAGCCATTTTATATATACTGTTGGCTGCTTCAACTTGCTAACCATCGGACCATGTATCCTCAAGCACGAAGGCAATCTCCAAGGTTTTGTAAGTATCTCTCTAAACAAACCACTGTTATAATGATATTCTACCACTATGGTTCTATTATGGCAGCTCTAATGGTTCTGTCAGTTTCATCAATTTCTTCAGCTTTCCCCGACTTCCTCTAGAATGGTTGAATAAAATGCAGCAAAGTAGACCTCCAGAGCGATAATAGCCACTCGTCGCGATCGCGGCGGCGGTCGCCACCCGCGCGATGAGGTCAGCGCATCGGCCGGCGTGGATGCCGCGCTGAGCGGCATCAGTCGCCGCGCCGCCGCGAACGGATCGTTTTAATAGTGTCGCACCCCACCCCCTTCTGTGTGTAGTAGGGCATTGAATGCGTTTTCGTAACGTTGAGCTCCTCGACAGTGTGCTATCGAAAACAATCGTTACCGGAATGAACGTCGCTTACAAAAATTTTCATCATTATGCCACATTCGAAACAACCACGCATTCGAACTTCAAACATTATTCGAATTTTGGAACCTCGAATAACCGAATTCTAATAATTGTTCGAAATTGCAAACCTCGAATAATCGCATTCGAATAATTATTCGAATTTCCGAAACTCGAATAATCGAATTCAAATAATTATTCGAATTTGCGAAACTCGAATAATAAATCGAATTCGAATAAATTATTCGAGTAATTATTCGAATTCGATTATTCGAGCACAAGTATAGTGGTTAGCCATCGAGAAGTGCTTTTTGTGTTGAGCACCAACTGACGGAAGCATATAGTCAGGTGCAGCTGAAGTTGCATACATAATTTCGCGCCGAGCAGCGACTATATTCCGCTTCGATTTGAACTTCCCAGGGAAGCGATAAAAGTTGGGTCCCTTTCTCTTCGAGTCTTGACTTTTAATTTCTCTACACATGCTCCTCTGCTAACTGGCCGACCCTTGCAAGAGACCGACGGCTATTTAGCGAGCAATGGGGGGGGGGGATCGAAAGGTCAATTAGTGATGCCTAGTGTAGTGAACATACAGATCGATAGGAAAGGAATCAATAGATTCTTAGGGAAATCATGAGTTATCTGGCAAGGCAAACATTCTCTCCTCGTCCTCATATGACACCTTTCTGTAACTGAATGACGTTCGTATCCCATTCTTCCTTCTTTGCAGCAATATTAGATTTATTCTGATGATTTTTTCCTATTGCTACTTCAAAAGAGATTCAAAAATGTAAATGTAATACGATGGTAGAATTTAATGAAAACCTGATGTCTAATAGCCATGTAATGTAAGAAGAGTGAAAAAAGTATGATAAGGTGTTTCATTAACAAAATGTGTAGAACAATATTGATGATAAAATGTTTGCCTGGCCAGATAACCTCTCCACCACATGCTGGGGTAAAAGAAAGCCTAAATGAACACAAAAGGGCCTGAGCATGAGATACAAGAACTAAACAAACACGCTCCCTCTGGCAGTGTGAGAGAGAGCCAGAAGTCGAAATGGTAGACTTACATCCTCAAATCTACCTCGAACCTCAAATTACACCCCTATGCCGACTCCAGGGATCAACCTGCCGCCATTTGCAGCCAACACAGACGGTCGTCGTGTCTGCGGCAGCCGACGCGACCTCTGCGGCAGAGGTCGCCGGCCCTACCACGTCCGCTGCCGCGCTCCTCGGCATCCATCGTCGCGCGACGCCGCGATAATCGTTTCAATAGCTCCCCCTCCCCCATAATATCCTCTTGTCTCTCACACCGATGGGTTAAATTTGTGAGAAAGCCGAAATCACGGAGCAGGAAATCGGTGTCGATCGATATTGACCTCCCGATCGAAACCTCCCACATGCTGTGAAGCACCTCCGTCGGTCATAATATTCGCGTGTTTCCCACCCCATCGGTTTAATCTGAAAGAAAATCGATAATATCGATCGGTATTGATTGCCGTTCTCCTGCGGTGAAATCCCTGTATGGGCGATCGCAGTCACATAACTCCCACCCCGATCTGTTAAACCTGTCTGAATTCCGACGCAGAGTGAACGTCTGCGACACGTCTTCTGAATCCCCAGGCACGTTGGATTGGATGACGTTCCCCCTTTACTGCCCCCTCTTACCGGTCACCCTTAATGGTCCCCTTACTGGTCCCCTTTTCGTTCCCCCCCCCCCCCCTCCTTTTACTCGTGTCAACTTGCTAGTCCCCCTTAATGGTGTCAACCTACTGGTCCCTCCACTTTTTTCCTCTTGTCGCCCTACTGGTCAACTTTCCTGGTTCACTCTTTGCTTTTCTCCCCTTTCCCGAAAACACCTTTACTGGATCCCGGTCTCCCTTTACTGGTCTCCATTTTCTGATTCCCCTTGACTGGTGTTTCCTTGTCGGACGACGTCTCCGGCACGTCTACTGAATTCCGACGCACGTTGGTGCTCCTCTTCCTCCTCCCCCCCCCCCCGGGATAAACACGGAGGCCGCCAGAAGCCCCGCCTCCCTTAGCGACTTATTATATAGAAGAATATTGTGGAAGTGTGCTGAGGCTTGCTTTTATTTCGTGACCGACAGATGGGCCGATTAGTTGCGTGGCATGTCTCTTCGAAGCGGATGTGCAGCCGTTTTTCGCGTCGACAGCAAGCATTGACGGACCACAAACCAGCTGCTTCAGACCGCGACAACATCGGAAATCTGAATGTTCCTCGAATTGGAAGGCCAATTGCGTAAAAAACTGAGAATCGCCGCTTGCTCCAGACTTGGATTCGTGAACTTCATGGTCGACCCAACGGGTAGACTGTCTGGCTGTTTCGGAGGCTGGCGCAGAGGTGCCACTTAGCTGTCAGAGCCAGTTTTCCATAGGCGCGAGTCGAGTCCGCAAATTGCCAGACCACATCACGCTAAGGGTGTGCGAGAGACGCATGCGCTGCTGTGCAGCAGGAGACCAATGCTGCTCTTCGTCTAGGCTTTGCTGCGGTTGGAGTACACGCATGTGTCATGTAGTGCGTGTGGACTGTCCTTTAAAGGAACACTTTGCTGATGAAACGGTGCACCGTTTAAACGATCAACTTCCCATCCGAAGAGGACGACTTGTCTAGTTTAGAGGATTCTTCAGAAAATAAACGAGTGCACAGTCCTGCAAGCTTAACTCGCTTCTGCTTTTGGGGAAGTTTCTGCAAACGAATCTGAGAAGTGCGTTTTTCTTGACTTGTAGAGTCGGACAGCGAGATGTCCGCTCCCTTTCCGAACCGCTCGGTGATTTTCCGGACATTCTGTCTGGTAAAACAGCGTTTTCGTGGCAGGACGTCGTCCGGGTTCGGTGCAGGGTCCACTGCTCTTTGCAAGTACCTCCATTCTTCACCCAAAGCGTTGGTCATCGCCATCCCTTATCCTGGGTGAAGGCATTCGAATTTTGCAGGAAATCGTTTAGAACATCAAGAAGTACTAACACTTTTCGGCAAACGTTACGATGCTCCAGCCAGCTTCGCAATAGACAACCTTTCCATCAAGTCCTTCTCAAAGCATCGAATGTACAAGATTCAATCGCAACATTTGCTAAATAATTCTAAGAGATTGCTCGGAAGTCCACATGTCTTTATGTCGATCAGATTTTTGAAATGGACCTCTAAGTATGATGCTTCTAGAATACATTGACTTGTGTAAAAGTACAAGAAATCTGTTACTATTTCATAATAGAACTTTATACAACTTTTGCAGGACAGTTACAGTCAAATTCATGAAATGTTTTCCGACTTCGGCTCTACCGAGTTTTGCGGAAGGGCTCAAGTTGGGCAACGTTCGTCACGTCATCGACGCCGTTGAGTCTATCTATCCTATTGCCTCAATAGGCCCAGTTCCGCAGAAATGTTTTAGCTGAGCTAGCCTTTGTTCAGGGAATTTTCAAAGAGCCCACTTTCTAATCGCTGGTATTGGTGCGTCTTACATCTGTACTACCCGAATAAAGCGGTTTCAGGAGCGAAAGCCAACCAACTTCCGCGAGCTCCTGAAACCAGAGGATTTCTCATCGCCTCGTCGAGTCGTTCCACCGCCTTATCCGGAATGGGTACTGATTTTTTTCACATTATGATCAACATCAGAAATATATACCATTTTCATATCGGATTGGACACTTTCAAATCAAAATGGACACTCTTCAAATTAAATTCGAAACTTTTCAAATCAAATAGGACACTCTTCTAAGCTAGCCTAAGGCGTTTGAGATCAAAAAGAACTCTTACGAACGGAAATGGGCTTCTTCTACACAAAACTAGAGAGTCCTCAAAAATGTTACAATATTTTTTCTACAAGGAAAATTTTAGCATAACTTTCTTCGAAGTTTTAATTCACCTATCCAATAAGTGAACACATTGTTTGAAACACATAAAAAATTTATCGTTTGAGGAAAAGCAATGATTTAAAGCTTGTTTTATAGAGCAGTAACGTAACCATTTTCTATTTCCAAAACAGAGATTTCGCTATGCTCCCGTCCGAAACTTCGCGATTTTTGTTCGGTTGATAACAAAATTTCTGTTTACATGCTGTTTCACGACTGCAAACGGTGCAACTTAAACACTTGTAAAAAAAAACACATCCTAACTTTCTTGCTGCATGTAAGCGGTACTTACATTATCAATCAAATGAACATAGCAACTTGCTTTTCGAGTGCATGGCACGATCCAGTCTTTTAACACTACATGATTGCTGCCTTGCTGTGTTTCAAAACAAAATTTAATTCATTATTTTTTGTCGAAAAATACATTATTTATTTATTTATTTATTTATTGAACAAAAAATTATTCTAACTGTCTTTCGTGAGTCTGCAGTTTAACCTGCCTAAAGGTCATTTCGACTTGATTTCGAAATTCTTAGGCTAGTTTAGAAGAGTGTGCAATTTGACGTGAAACGTGTCAAATTTGTCTTGAAAAGTGTCCATTTCGACGCGAAAATGGTATAAACAGCATGATAGAAAGTACAGCTCAACTGCGATGAGAAAAGAAGCTAGAGGAACCACTCAATTATTTCGACTGAAGGTCACGGAACTATTTGTTTATTGCAAGCTCAGATTTTGCTTAAAAGGATGCGTAAGGTGTAGAAGCTTTGGCGAATCAGACTGCGGCAGATCCAAGCGCAGTGGAACTTCCACAGACTTATAACCTTTCCAGGGAATGCGTACACTGTTTGTGCTAATACATTGTAAGAGCGGCCATTGAAACGAAAAAGCAGGAAGGGTCGAGCGCCGAATCATTTTCTGGCGGTCAAAGTGTCAACCACGGGGGAGGGCTTTCAATAAATGTTCGTACTGGCCTCATCACACCACTAACAAGCGAAGGGTCTGAAGCGTATATCTGAACGGGGGGAGCGAGTCATATAGGGAGAATCCTCACCCCTCAGTTGGTTTGAAAATGTGTTTATTTTTTGCCAAGTCGCTAAACCCAAGGAGTAGGGGGTCACAATGGGATACGGCGCAGCACGAGTTAGGGGGTTTTGTACGCCCGCGATGCGTCCGCAGCCAGTGGCTCGGAGTGCAGGTGGGTAGAGGGCTTGTGCGAGGGAGGTCGGGTGTTTGGTTCCTCTGCACCGCTGCATTTTTGCATTTCAACCGATTGGTTGAGATTTGGGGATTCTAACGTCTATACCATTTTCAGACGTTTTCTGCGCTTTTTTTCCAGCTGTAGGCTGTGGTATTCAACATGGTGATAAATGTTCAGCACCAGCGATACACAGGTACAAAGTGCCTGTGTAGTGAATCGCGGTGTCTTCCTCCATGGTTATGAGCACGCAACCGAAATCCAATTGAAGACGTACGCTTTCCTCCGAAACAAGAGTTCCACCCGAAAAAGTTATCATATGCCCACTGCTTGCTTGCCTCTCCACGTCCATCAGTTCATCTTGCGATTCCAATCTTCCTCTTCTTCTTCCACCACTTCCAGCTGTTCGTCTTCGTCAACTTCAAGTGACGTGCTTCGAAGTCCTTGAGTATGCTGGCCATCCGTTCGGCCAGCTTTATTTCTTCCCTCGAAGATTCCATGTCTAAAGGTGGGCCACACTTCTTCGTGAGCAGGTGGATCACCACTCGACCGTCGGTGGACATTGTTGGTGTTAGGTTCAGAAAACCTTCAACAGACCTCTGATTTCCAGATGACTGGCAGACATGAGGGAAAGAGTGTATCGATGCCGTTTAGCTTAATTTGCGGGATCCGCACACCTCGTTGCTCATTTTAACCACCTCCGACGTCACAACGCGGTCTCCTTTGAAAATCCGAGCAGGATGGTTTGTCCCGAGACCTTTGATCTATGAAAGGAAACAGACTATGAGGAGCCTGTAGCCTTTATACGCTACCCGTAAGGTGCCCAGTGGTGCTTCATGCACTTTGTACCTGCGAGTCCAAGTCAACCCTCTACCCACCTGCGCTCCGAGCCACTGGCTGCAGAAGGATCGCGGATCGGATCGGTAGAAGAACCCCCGAACGCGTGCTGCACTCTATCCCATTGTGACCCCCTACTCCTTGGGTTTAACGACTTGGCAGAAAATAAACACATTTTCAAGCCAATGAGGGTGGGGATTCTCCCCATATGGCTCGCTCCCCCGTTCAGACATAGGCTTCAGACCCTTCCCTTGTAAGTAAGTGTAAGAAAGCATAAAGGATAAAGTTGAAAATGCACACCATTGGGTGGAGAGGGTCCCCATTTGCTGCGAATGGCCAGATGATTGGCCGCAACTTTTCAGGAGTTTTTCTTGTTGGAGTCGCTCAGATTCATGCTGCTTATTCCTTTCCTTTCTTTTTCCTTTTTGCTCTTTCTGCACTGATTGTGTGTTGCGCTGGCAGCATGGCTGCGGTTGGGAATAAGCGCCGCTTCCAATAGGATTTTGGGGACTGCGCCTGAGAAATATTAATTTTCCCTCACGTTCTCCTTTAGTGGTGAACTTTTTCAGCAAGGCTTCCCGGGGACTTAATAATTTGTTTGTTTCTGCACGTGAGCCATGAAATTAAAAGCAAACAGCACTAATCGTAATTTCAAACAAGACGTTCAGCATCACATGAGACACAGAAAACTAAAAGCGGTAAACTGCTCTCTCTTGGAGATATCGGGCATTAGTTCCTCGTATTGCCTCGTTGAACTTGGTAAGTGTTGTTTGTAGAGGACTTCAGAAATTCAGTACCAGTTCTATTTGTGCTCTCCGAAAGCCTTCGTCGATGGGAGGAATCTAGGATCACGAGAAGGTTATTTGGTACTGTGTGACATCTGTTGTTCCAGGTTAATGGAAATTTGGTGAGCGGATGTGTGGAACTAGGTGGGACGAAGCCTTCCAAGAAGGTCGGTTCTCCTTCCCGCCTCATGTTTTTGCCACATGTTGACTACAATCCGCGAAACGCCGTCGGCAACAGAGATAAGATTTTTAGATGTGCAAACGTGAGATGCACTCTCCCGAGAAGGTTTCGCATGACTGGGACAGGTACTATCCCGAGGGAGATCTCCGCAAGTGGGACACGGACAGTTTCGACCAGCTGGTCGTCGACGAGCCATGCACGCCTGGTCCGCTTGAAGACTCCTACGGAAGACCACTGTCCGCTGCTCGCTATTCTTACGCCGACCATTACTACGGCTATCACGGTTACGGCGCCTACGTTCCGGCCGCTGGTGTTCGTGACCAGCAGTTCTTGGACTACGGTGAGGGCCTCCGCGGCCGCTCCCGTCAGTTCCCCTCTTTCTACCACTACGCTCCTCTCGCCGACTCTCCTCGCTGCCCCCCGATGCCACCACAGAGACCGTGGGAGGAATACCTCGATCAGCCTCCTCCCCCACCGCCACCGGACTTCGATCAGAAGCCCTCTCCGCGCGCCTATCACTCGCCATTCTAGTTCTCCTGCGATGTTCCTTCTCCATGTTCTTATGTTAACAAGCGCGATACCACTATGAGGGAGTTCAGTTGCTTGCTTGAGTGTCATTTTCTGGTGCGAAGCGCCCTGTTGCAATTTTTGCTCCGTTGTCACCAATCAGTTGCTAGCTCACTCTGGGTACGTTTCGTTAGTACATTAGTACATGTTTTGTTTCGGATCCCATATTATAGTATTTAAACGTATA
>OX375868.1:54847880-54964960 GCA_947359475.1 Heligmosomoides polygyrus bakeri
GTTGCGGATCGCAGAACGTCTACGCGTCCAAAGGAGACTAATGCCTCGTTCCGCGCTACATCCTACGAATAAGTGAAACTTCTAAAAGACCTCACCTCAAAGCCTCTACAACTGCTTCGCAGGCGGCCTCTAGCCGACGTATTACGGCGATCTCAGACAAGAGCTTATGATATCGCTCTCGACGCGGTATCAGTTGTAGACATCAGAATAGTCAGTAGTAGTAGAGGAATACATGACGGTAGTAATAGCAGTCTGTACGTCGCTGTACGAGTTGTATCTTTCGCGGGATCAGTGGCGGTCTTCCATCTCCAGCTTCTCCGGATAGGTGCAGAAGGCGGCGTTGTGCTCCTTCGAACCGAGCGGATCGTACGCGTGACAGTAGAAGCACTGCTGGTCCTTCTTGGGGCACACCGGACCGCACGAAACGTGGAGACACTTCAGGCAGATGTTGGCGCTCTCGGCGAAGCTCAGCCTCTCCTCCACAGACCGCATCTCCGGGACAGCTGTCCGAGTAGTGCTCGTTGTACGTGTTGCAGAAGATGCACATGACGCTGATTTTCTGCTGATGCGATGGTGGTCCAAACTCCCTCCTTCTCATGAATGCGGTGGGGCGACCGCAGGTAGAGCTCTTCCGCGAATCCGCGTATCGGTGCTGGCCATCTGGTACTCCTCTTTTTGCAATCGTGTCGGTCTCTCCGGGTGATTTCCGCTTCCTGGCATTGTGTTCTTCTCTGGTACGTTTTCTCAGCAAAATAAATCTTTTCCCTTTGTGAAGTTGTGGAGGGATTTTCCGGACATCTGATGTTCTCGGGAAAAGATATCCTTTCAACGATGCTGCGGTTCGACAACGGCTGCTTGACCTTCAGATTCGGCGGTGGCTGCTGAATACTCGAATTCGCCTGCGGCAGCTGGATATTTGGACTCGACAGCTGCTGCTGGATCTTCGCACCCGATGGCGACTGCTGGATCTTCACATTTGGCGGTGGCTGCTGGAGCCTCGGATGCTGGACGTTCAGATTCGACGACTGCTGCTGGTTGTCCTTCCTTGGAATGGGTTGTTGTGTTAAGGCTCTGGGGGCCTGCGCAGCATCGGACTTGTTCACGTCAGCCGTACGTCTCTGCAAGACGCTTCTGCCAACCACAGTGTTTGTCGAGACGTTCTTTGTACCCATTCTGGGCTGTGGGGAAATCGCGGCATCCCTTGTCGCCGGCTTTATGGCGGCGCGGAAGTTCTTCAGCGTAATCGCCGTGCACATGGAGGCATCGACTGTCGTTACCTCATCAGTCCCTGTAGCCGCATCGTTCCTCTCCGCCTCCGCAGTTACCCCGACGTCCTTCGTTCGCAGTTTCCTCGTGTTGGTGGACGACGTCTCGTAGGTGATCGCGGTGTCCGTGGAGGAGTCCACAGAGGTCTCGATGTCAGTGTTAGTTTCACGGTGCTCGGTTGATTTCACAACGACGTCCCTTGTCACAGTGTCGCTCAGCTCCTTGACTTTGCGGACGAGCTCGGCTATCTTGGCCTCGGCAGTGGCGTTCGTTTCGTTTATTCGCTGCACAGCTGTGTTGCTGAGCATGAAATTCTTCAGGTCCTTCATCTCCCTCATGACGGCGACCATCATCCGCTCCGTGTTGCTCACCTTCTTCTGAGCTGCCGTTTCCGCTCGCATCTCCTGAAGATGCATCTGCACCTGAGCCATCTCGTTGCGGAGGCTGCGCAGCTCGTCCACGCGCTGTCGCGCCTCCATCTCGATCAGCTCCTCGATTTTCAGTCGGTTCATCTCACTCGCTGTCGAGCGAAAAGCCTGCAAGGAGAGTGGCTTGAAATCTGCACTGAACAGAACAAATCGCGTGAGCGTGGCGAGCAAGGCATGATCGGTCGTTGGCGCGCGTGAAGTCCGCTCCATTTCAACAGGAGCTCAAAGAAGTTGTAGATCGTGAAAAGATAATGAGAGCTCTCCCCGTTACTCAAAATGTTTGAGACCGCTTAATAGGTAAAATTGTTAGAGTTCAGAATTAGACAGAAACGGGTTTACGGCTCCACCACAGAACTGAAGCTCAAGAGTGTACTTGCAGCGAAAAATGTTCTTGAATCTGAGCCGATGCTTATAATAGCCCTTCTCGAAATAGAGGCTATCCATATTCCTCGGCAATTGGGGAAGCTATTGTCGGCGTTTCATTGAGGTGCATGCGCAAGTCGAAACAATAAGTCTGGTAAGAAAATATACTCCATAACAACCTCGAAAAGCACACGCAGGAACTCTGACAACAACCACTGCCCACTATCTCTCTCGGCATATACACGGAAGCGAAAAATGAAAGTTTTTGCTTGGGTTCTGGGCTCTGCTCCGCCGACGCATAGGTGAACATAGACTGGGAAAGAGGAACTCCAGATGGTGGCCAAGTTCAGCCCAGGTGCGGTAGACAGACCACATTCTGGAGGTCTCTGCATTTTCACAGGACCTATTCCTTACAAGAGCGTTTCTCTCCCTCAGAAACGGCGCCGTTTCCGTGCTTCGAGCAAATGCGGAATAGTTACGGCCAACAGTGCACTTGCAATCGAAACAGTAGTGAATGCGAAGAAGGACGGAAAAAGTGGAGATGAAGGGCTACTATTTGACTACAGATTACAGAGCCAATATTGGAAGCAAAGAATGGATTTGAAGTATATGCCATGAACGAACAACTTTTGTTTAAAGGTTACACGAATCAACCTGGAACTGCGTTTTGAAACATGCCATAAAAAGAGCAAAGTGCGCCCCCCTTGCGACTCGCGCAGGAGATTTTCAAACGGGAGATAAACTTAGTGCCTTCCCACCGAGAGCAAGTCATTACAATAGATGACGATACAGAAATGTTACTGCCCTTTTCGAAGCTGTTCAATTCACTCGCTCCGATGGATTCGTAGCCACCAGTAGAACGAGAAGGAGGTTGCGTTTATTGTCTTGAACTGGCGCCTAAAAACGACCTTCTATGGAGAGTATGATCAGATCTACCATGTTCCCCTCGAACTGCTTTCTCTAGTGCAGATTACCACCAGCAGATCGCCTAATTGATTAAAAGCAGGTTGTTTCAGTGACGAAGCGTGTGGGCCCTAAGAACAAGGAGCACTCAAACGCGGGGCGGTTCTGCTTCTTGGGCCACCGGGGTGACCTGCAGGTCTGACAAGTGCGTAATCGAGACATCACCGGGTACGGCACCGCCTCTTGAGGTTCACCGAATAGCCCCAGCGGGCAAGTTTCTGGCATTGTGCTCTGACCCTGTTGTGTACGTAAATCATCAGGCGCAGCGCTAATCCTCTTATCCACAAGGAAGCCGTCGTCCCTACCTTTGTTGCGCACTCGCGCGTAAACAGAGATAACCTCAAGGTTCGCACAAACCATCGTTGTGTTCGTTCGCGCGACGTTTTAGCCCACCTTCAAGTGTCAACAAGAAATCAGACGAACTTGCAAGCACTATGCCGGAGTTTTCGCCCTCATAATTATAAATCAGATGAAAGCGGTGCAGCGGGAAGTACTCCAACGCAGAAATGCTATCCGTCTTGCCGTTGAAGACCGAAGAGGGAACAGCAAAGGTGGCGCAGAATACAAGAATACTGGTTTCCTAGAAGCCGCGGTGACCAGGACTGTCGCTGTCCATCGCACGTGAGCCAGCTGCTCCAGACAACAGCGACGTGATAACCGACGGCGACAACATAAGAGGCCTTCGGCACTGCGTTTATGTTCCCTTTGAGGAAGAGATGGTGACGAAGAGAGGAACAACCTGTCTCGGCCCTCCAACGCCAAAGGAAGAATGAACGAAACGGAATGTCCGTGTCTAACCACTCGTCCAAACTCTGCCAACTCTCGGATCTAAACCCTGTCCCGCTGTTGCTCTTGTATCTCCGTACTTCACGCAGGCATTCTATTCCATCTACAAGTGAAGCTACCAACAGTATTTAAGCAAGCGCACTAAGGAGGACATGACATAGGATCGGTGGAAGAAACGTGGAGAGGACGGTGGTACGGGAAGAGGAAAAGGACTGGCCTCATGCTCACTGTGTCTGGTAATAGCAGCATTACGGCCTTTTAGAGTGGACTTTGTTCAAAACCGACACCCTGCCCTTACTCCATTAAACCTCGCACGCTGCGTAGAACCAACGTCCTGAAGCCCTATTGACTGCACAGACTCTCTAGATCTTCTATCAATGCCCATCTACAGGACACCTTCCGCAAAAGTGATTGCTCTCGCCTTTGTTTTTGACGTTTGTAATCTGATGGCAACTCGATTTTATGCAAGCTACGACGTGCTCGGTCTTTTGGAATTCTTCCGTCCAATTCGTTGAATAGCTGGTCCTTCCGAAAAGTTGTTATTCATCGTGGGAGAGAATGGAACCACATGAAAATAGAATCGACTGTTGTGAATACCCGACTAGGATGTACACCTAAATATATAGCAGTATAATATGGAACAAATAGGAATAGGAATGATAAGCCTGAGGATACTTAGATGAGCAATATAAGCATCATCAAACAGCATCCACAGGCATGACCTAGTGATAGCGTAAGTAGGTGACAGAGATTACACTCAAATAGTCCGCTCTAGGAGCGGTACTCTCCTTCAAAGAGCGGAGATAGTTGACCCCATTGGCCACTATCGGAGCTACTTCTTGCCCTCCCCTGTACCATCGCTTATATAAGCTGTTGTGATGCGTTGTGCACCCTGTGCTCTGCCAGTCATAAATATATAAAGTAATAAACCAGTTATTACAAGCGGCCACAGACGCATCCGTTGGTGACCCATTAGAAGGACATCGGATGTTTCGCAGTAAAGCTAGCAGTGCAACACAACGACTTCAGTTGTGGAGCAGGCCAAAGGTGAATGCGTATGTGATGACAACATTAACAGCATTGAAGACAGTGCCACAACATGAAAACCAGCTGCAAGAACGAGCTGGAAGCTTGCCATAAGATATCCGGTGGGCTTCGCTGCATCGCCCAAGTCATTTGTCCAAGGGAGGGGCAAGTTGGTACTAGTGCTTTGCAAGAGCCTTCCTATCGGCTTCCCCTGCTGATTAATAATGGCGAAGCAGAACTACGGCTCTAGAATTCGGATAGATTTAGGTTTTACAACGCACCCGGATGAAGTTCGTATAGGCAGTCAAGTTAATCAGGATAATGAAGTCCTACTTGAATTCAGCGGATTCCCTCCCTATGTCCTAACATACACATGATTCATATATTTATTGTAGTTAAACACTGGATACGGTAGTGGAGGTGGAGAAGGGGAGCGGACTGACGAGACCCACTCGTCAGCTGTCTTCAGGCTGAGGAGGTCTGCCAAGCTGCCTTGGGCGAGCCGAGGTCGAGACTGACGAGGCCAGGCATGGCTAGATGGCAGGCTTCATCAGTCTCGACTTCGGCTCGCCCCAGGCAGCTTGGACGAGGTCAGGGTGTAGCGACAGCTGTCTGTGACCCGACAAGGCCCCTGTCCTGTGAAGTAGTCATGTTCCCGCTCAGCGCGTAGCGATTCTTTCAGGGTTCTAGTGAGCAGATTACCGACACAAGATTTGAGCCAATCTTACCCTATTCCCTACTTAGCCGCTATGTCACGGAAGACGGGCCGAAGAAGACACCCCGGCTTCCACTGGCGGTTGCGAGTTGCCAACCCTTCAGTCCATTAGCTTTAGAGAATGTACAGACGAAACAGCAGAGCGGAGCTTGACCGGCAGCTTTGCGCCGACTACTCGACGACTGGAGGTTGTGGGCGGGAATCGGGATCAATTCCCATCGTAGGGGAGAGTCGCTGCGCGAAAGTGCAGGGAGTGTCCGCACAGGTCGCTCGCAGCCAGTTCACACATCGATCTGGCAGGCGACTTGTCCTTGGCACCAGAGAGCAGAACCCGTCGAGTCAGCTGTTGTGTTGAGCACGCATTCAGGCGCGCAGTGAAGCGATGGTGAGTGCCGCTTGTTCTAGGAGCACCGTCTCTCTTTGCGCAAGTTCACTGACGTATTCCCCTAATTCTGAGTGAAAAAGGAGCCCGTACCAGTCCTTTGACGCTTGTGAAGGATCCAGCGGTGACAATGGTAGCAGCTATCATTCGCTCTCCATAAATAGAACGTAGAGCTCACACAAGTGGATGTGACCACTTTCTAGAGCAAGAGAGGTTGAAATGGGCCGCAGGAGAATTTTCCAGCTTCTGCTCCGTCTCTTTTCCATATCTGAACGGATTGCCCAGTCTCCATCTCTGTAGGACTACAGAGAGTCGCTCATTAGTTGCGCCATCCAGTGATGATGGAGCGAAATTAACTTCTCTTACTCCTGGCAGGAGCAGACGACCATCGGAGGATGAAAGGGTAAGGAGAAAAGTGCGCATCAGTCAACCACACGGTGAGCTTGCTCATGTCGTGGAGGTACCTCGAGTGCGTAGCTGCACCAGATTATCCTGGCCACACAACGTGGCAAGCCTGTTTGATTCTCCCTGTACAAGTCAGGCGAAGGGTTCGGTTGACATGAGCTCGAGTCGAACTCAAAATCGGCTACAGCAGAGATTCTGCACCGGCAGCGAAAGCATTTACTGCCACATTCTGTTCACTCTCAAGAGCAAACCGTTGAGGGAGAAAATCTCAGAGGAGGAAGGTGCCTTGTGTGAACGTGTGGAAGAGTGCCGAGCGACCAAAATACTCTGCGCCTGAACGGCGCATCTGGGAAGCGTCGTCATGACCGTGATTGAATTCTGGTGTCTCGGAAGTGACCTATCCGAAGCGGGAACGCGGAAAAGGCTGTCGGTGAGGGAGATCAGCGCCGCCTAGCTCAAGCGCAGATCTCGGAATACCTTATGCATGGTGCTTCTGAAGAGGGCAATCCGATATTTTTTTGGTGCTGTGAATGCTGCTTATTGTTTAAAGTGACAGAGAGCGGAGTCAGAACAAGGATGTCAGGGCAGGCAGTGTGGATCACCCCTTAAGGTAGCCCGTGCAGCTGGGAACTCAACGAACTCGGGCGCCATCTTCCCAAGTGGGCTGCGGGAGGTGTTTTAGCTAATAGCAAGATGTGAAAATGCATTACAGGATTTCTTTAGCAGTCCACCCTTAAGAACATAACATACTTATGATCATAGAACGTGAAACCAAAAGCCACAAGAGCTTGTCTCAGAATAGAGCAGCATGAGCTGGAGTCTGAGAGCACTCTGAAGCGCGTCCATCTCGTCGGGGAATTGGGATGGGCTGTTGGCTTGCCATTCACTGAACGGAACAAAGGAGCAGATGGTTGCGCCGAAGACGGCGGGCGAGCACATCCTTCGTCTTCGTTTGGAACAGCCTTTGTCTGAGCATTGCATTCCACCGCTCTTTTGTTGTTGCTTGCAGTGAAGTCTTGGATCTGGTGGAGCAAGCACTTTTGAGTGAGTCCTTTCAGTGGGGTAATTTGGTAGAAAAAGCGACAACATTTAAAACTGATGCCTAATACAATCGAGAGCGTGAGCGAGAGTGGAGAGCGAAATCTGCATCGCAGCTTTCCGAGGGTGTGAGGTCTGTATCGTCTGGCGTTGGCGTGGAATGCTAAGGTGAACTTCTTGAAGACGTTACTTTCACGTTGTTTAATCAGCGGTAGAAGCAACACAGCTTGCCTTGATGTTCCTCGAGTTTTACAAGAACCGTGCTCTTAATAACGAGATCCAATTGCTGTAGTGCCGTTCACCGTTTCAGAGAAGGAGACAACCTTGATGAGAGCGCAACTTTGCCCGCTTCGTCTCGTCGAGTGACAGTGGTTATAATTGGAAACGGGGGATGACTCTGTTGCCATATATGAAGTCAATGATCGGAACGACGAAAATAGCAGGAGCGAGGAGCAAGGGCTGGTTCAGGTTCCTTCCGCCGAACCTCCACGAAAGGAGCTGAACAGATTCAGTTGCCAGTAACTTGAGAGGACGGTTGTTGTAGTCGTGCGCGAATGCGTCCGTCAATAGTGAGCAATGTGTAAAAAATTTCGACGTCCTTAAGAAGGGATTCCAAGGGACAGGACCTACTCGATCCTGCTGTGGATCAGCCAACGCATTTGAAGCACTTATTTTGTTTGGCTACTGATCATGCACAGTAATTTTTACGAGTTTTTAAAACTTTTCAGCATAACCTTCTCAAATACCGTATGAAATAGAAATATTTTCCGAGCTGCGGCTCTGCCGGATCAGTCATTTTTTTATTGCTCCGAATCGTATTTAGTGTACATCACTTTTTGGGTTGGCCTCTTGCCACACGAAACCACTCATCCGCTTCAACTACGCGTAGTATTAAAAGCAGAACACATAAATTTAGATATGAAGAAGAAATAGTTATTTCACGATTAAGTTCTATCTGTCTTATGAATGGTTTTATTATTGGTTAGGCTGATTACACTGTCATTTAAAAATGAAGTCAGTGATTTACGAGTTCGTCAGGGGCTTGTTCTAGAAAGCGCAAGCGAGCAGCTTAAGTAGTGATTACACCCTTCGGTCAACATCCCCCTGGATGGAAGACGGTTTCGTCGATCGATCCAGTACAAAACATAGTTGATTACTAACATTTTATTCACAACGTAGCGAACACATGTATTTAATCAGGAGTATAGATGTAATACGGAGAAGGGCGGCAAATCAGGGAAGGGAGGGGGCGGGGGTGGGTGAGAGGGGGGAGGGTGGTAAGGGGGTGGGTGTCGAGGAGAGTAGAACGGCGAAGCGAGGCTTGACAGGATCAGCGGTGAAACGATGACCGATGCGCACAGAAAAGGTGAGGCAACGGCAACCAGCAAGTCACGGCGCCAGGGGCAGCCTTCAGGCTGTCAACTATCTCCGGGACTTTGCCCAGCTAGCTCTTTTATACGTTCCGTCAGCTGTTGTAAAACTCTGGCTGCCACAGCTTCCGCCCATTCCTCCCATTGAAGCGGGGAGAGGCAGCCGAAAGCTTGAGCACGATTTTTCGGGCTCATTGCTCATTACACATGCTTGGAGGGTGAAGGATATGGTTTTCACAATCACTTGCTCCAGAGGACGACGTAGTTCTGGACAAGCAGGGCAGATAGAGTGTACGAAAAGCTCAGTCAAATCCTGGGTGTTTCTCAGATAGATGTTTCTTCTTGAAGTACTGCATAATGTCAGCGCAAGTCAGTTTCGCTCCAAACTGCGGTCTACCAGTTCCTTCGGTTAATTCCGGACAGTATATCTACGAAAAATGAGACAGTGTTCTTATTCCACAAGCCAATCAATGGACCAAATGCGCCTTCAAACCGCTTCTTCGATATTTCGTTGAAGTAGAGCGCCCGGCGCACGCCAATGAACTTCGAACCCCCGATGAACAATGAATGAATGAAAGGAAGTGTAGTGCACCTGCTATGAACTTAAAATCTTCCTTAAGGAAACTTGGTGTGATAGGGGGAGGCCACCCAGCTTGACTTTCACCTCACTCAGCCGGCTACGCGGAAACGCTGGAACGCGGCTCAACATTCATTCCCTGATCGAGAACAATGTAAAACGCTGCTGTCTGAAACGACGATGAGGAGACGAACTCTGCCACTCGCAATACCTACGGCTAAGCCTTACTGGAGTTCTCTGTCGCGTCCATGGCCTAGCACCTAGTGGTCCCCAGCCATTTCAAGTCTCCCGCGGAACGGTTCGTAGTGGTGAGGAAAAATCAGGTCTGTCAACCCGTTTGTTGGATGATTTACTACGTGCCTTAAAGAAGGGGTTAGGCGCTGTCGGTGTACCTCGAGCAAGAAGGGTAGAACTGGGACTTCATTCAGCTAATTCGAAGGGACACGTCGCGATCGCTCAAGCAAATCGAGGCTTGGACACCAGCAGATGTCGGTGCACCAAGAGTCGCAAACGATGGTCCTTTCGAAGGGCCCACCTTCATGGTTACCTGTCTCTGCTGACTTTTATTAATACCAGGTTGGGAAACGTTTTTTATATGATTAGCCTAATACGAATGTATACGTCAGCGAATTGTCGTTTCGCAGACTCCGACTTCATGCTCATTCTGTGTCTAACACATTTCCTAGAACTACTTTTATTCAATCAATGTTACTAGCACTGCCAGGAGAGTAAAAGGGTTAACAAAATTGATTTAAAAAGAAAGTATAGAACATATCCGCTGCGTTAAAATGACGATTTGATTGCAGTATCGTGCGCCTATTCTGATTATTCGTATACCCAGTAACAGTGCGAGTAGGAGTAAGTTTCCAGCACGATGGAGAATGCGTTCACTGAACTCAATGGCCGTACACATCAGAGTATTCGAAGTGACGAAAGGCTTGCGTTGCAGGACTGGGAAGGCACGTCACCGCACCGGCAAGTGAAAAGGCGATGTTGACGGGAACTGCGGGTCATCAAGTTGGGTTCCACCTGAGGCTAATTATGCGCACTCGGCTTTGCGCGGGAACGCCACCAGGCTACCGCTCACGGTCACACCGGTGCCCTCTGGTACCTGAGCAGTCAAAAGGGTCGAGGGTTGGGACTGAGACGGAGCGTCTGCTGTCTGATTGTTATTTCACTACGTCAGCAACAAGCAAATGAGCACCTCCGAGGCACCTTTGTTCAGAAAGGGTCCTGACCGCGGCTAGCATCTTGACGCGAAGCACTCGAACATCCGTATCTTTCAACTAGCGCAGCGGAAACACAAGAATACCCCAACATCTGGAGCGATCTCTCCGCTAACATATCCCTTTGCAAAAACCTCTCGAAGGATGAGCACGCGAAGGAAACGGAGCGTTTCGGACCCTGCTGCTTGATTTGATGCTTCGATCAGGAGCGGAATCGCTACATATGGGGTTAATCCATAGCGAGAAATTACATATGGAATATCAGGATTGTATTTCAGGCTACCTGATCTCCTCCCTCGAATCCGTGTACAGTGCCCGAGAACGACTGCCGAGACTCTTGACCGCGCTGCGTTGTCTCGCATTACACACCGGCTGCTTAGTAAGCCTCATAGTTGGCAACCTGCTTCTCATTTTGGGATCTATAGCGTGTTTTGCCGCCCCAATTGTTTTGGACCACGGTGGTTAGAAGCCTGCATCTTCTGTCTGATGAAACCAGATCTTCTGGTGCTTTGGTAAAAAAGCCACCAGCTTTACTGTAAAACGCCCGTGGCGTCATGTGGGATTTTATATTGAGGCCTCTAGAGTGCCTAAGGTCCGAGCGCTTTAACGGAGAGAAGACACGTGTCCATATGGGGATTCCGAAAACCGAAAGAACTGTGAACCTAGCATCCAACCTCGAAGAAGGAGGCCAGTGCTCCCGGATAGGTTTTCCCTTGTGTCGGCGTGAGAGACAGCCACCCTATTACAGTCGCGAACATCTCTTTTATCTTAAATGTTATTCACTACGATAGTATGGATGCAGTACATATAAAATGCTAGACATAAGAGAATGAGAGAAGAGGAAGGGGCGAGAGACGGCGAATGGTTGAGGATGAGGGAGAAGGAAAGGCTAAAGAAAATTACAAGACAAATGGAAAGGAAAATAAGGAAGGCTGTGAGTGGGGGAAGGGGTCGCCCAAGCGACTTCGGCTGGGTCAGTCGACGAACGAAGGGCTGGGTCCGACTTCACTCCGTTTAACCCTGCACTTTTGTTCTTCCGGTCGCTTGGAGTGCTTTCGTTTGGAGTGGCTTCAGGAATGACTTCGTCAGTCGGCGGACTTCCTCTGGTGCCCGCAAAATTAATCGTCTCCCACGGCCGCCTCTGACGGACGCTCCACCGTACCCTTATTACCGTACCGGCGTTAATTTCTGCTTGTTTTTTCTTCTCGCTCGTTGATGTAACGTCATGAAGGAGTAGAGTTCATGAGATATTTGCACCACGTTTCCGCTTGTTAGTTGGAATGCCACGGTTTGAGAGAACAGCGTTTTCGGCGCACACAGAATCTCTGGAGGTTTCAGAAATCCGAGTTTCAACCTCATTTATGTTACGAATTCAAACTTGAAAACATCATGCCAAGGTGAAGAGATACCAAGACAGATGCTGTGGGATAAGGTGGAACATGACCAATGCAAAACGTTCAGTTTCGAGGTCACAGAATGTGAAATTAAGGAAAGACCTGAAGTGTTGTGTTCAGAGTAAACGAGTTTCTGAAGTAAATGTTGGAGGCGAACTTCGGACGATCTTTTTTCCATTTAGTATTGGAGTTTGCAATATAAGCGTCGCGTTGGACCAGATGTACCCATTAGGAAGGGGAGGAACCTCACAAAATCCCATCTGCCAAGACCCGTCAGCCAAAGATGCGAATAAGAGTTAGTCGTTTTCTACCTTAATGGTATGATAGGGAGAAATTCTGAATAAAGTGGTAGTTCATTGTGAGACGGACTCCTCGTGATAATCTAAGAGCTTATAGATAAATTGCGCGGAGACAAGCACTGTGAGACTATCAAAAATCCTGGACTTCACCTTCGAAGGGAAGGTACAGTGTATTACCCCAGCATTAGTGTAATATCCCGGACGGTGGAGACATTTTATCGGCCTAAAACTTACCCCAGCCTCTGCTGCTTCAGCCAACACTTCCACCCTTCTCTCCTTAAGATCCTCCTTTATCGCCGCTCTGCATAGCTTCGCAAGCTCGGACGTCAGTTGGTAGTTGCCTGACGCTCGTGATGCTCACCGCTGGGATATCAGTTCGAGAATTTCCGGAGACACGCGTCTCTTGGTAGTGTTCAAGCTCTCGGCTCCTTAGCATTATCGCGGAGATGGTGCGCGAAGCGGCTGGGTTGAGCATTCGCAATGCATGCCGGAACTTCGCCAACTTCAAGACTATTCGTAAAATGACCGCTCACCGACGTCCTGACGGAACCGTCACCTCTTCCAGAAGGACCATGGAGAAGGTCATCCACGACTTCTACTCCGATCTCTTCGATAGCCACGTCCACCTGCCCCCACGCCATCTTCCGCAGGATGGAAACGTCGTCCCCTCAGTTCTCCCTTCCGAGATCCGACACGCCATCTTGTCGGTGAAGAAACGTACAGCACCCGGCCCTGACAGGATCAGACCCGAACACCTGAAGAACCTCCCGCCAGCGCTCATCAACTCCTTGGAGCGGCTGTTCACGCGCTACCTGTCGGGGTGCAAGGTTCCATCTCAGTGGAAGACCAGCAGGACCGTCTTGCTGTACAAGAAGGGAGACGTGCACGACATTGGCAACTGTCGCCCGATCTGCCTGCTGTCCGTAGTCTACAAGCTGTTCACTCGAGTGATCTTGAATAGGATCAGCAGAACGCTGGACGAAGGACAGCCACGCGAACAAGCAGGATTTCGGAGAGGATTCAGCACGATCGACCACATACACACCATTACGAAGCTCATCGAAGTGTCGCGAGAGTACAAGCTGCCGCGTGCCTTACGTTCATCGACCTGAAGAACGCATTCGACTCCGTCGAAACTGAAGCGGTCCTCGAAGCCCTGCTCACTCAGGGTGTTCCTATTCAGTACATCAGAGTCCTTCGAGAGCTGTACAGTGGATTCACGACCAAGATCTCTCCATTCTACAACGACGTCGTCATCGACGTGAAGAGAGGAGTTCGGCGAGGGGATATCATATCCCCGAAGCTCTTCAGCGCCACCCTCGAAAACGTCATGCGCGAACTAGAATGGGAAGACATGGGAGTGAAAGTCGACGGCCGGCAACTGCACCATCTTCGCTTCTCTGACGACATCGTGCTCATAACACCGAGCATCGGCCAGGCGGAGCGAATGCTGGCCGACTTCGATCGTGTATGTGGGAACGTTGGACTGCAGCTGAACCTTACGAGGACGATGTTCATGAGGAACGGACAAGCTTCTGATGCCCCATTCTCGCTCAACGGAACGAACATCTCCGAATGCCCCAGCTACTTAGTATCTGGGTCGCGAGGTCAATATGGTTAACGACCTAGCGCCGGAGCTGAGCAGGAGGAAACGAGCGGCTTGGGGAGCTTTTAAGAGCGTCGAAGAAGTCGCGAAGAAGACGAAGAACGTCCGACTCCGTGCCCACCTATTCGACTCCACTGTTCTTCCTGCCCTAACATACGCCTCAGAGACCTGGGCTATACGAGAGCAGGATGAACACGCGATCAGCGTCGGGCAGCGTGGAATCGAGAGGACGATGCTCGGAGTGACACGACTCACGCAAGTGAGAGAAGGCCTCCGGAGTTTCGAGCTTCGCCGACGTTCGAAGATCAGAGACGCTGTCGCATGGGCCAAGTTGTCGAAAATTAAGTGGGCCGGCCACGTAATGCGTTTCGCAGACACCCGCTGGACGAGAGCCGTCACCGACTGGATTCCGCGGGATGTCAAGAGAACACCAGGACGCCCACCAACGCGTTGGTCGGACTTCTTCGTGAAAGCCCTTTACGACCGCTATGACGCTCTTCGTGTCCCTCGAGCGAGGAGGATTCATTGGAGCACTCTGGCACGCGACAGGGATGAATGGAGACGCTTAGAGCACTCTGGTACGCGACAGGGATGAATGGAGACGCTGCTGGCGCCCGCTCGAGCAATTCGATGATCAACGGGACGACAGGTGATACTGGTGAAAACTTACCCCATGCACTATTATCGCTTGCAGATATGTTACAGCAGATGAGGAGGGATGCACTAGAAAGCTATGCCGTGTGTTCATTTCAACATCTAGCAGCCTATAGCTTCGACAATTGCTTGGATTCAAAAGCGTATTAGGTCGAGTCAATGCCCGGATACGAATCATTTGTGCTTCTAGCAAGGACAGTGCTCTTTTTGCTTCTCTTCCCCAACGGAAAAACAGATTCCATTCTCGTTTAGGCCAAGTTTCGAGCTCGGCCTGTCATCGCAGAGGTCCCAATAATTGCAGCATCATTAGCAGTCACTTCAGGCCTAAACAGAGATGAAAATCAGGTAGAACGTTCTCAGTGGTAGCGCGATTGACACGTGCTTCTCGTTAGCTACCCTCGAGGTATAAGCGCTTCGTCATGGCCACCAGCGGGCTTCCTCCTCTTCTCTGTTCATCTACTTGCTCACCCTCAAACAAGCACGTGCTTCTAAACGAAACTACAGAGGACAGACGGGATAAGCGAGTCGTGTTTGCAGAGGTTTTGTGACGTTCCGTTCCATGCCTGTACCCATTGCTCTTGCAACTGGAACCCAACATGAGGTGGAGCTGTCGCCAAGGATGAAGTATTTGGCCAAAGGAACAGCTGGGTCACCGATGTCTGTTAGTTCATGTCGGTTCTGGGGCCACAATAAGTTATGAGATGCGGTGCTGCAGCGCACCTCACGGTGTGTCGCACTTGCTCGTTTTGAGGAGTGACGGCATATTGTTCAGCACGCCTTTAAGCGTTTGAGGTAGGCGCACTGCGAACAAAAAACCGCAAAGAAGTAAGGCTTAGTGAAGCAGTCCTCTTTCCATAGGTGTCAAGTCTTGAGGATGATCTCCTTCCCATCCCAGGGGCATGGTATTTACAATTGCATTAAAAAAGTATGGGCCCTTCTCCCGCGTAGAGAGCGATACTGACGCTGCCGCTTTTCTACGTTATTCAGCAATTTCGCGGTCCTATAGCAACTACCCCATTCTTTACTGCATTGATTATTAGTGCGTTAAAGTTGGTGAACGGGGAGCGGGTGGCAGCGCAGTCGAAGCAGGCGCCTGTCGCATCCCGAATAGAGGCCGTGGGTTCGGGTACTGTCAACGCCACCAAGCCCTCCGAGCCCCCGGGGTCGGTTATACACTACCAGACTTCTCTGGGAAGGATACAACACTGTCTCACTCATCAGCTGGTCACCGCAAGTCACATTGTAGGATATGATGCGATACAGATCCAAGGAACAATTGGTTGGTTGCTTCCAAAGAACACCTAATCGTTAGTAGCGGAGAGATTCATTCACGTGGTGGAAGAAGAGAGATGGTAGATGGACAGATAGGTGACCTTTTCTTCGCTCGTATCAATCTGCTCCTGCACCAGCCCTCCCTCGCCCGTATCACTTCTTTCCTCCTAGCGCAAAATGTCGAGCAAAAAGCGCAGGTCGTCTAGGACAGCACAGGAAGGTTTGCAAAAAAGTGGAAGCTCTCCTCCCCAAACCAACTTTTAACGAATCCGAACGTGAACTTCACCACTCAAGGACCATACACGTATACCTTGAATGCGTGTCTGTATAGCATTTTCACGTCGGATGGGACACCTTTCAAATCTAATTGGGCACTTTTCAAACCAAATTGGACACTTTTTAAATCAAATTGGACAGATTTCAAACCAAATTGGACACTTTTCAAACCAAAATGTACATTTCAAATCAAATTGGACATTCTTCTAAGTATCAGATTAAAGGATAGCGACTCCCCATCTGATGAATCCTACGGGTACATATGTTTCTTTGTCTAGTATAAGTCCTGTATGTATCTTTATTATAAGAAGTAAGTGGATGATAGAGAAGGGGTAAGGTGAGAGGGTAGACGAGTCCCTTCCAGGTAGCTGGCTGCAGATGTCCTCTCGGCCTGGGCGACGTAGACGTGACTCCCGTAGCAGGGCGTCGCTATCAGTGCCAGGGCGTCGCCGTCGAGGGGTGCGGATTGGGTGCAACCCGACATCTCCATTCCTCCAGTAAGCTCGTCCTCGAGCTTGAGAACGGCATGTTCGTCTTGAGAGTCGATAGGTATCCGAAAGAAAGAAATGTTGGATATACAGCAGAAGGATATAGGAACTACATAGTAGTTCGTTATAGCTTAAACTACATGGTGAGTTATCGACTGTAGGAGAAGCAAGTGAAGATGTGACCAACGGTTAATTTACCGGACGGCCTTCGAGAAAGTGGAAGAAGAGGGAGAAGAGGGATCCGCACAATCCTTGAGTACAAGCTCGTCCTCGAGCTTGCGTAGGAGGAAGTGGAAGAAGAGGGATCATAAAATTTACTTATTTACAAGCGTATTTGTGCTATGAGTGTGTAGAAAACACAGAACAGGAATCGTATAATCGTTGGACGTTGAGAAGTATACAAAATGGTGCACGCATGTTCGAGCAAAAAATGAGGAAATGAGGTGTTATAGCTACAGAATTGAAGAAGGAAAAATCTAGATAGTTTCTATCACTATAATATCTCAGTGGCATTTTTCAGCATAGCAGAAGGTCAGCGTTTTATAAGAATTACAGAATACATATTGGAATTTTATAAGCGATCTGTCAGGTATCAGCCTGAGTTTATAAAACTCGATTTTCGGCTGATACAGGGGCGAACTTGAAAGGAGAGAAGTGTAACTTAATTTTGATAATTATCGCAATTTTGAAGTCTTTTGAAGTGCCCATTCAAAAAACTTGGTGTATGATTTGCGCGAGGTAGCGCAAATGAGTTAAAATTATGCTTACACAACAATGATTTAACACCCGTTAAGGTATAGATCACTGTCCATAGTCCATATGTGGTCGAGCTAAAGTAGATTTATTTTGCAATCGGAGTGATCTCCGCAAAGGTTGTTCCGTGGTGTCCGATGCTTCTTTAGGTAATAAGGGTACGGTGGAGCGTCCGTCAGAGGCGGCCGTGGGAGACGATTAATTTTGCGGGCACCAGAGGAAGTCCTCTCCAAAATGGAGGCCTTTGCCGCAGCAGAAGTATTGGCAACCTCGGAACGTGGAGAGTACAGCTTCAAATGGTTCATATGGACTGTTTGTCGCTTTTGACGATTAACAAGTTCATGAATCGTTACATTTGGTCGTTCGACTACTTCGACCATGAACGGACCTTTCCACTGGTTTGTAAGTTTTTGACGCATGGTTTCGTCATGCAGAAGTACTAAATCACCAGTGGAAAGTTCCGTAGGAAATACCTTATGCAGATTGTCATATCCGCACTTGTACTGCTCCGTCTTTGTGGCGATTTGTTCACCCACTGCAATTATGCGTTGCTCCAGACCGGCAGAGAATTGGTCTGTAAACGTGTCTGTTGCAAAAATGAGTGTTGTTGGTAAGTGGTGAACGATGTCACTCCATGTGATCGGGCTCCTTCCATGTATGATGAAGAACGGGCTGTATCCTGTAGTAGAGTTTTTACTGCAGTTATAAGCGATCACAGCTGGTTGAAGAAAATCAGACCAAAGTTCTCTGGCGTCGGAGCAATATGCAGTTAAAGAATCATGAATAACTTTAACGATACGCTCTACTTGACCATTTGCCTTGTGATTATAACTCGTTGTAAATTTGTTCAATATACCAAGGTTGCTATTGATCTTAGAAAAAATTTCACTTGTATAATTTGAACCCCGGTCTGATACAAATTCATTGGGAATACCGTGTTTGGATATAACATCGTTTATAATCGCTTTAACCACCAGTCCTGTCGTTCGGTTGACGAGAGGAGTACATAATACAAACTTGCTGAAAGCGCATACCGAGATGGAAATGAACCTATTTTCATCAATACATTGTGGCAAAGGTCCGATAATGTCTGTATGTATCCGTTCAAAAGGTCGTTGGGGAATTGGAAAGATTCCCAGTTCTTCTCGGATAATGTTTCCGGAAGGTGTTTTAACCGTTTGACATGGTGGACAAGTACTCACATAATTTACGACATCTATATACAAAGTTACTTAGCTTTTACCGCTGCGTAAGTTTTTTGGATTCCTAGATGAGATTCAATTAGTGGATTGCCATGGTGTGCTGAAATTACAGCATTTTGTATGTCTCAATTAGGAATCAACAATACACCTCTACCGTGCATTTTGTAGTGCAAAGAGTCATGGAGGACATGATAATTGTCAATCGTCTTTGAAATTTCTTAGGGGATTCACTAGCCTTTCTCTGAAAAAGTCTTAGTGAACCAAAATATTCCCACTTTTTTGACTAACTGCCCTCTAGACTAGGCAGGAAGTAATACTAAACTGCGCAGACTTTGTTAATTGCAAAGCGGCTAAGAGAATCGTATAAGGTTTCGTGTTTGCCTCCGCGATATTCTTAAGTAATATCAGGGCTTGCATTGAAATCTGGCATTTTGGCCAATCTGCTTACCATATCTGGCTGTGCGTGAATGCATAGTAAGAAACCAATGTGTGATTCTTGCGCTCGCTACCTACGGGTAAAACTGCTTCAGTACAAAAAACCATGGCTAGCAACTTCAATTCTATAACTGCGTAGTCTTTTCCGTGAGTACTCACGAAGCTACTGCAGTGCACTGAGTGCTCTGCTTTAGTTGGGAAATTTGTGTGAAACAGGCATGCCCCTTGTCCTGTAATAGATGCATCAACCTAAATAACAGTGAGACTGCCTAAAAGCTGGGACACCTAAACTGGCGCCTGTTTCAGGTATGGAAACAATCTCTATTGCGGATTGGTCTATTTAATCGAACATTCCTAGACAGAAGAGCATTTTACGGTTTCGCCGTAAGTGCGAATTACGCACTGAAACGGCAAGGAATACGAAGCTGTTCCATGAAAGGATTTTAAAGCTTGCGCATTTATTAATTTGGGTATCTGAGAGATACTAGCTACTTTTTTCGGGAAAGTGCAAGATCCAGATTTGGTTATAAAGATCCCTAGATATGTTTTCGGCCTCGAAAGATTCAATTTCTTCGGATGCAAGCTCATACCAAAGCTTCGGGTGTGGTGAAACCATCTATTGAAATTGCGCGTGAAGTCATCCACTGTAAGCGTCCGATTGTTTCGCGTCAATCGCGTGAAAAATGTCTTCATTGGCTGAAGCAACATTATTCGGGTGTGCTTTAGCCTCTATATGCGAGCTGTCTTTGTGAGAAACAGATCTATAGAGCAAATGTGAGTTCTGAATTAGGTACACCCCGAAATTTTGCCTATGTGGGTCAACACTGCTGGGAAAGCTAGAATGGGACAACCGTTTTTGGAATTCTGTATGAATTTTAATTCGATTTCAATGGGAAAAAATGAAAGCAAGCAGCGCTGGTGAAGGTTCGGAACGTTATAATGTTAATCGCATGTACGCAAAAGTATTGCCTGAGAAGGGATTCGAACTCTCGATGTGCATTTTCTAGATGCGGATGTTCGAGTTGCGCTATAAATCTCTGATTTTGTTACTGTCTAAAGCTTTGATGTCTAGTACAACTAAGATGACTTTTCTGAAATGAAATCAAAATCGAGCTTGTGAGTTTTTACCAAAAATAAAAATGAATACACATCATCACCATGAATAGCTCAACCTTTTTTTTTAATTTAAGTTTTTATTTAATTGGATAAACTTGGCCTATGAACCTGTAGCAACCGTTGTTGATGAAACTGTGCGACTCATCCATTCAGTGGCTAAATTATTTTTTTCTTGACTTTTAGCAGGGCGAGAAACACTTCTTACTGCAATTTTCTTTATGTTAAAAATAGTTTTATGCCGTTTTTAAGAAAGAAATGCGAAAAATTCGAGTCACCGAGGAGACAACTGTAAGAGGAGGGCCATTCCGACGCTAGATAGCGTAAAATTGGCATATTCTGAGAGTCTTTTTTTAAAGAGACATTTTTGTAATGCAATTTAGCTGATTGTATTTGTTTTGATCTTATCACTTTTTGTAATTTGACAGAACTGAACATTACATTAGGATTGATGAAAAGGGTATTATCAACGTTGTTCTAGGTTTGATTTGTAGTAGAATTATTTCGTACTAAAAAAAGGTGCGAAAACACTGAAAAATATCAACGTTTGGATTGCTTTATGATAATCTTCTGATTGCAAAAATTTTCCTGTTCCGGAGATCGTAAAATATCCGAAAGATGCAAATTAATGGAAATCGCTGCTGAAGAATGCATATTTGCAAAGAGTCAGAGGATTCTCAATTAGCAACGCTCCGTTTAAGTGTTTATGTCACAAAATTTTTAGAAAAAAATATTAATTTTACCAGAAAATATATCATTCAGAAGCGTGGCTTACTCAGAATTGGTGAAAATCTTTGTGAAAGTCTTGGGCAGTCTGAACCATCGAAGCGTATTTTTCATGAAAGGGACTTTCGTGCTGCATCATGGAGGCGTTAATTCATTTAGTTCGGCTATCTAGATGCAATGAAAGTATGGCAAAAATTATATCTGGCATGGGACTCGAACCTTTAATGCGTATTTTGCGGTAGGAAGCTCTCGCACTGCTCCATCGACGTATAAATTCATCGTTTACAACAATATAGATGCAGTGAAACAAGGCAAAAAAATTTCTGAGACAAGAATCGAACCCTCGTTGTGTTCTATATAGTGAAGGATCATCCCACTGCACCACCTGCATCACTTACGCTTTATGGCGTAAATTATGTGAGAAAATGAATTTATTTGCTGTATTTACTGATTAGTCTGATTACTAGTTAGATCAGGGTAGAAAATCCACTAAACTTAGATTTGGCTTGGAATTAGACTTCGAAATGATTACTAAAATTGATGTGAAACGAATTTAACTAAAAGAAATGATTATTCTTGAAAAATTAAAATAATTTTGTTTTTGAAAAGCAGAAACCGTTTTTGGTAGAAGAAATTTAGAAAAGAAACTTTCTTTCAAACAATAAATTGTAAAAAGCCGCGGCGGTAAGAAAAAATTATCGATATTGGCGCAGTGGCGTAATGAGCCGTGGTGCGCGAGTGGCTACGGGTTCGAGTCCGCACCTAGGCTAAATCTTTTGAATGCGAGTTTGATAACTTCTATGTCCTTCATTCGTAATTAGAGGATCACGCGCTTGTTCTCGCTAGACTTGGTCTTAAAATGTATACTGGTTCCTTTTTGTTAAGGACAATGGGGCAATTCCTGGTGGTGCCCCCGGAGCATGTGAGTAAAAGTTATTATGCTCTACGTTCTGTTATCTGTGCGGTGTCTTTCCTGCAGGTGTCTTGACCCGGCTTCTTGTGTTGGTCATGTTTGAGTGGTGGGTGGCAACCATGCTTGTGTGCTGACTCCAATCGTCACGGTCAGATTTTACAACACCTTATCAGCATGCGCCAGCCTAATCTGTGCCAGCTAGGTGCGCCAGCCAACTGCGTGTCAGGTAAGGTGGGCTGAGTGGGTGTCTGGTGGGCTTTTTGTTCCGGTCATGTTTGCGCAGTGGGTGGCAAGCGTGCTTCTGTAGTGACCCATCGGATCGGGTCCTATTTTACGACGTCTTATCAGCGCGGGTCAGAGCTACTGTGTGTCAGCTAGGTGCACCCGCCAACCGGGTGGCAGATAAGTGCACCAGCCGAATGTGTGCCAGCTAGGGCGCCGTTATCTATTGTAGCGTGGTCCATGGGGTGCTACATCGCGGCTGCGAGAACCACCGCCGCACTGTAATTAGCGGTGCAGTGTCGCCACTGATCACAGTCGCATGTGTGGAAGCCAGTGCCGCAAAAGCGACGACCATTTCTTCGGACTTTGCTTAAAGTGTAGATCGCCGTAATTAGCTATCCCTACGCGGTAACAGGAATATGCCCTGGGGTGCCTATTTCTTTTTAGAAATAAAAACACTTGAATTTTTTACTTGCCTTTGCCGTGGCATTTTTTAAATTTTAAAGTCGACTATACATCGATCGAGTCCCATTTCACAAAAATAAAAACTAGTTTAATGGATGTTCCAAAAAGCTTATGAGCTTAAATGTTAGCTTAGAGTTGCATAAAAAAATTAAAGAAGTTAGAAAAGTGCAACGTTATCACAGTGTTCACGGTTTCATGGTGACTTACATACGTTACGTTTCACGGCGTATCACGGCGTTTCACGGCATTTGGGCTTAGAAAAATTAAAATAAAGGAAATTATCGTTATCACGGCGTTCACGTTTAAAGAAAATTAAATTAAATTAAATAAAAAAATTAACATTATCACGGCGGTTCACGGCGTATCACGGCGTTTACGCTCAGAAAAAAATTAAAATAAAAGAAATTAGCGCTATCGCGGCGTATCACGACGTATCACGTTCACGTTTAGCTAATTAAATTTTAAGTTTTTTCAAAAATTGATTTAATCACGGCTTTTACGTTTTACGACGTTTCGCGGCGTTTGCATTTCACGGCTGCATTCCTAAACTTATGAGTACTACATCGTTGCATCCGAAATCATAGATAGATATTCATATGTATTCAAACATATGAATATCTATTTATTATTATTATTATTATTATTTTTTGAAACAGTGAAATGTGGGAGCTCGTCGCCAGGACTAATAATATTGCTTATATGTGAAAGGTTCACATAATCTATATATTTAATTGGATATCTATTATTAACTGAATAAATATTTTTAACTGAATAAATATATTTAATATATATACAATATTTCTATGCGTGCACGCATTAGAAAGAGTCAAGGGACTACGTTAAAGTACTCACCCATCCGGTTGTGAGACGTTGGCCATTGGGTGTCAGCAGGAAGGGAGGGGTAATTAGTTATAAATCAGTTATTAGAAAAAAATTGTTTTTTCCATCAATCTCCCCTAAAGAATAAAGAAAAAGTTTTATTTTCCAATAAACCTAGAACCTAAGAATCTCGCCGGGACCTCCATATCAGATTAAAGGATAGCGACTCCCCATCTGATGAATCCTACGGGTACATATGTTTCTTTGTCTAGTATAAGTCCTGTATGTATCTTTATTATAAGAGGGCATACAGTAAGTGGATGATAGAGAAGGGGTAAGGTGAGAGGGTAGACGAGTCCCTTCCAGGCAGCTGACGGCAGACGTCCTCTCGGCCTGGGCGACGTAGACGTGACTCCCGTAGCAGGGCGTCGCTATCAGTGCCAGGGCGTCGCCGTCGAGGGGTGCGGATTGGGTGCAACCCGACATAAGCCAGTCTAATTGTAAGACCTTTGAAATCAAGCGAACTCTTCCAAATCGAAATGAGCTTCTTCTACATTAAACTAGAGGCTCTCCAAAAATGTTCGAATAATTTTTGTTCAAGGAAAATTTTAGTATAACCTCCCTTGAAATTCTGATTTACTTCCCAAAAGGAGAACAAATAGTTTGAAATTTTATAAAAATTGTATTTTTTGAGGAAAAACAATGATTTGAAGCTCGCTTTGAAGAGCAGGAAGGCGGCCATTTTATGTTGCCAAAACAGAGATTGGGCACCCCCCAACCGAATCTTCGCGGTTATTATTCGATTGATATCAAAATTTATGTTTACATGCAGTTTCATACCTGCAAGCAGTGCAACATTAACAATCGTAAAAAACACATATAGCATAGCGTTCTTGCTGCATGTAAGCAGTTTTACACTATCAATCAAATAAATATTGCGACTTGTCCAATTCGACGTGAAAATGGTATATATGGGAGCGGCTAGCGGGTTCGGAGGGGCTGATGTTGGTATGCACCACGAATCAGGGTTTAAGGCTCTCCTACCCATTGCTTTCCAACTGTGGGACGTCGGTGTGTTAGTAGTGGGTCACGAGAAGGACAAGGCCCTGACGTGTTCATCGGGTGGCCGCAGCAGGTGATCGTGTAGAAGAGAAACGCATTCAAAAGGCCTCATGATGTCGCGTAGAGTAGGATGCGTAGTGCACTGGGGAAAGGGATTGGTAAAGTCCCTTATGAGTTTAGCTATGTAATTGCCGTTGCTCTCGCTCGCTCACTGCTGATGCTGCTCTACGACAAAAACATAAATAAGGAGTTGGTATCTGCAGAGCGCAAGGAAATTCCGAGAAGCAGTGTCTCGATCTAATTAAAACCGAATATTACTACACTTTGGTTTTGTAGCATTAGACTACATTTCGCCAGTTTGACGAAGCGAACATCTACCCCGTTTTGGATATTCCCCAGTCATACCACCAACACATCTTTCCACACTTGACATTGCTCCGACAGAAAAGAATCCCTAACCACGGTGAGGAGAAAGAGATATAGAAAACGCCGTAGCGGAGAGGAGCATCTGGTCAGCTTCTTAGGCGGTTGCCTGGAACAACCATGAACGGCTAGCAAAGGTTGTGTAACTCCGTCTGAAACCGTGTGACCCTTGCTGACCGACTTCTGTAAGCAGCAGTAGGGCTCAGCACTTCGTGCTTGTTAGAGAGCGCCCGCAACTCCAATATGGCAGCTTCTGCCCTTCCGTCGACAGATTTCTGACCACGCATATTTCTCAGTCATAGGTGCGCACACGCTACAAAATGCGTTTACCAAGGGCACCTACACAAGCAGAGGGTAACGGCGCAGAGGGAGGAGGAGGAGGAAGCTGCCAGTTAGAAGGCGCGGTTTCGGCGGCTTCGTGTGGGAGGCAACATGGTCTGAGGGAAAGAATTCAAGAGGAGGAGAAGACGGCGCCTCGACTGTCCGCCAAGCGTTCTTATGCGGCTGCTCGCTGCCTTCTCAAAGCATCGTCGACGAAGGAGCGATAGCCATCTCCGAGGCATGGGAAAGTGCTCTGTCGCTGAATGTTTGGCATTGCTCATTTTGCAGGACTGCTATGACGGCCGTTGAGCTGCTGCTGGAACTGGGGTTTACTCACAGGTGCTCACGCAGCACACCCCGTGAAGCCCCTTCGGCGGTCTCGGTGTAGTAGGCTTTGCACGCAAGCGAACTGATTCTGCTATCCGAACGAATTCCCCGACTTTGGAGTTGGTGAAGTTGTAAGAGCCTCAGGAATATAACATTTGTTCCCATCTCCCATCCTTTGATTGGTGCCGCCGTTTTTGAAACTATTGTGAATAGCTCGTGTTCATTTTTTGACTCTGGATAAACCGAGCCAAAGTTTCTGTATTTTCAATACGTTTTGGGTTTATTTATTTACTCATTTATTTACTCAAGGCATAGACAATTCTATAGCGCACAGATTGTAACGAAACACAAAAATAAATGAAACAACATGACGCGGGGTGAATGTAACCATCAGCCATGTATGAAACTATTACAAACAGTGCACTTAACGGCGTAATTCAGTATTTAACATCTGACAAATCTTCTACAGGCCTGGGCGGAGAGTGTCCATATATCTTCGTACTCGGCCAGGTTGAATTCTTCGAAGATTCGATGGTGAAGGTGAAGAAGTCTGAACTGAATCACGATTTAGCCACTGAGACTCATAGGAATTTCCGCTGTGATGTAACCGTGATTGAATACACTTTCTGATGGATAAGCTATATACTGAACAACGCTTCTTATGAAATCAATAGAAAGAAAAATCCGGAGAAACTGAATATGATTGAAGCCACTTGAACAGCATCTCAATGATCTCTTCTCTGTGAAATCAAACAAGTAGGATCCATTCGCGGAAAAGTGGCGACGTCTCGACTCTATATATGACACACCTATCCTAACCTAACTGCCCCTTATTGTATGCTTCTTGAGAAGCTTCTCCTAACAAGTCCGCTGCGTCCTTCGGTGTACAATTCAGTTCACCGCCATCGCCTTTCAGAACAGGGATTGTGTTGTCACTTCCTGTTTGCGATCTGATCAACCTAGAAAATGCTGTCTTGCCTCTACAATTAGACACTTTCTTTCTATTAGGTTGACAGACTATAAATGTCGTTTTTGCTCAAAAAGAAATTTCGCTGCAAGAAAAGAATGACCGTAGCTCAATACAATAGGTAATCTCCATTACTATCAATGACAAGTCGCCAACGTCCTCGCAAAGAATGGATGCCTTTCTTGAAGAACTCCGGTGGCCGCGATTCGAAGAGGTTGGCTCGAAGAATATGTAGACGTTGTAACGGTGCAGGGCTTTTGGAGATTAGCAGACACTGACTCGTACGAGGCCCAGTCTTCACGTTTACCAGTGGAACATGCTTTTTCCCAGCAGTGCGAACAGCAGCTGCCTAATCTTCTGAGATGACCCCGTCACCATCCAGTTGTATGAAAGGAACATACAGTTCAATTGCGTGGTGATGGATGGCTCATAGCGTTACATAGAGTGGTCTACTGTTCTGCCTGAGCTTGTTATGTCAACCCAGTCAATGCTAGCTAGGTAGATTCCGATGTGAGTAATCGGCAATCTTGAAGTCCCGGACCCATTTCACTTCCTTGGCATTATGCGTTATTTCTAAGCAAAACCTAACCGTAGCGTGGTCACTACTACCAATGATTTATGGCATTAACATGCATGCTTTTGTTGAGTAAGACATAAGATGCAGGAAAGAAAGGAGTTTAAGTAAAAATTTCCAAGCGTCGAAACTCATCGGCAGCTTCAAATGACCGCAGCTGAAGATAACAAGCAACCAAACGACTGTTGACACTAAGAATGTCCTACTCATAGATCGCTTGTGGATGAGGTAGTGCTTGCCGTTGCTTTCCAGCCGTCATACTGCAATGTTGGTTTCGTAAGGCGATAAACCGTTACACGAAAGATTTACAGAGATGCTGGTAATGTCGTCTGACATTTGATCAAAACTGGCTTTGTACGATGGGCATCACATAAGTAGTGCTTTTGTACGATGCGCAAGTCTTGAACTTTGAAGTTCGGTGGACATTTGCCTGCTCTTAGGAATTACACTCGGGAGTAAGACGGACCACTTCACCAAGAGTGACCTCTATCAGCTGTCGTCCCGATTTGCGCGAGAGGCACCAGCAACGCCTCCCTCATCACTGTCGTGTGCCAGGGTGCTCAAGTGGATCTCACTCGTGGGACACGAAGAGCGCTACACCGTTCGTTCTGGTCGTTCACGAAGAAGTCCGACCAACGCGTTGGTGGGCGTCCTGATGTTCTCCTGACATCCTGCGGAATCCAGTCTGGCACAGCTCTTGTCCAACAGGTGTCTGTGAAGCGTATTTCGTGTCCGGAACACTAATTTTCGAAAACATCGCCCAGGCGGTAGCGTATCTGATCTTCGAACGTCAACGGAGCTCGGAGGTGTTGTACTGCTGTAAAGCTCATTAGGGATGTTACTGCGCGAGTAAAGGCTCTAAGGTTGCACCTTAGTGATGGCATGGCAAGACCAATTGAGGACCATGTTTATCCGAGAGGAGCCAATTGCTTGGCGCGATAAGACAACGCCAGTGCCCTAGACTAGACATGCCGTAAACGGAGAGAAAGACCCGGTTTCAAGAATACTTTATTCAAAACACATTTTAAAGGTCACAGAATTGACTTGTCACTGGCAAAAAATTCTACATAATGAACAGTCTTGAAGAAAAGGAGATGAACTGAGACGGGAAAGTGTCAGAGGAAGGAGAAGGAAGGAATAGGGCAGATGATGACCGTTTGGTCTCACAAGGGAGTCGGCTCCCATGGGAGAACGTCTGTGTTGTTTCGCTCCTCCTTTATACAGGTCGAGGAAGTGGGGATGCAGTAGAGGCATAAGGGAAGACGAGAAGGAAAGGAGGAACAAAGGAGCATGGGACGGAGGGGGGGGGAGGGTGGCGGAGTTCGTTGACCTCACATGGGATCGGCTGTTTGGGGGCCCTTTGTTATCCCGTCGACTTCTTTTATGCCGAACGAGAGGGAGCATTTTAACGGTTATTGACGCCCTTCCCTCTCGCCTGGTTCCATCCTCATTTCTTTACATCCTTAGCCGACAGATTCGTACAAGCATCTTACTTGGCCAAATTGCTGCGTTAGTTGAATTGCGGTCGTTTTGTATGTTTGCCTTCCGTTTCGAAGTTATAGCATTAATTCCTTTGGTGCCCGTTCGATTGTCCTTTCGGTATCCTTACGAGAGCGAAGGAGCAGAATATGAACGCAAGAACTCGAAAAGGCCAGAAACCGGAAAACGAAGCACGAAAACGGAAATAGTTCAGAATTCATTGCCTCGTTTAATTTTTCATAAATATGCCTGAAATACATAGGACAACAACCTACCGTTGAGTGAGTTGGTGCGATTCCTCCTCAACAAGATATAACAAACAGGTATCTTTGTATTCGTAACAATAACTGGATTACTTTTCAATTATCATTAGTGCAAGATAATGAGGTTTTTTCAATTTCTTTTCCACAACTTTTTCTTCAGCGATTTCTTCTCATTTCCTTTACTCCAGGTCTCCAAAGTAGTTATTGTGTGTAAGATAGAAATATTTTAAGCGCAAAGGGGGCATTAGCATCTTCTGAGGTGTTGAATGCAGGGAGTTCCTCACTGATCCATCTTGTATGCACTGGGGGAGTAAAGTGAAGTAGAACTAATGCTTTGCACCACACACATCGCACTGGACAAGACCAGATGAGCAAACGGAGCAATTTCTGCCAGAACGTTCGCTTCCAAGTGCTTTAGGCCTAAACAGCATGTTTTAGGCATAAACTTCATGATCACCCAAGCGGTGTGAACACTTTTGGAGTGTGCACACTGTCGGCTGGCGAGCTAACCCTCGTTTTGCAGCTACGAGTCAGCATTTCTTCGAGTATAAAATCTAATCAAAGCCCTGCTTCCCGTCAAATAAGAATTTAATTTGACTGTCACGCTGCTCTCTAATCAGAACAGAGATCCACGACCCTTTCAAAGACAACCGTGAAGAAGGTGATGCACTGTCGTTCAAGAGGTTCAATGCGAGCAGACAACACAGATTCGTGAATCATTGTAGATGAGTCCTCTTTCCCCAAAAGGCAGAAGGTTTCAAAGTGGCCAGGAACCGGAATTCGGGCCATGAAACGGAGATTCTGCACATCCCTGGTAAGCATTACCGTAAACAGCGGCCCCCTTGGGGAGAATTTTTTCGACCCAGGTGTCGCTAAGGACAATATTTTCGATCAGTCTCCCAAGCCATGTTCTCGCAAGCGGCTGTCTTGGCGTGCCTTTTGGAGGAGTTTGTTCCATGCGATACCCCATGCGTCCCTTCGAGACAAGAGAAGAGGATGGCATATTCTCTCGCTCGCATATCTTGCGAGCTTCGCAATACGGGAGCATTGAGGTAGACGATAAATGAGGTACCAACGTGGAATCAGATGAGGAGGATCCTACATGGTCTGTGGAGGAAGATTATGAGAGAATCATTAGTCAACAGCGTAGATCGTTTCGTTTCGGTAAAGTGGAGACGTCGAACAAGAAGGTGAATTCTGCAATTTTGTCTTGCTTGGGAAGTTGTCCAAATTTACATTGTTATCTGCGTGGAAGGCAGTTTTGCACATCTGCTCCACTAAAAGTGGCGGTCGTCCACGCTCAACTATGGCGCTTGGCATACTCCGGTGTCACGCCAGCGACGACTACATTTTCGATTCATTTCGTCTTCGAGATTCTTCGCCCAAGGGAGTTGCTATTTAGGGCACTGATTACCCATCAATACATATGGGTAGTGAGGCCATGGTCATCGATTTCGCCCAAACCTCTCCCAGAGTAACTATTTAGAGAGCTGTTCATTTATATGAGGTTCGACGTTAAAATTTTGATTGGTTACAGTGGGTTACGGTAGGCATGGGTGAGTAGGAGTCATTCACTCATACTGTGCCAGGGGTGCGCCTAAATAAAATCCGAGATCTCGTAGATCGTAAATCGTAATCGAAGAAACCATTGTAGGTCGTAAAGCATAAGGAGAGAGAGAAAGTCACCTGACGTGTAGCATTCTACAGCTACATTTTTAGAAGTTTCTGCTAACATTAACCGAATGTGATCCAATATTTATTTCTCGTGTTATTTTCAGCTCGAGCTGGACGGCCTTGTTGCCATACTTTTTCTCTTTTCAACCTCTATCTTTGATTATATTCAGTTGCCTGCCAAATTAAACCTTACACGTTTTAAGAAAGTTGAAAAGTTGTTGATTCAAAAACTCTACTTCTTCTATGCATGGCGTTTCGACAAAAAAATTGCATCGCGTGGATGAGCATTACATTGCCAACCTCTCAGCAACTCTTTAGCTTGCGTATTGATCTAGGATTTGGGGAAAACAATAGCAGAAAATCACTGTCAAGACTAAAAATTAAAAAAAATGCTCACCGTCGGCTAACTTCGCGAAAGGAGCAACTGCATATGTAATCCAACAAACGTCGCATACAAAGCGAATGCGTAGCACAACTCTATTGTATGACGCACCTAAACATTCCCGCTTATTTACATTTTGAAATATGTCCGCCAATACTGCCTAGGGGAGTAGGAAACTTGGGAACACTAAAACTACATGATCATACATTTTGCACACCATTTGTAGTCGCTTTCTAATGGAAAGTGTCATACAACACTATATAATAACCCGCTAAGCGATGAGTCGTAACATAGAGGAAAAGTGGGGGGAAATGGGGGGGGGGGGGGGGAGTAATATCGGGGCGCGAAAATAGTAGCGAAAAATACCCAGACGTCTTCTACATGTCTGGGAACTTCAGCCCTGGGGTAGTCGAGGTCGCTGAAAACGATCCTGAAGTTCGTTTTTGAAGTGTTGATTGCCATCAATCGATATGATCAAATTATCGATTTTTGGTGGATGTCACTCAAGCGGTCCGAAACACCTGCCCCGGGGGTAATCGAGGTCATGCTATCTAATAATCAGCTATGAGCTATCGATCGGCGAAAATAGGAAGGGAAAGTACTACTTACTTTGATACTTTGATGGTCCTTTTGTCGGCTGGAGGTCTTCTCAGCGGGGACCACAACTCTTCCAAACCGCTCGATCTCTGGCTGCTTGCATCCAGTGAGGCAGACTCCGCTCCCTGAAAGATCTTGAGAATGAGTCTGCCCATCGCGTTAGCGGTCGTCCCAGTGGTCTCTTATGGTCTCTCGGAGCCATTCTGTGACACGGAGACTCCATCTATCGTCCTTTCGTCGAAGCAGGTGTCCGGCCCAGCGATGTTTGGACTTCTTCATGTACTGCAGCGGGTATGCTAATTGCGACTTCTCCCGTAGCTCCGAGCCTTCTCGCCATTGCTGACGAAGGCGTGTCCTCAGAAGACATCTCTCCAGTGCACGATGCGTAGTTTGCATTGCTCTGGCGATTGTCTTGTTGTCGGGCCAGGTTTCCGTCGCGTAACACATCGCAGGCAGTACAGAGGCGTTGAATATCGAGGCCCTGAGGCCGGCATCCTTGACTTGATCGGTGACTTCGCGAATCGAACTGAAGGCTGCCCATGCTGCGCGTCTCCTGCGGGCGATTTCAGGAGCGAGGTCGCTATCCATGTTCAGCTCTCTTCCCAGATAGACGTAGGAGTCGACCTGTTGTAGAGCGACTCCATTTAACCTTACGAGTCCCGTGTCACACCACTGGTTGACCATAAACTGCGTTTTGGACATGTTCATGTCCAATCCAATCTTCATACCTGCCACATTGAGCTCGTTCAGCATTTCCTCGACTTCTGCCGTGCTGGTAGAGATGAGAACAATATCGTCGGCGAAGCGGAGGTTGCTGATCCGTTTACCGTCGATAGCCTTTATCGTCCCAGTTCAAGTCCTTCATGGAGTGCCGCTGTGAACAGCTTAGGAGAAATCGTGTCTCCCTGCCGTACTCCTTTCCCGATAGGAGTCTTAAGCTTTCGATCGAACAACTGGATGGTGGTCGATGTGTTCGAGAAGCAATCGTCGAGAAGTCGGATGTAGAGCGATGGTATACCAGCGTGCACAAGTGCGTTCAGAATGGCGTTGATTTCCACAGAGTCGAACGCTTTCCGATAATCCGCGAAGACAAGGACAAGTGGGATGTGGTATTCGCGGCTCCTTTCGATGAGTTGTGAGACAGGCTGAATATGGTCCATGCAGGAGAAATCCTTTCGAAACCCTGCTTTCTCCACTGGCTGATACTCATCCAAGCAACGCTCCATACGATTGAGCAGTATCTCGGTGAAGATCTTGTACACAACCGAGAGAAGACTGATGGGTCGATAGGGGTTGATATCCTCCTGCTGACCTTTTTTGAAGATTAAAACTGTTTTCGACTCCTTCCATGAGTCCGGAATCCTACCAAGTCGAAGGTAGTGGTTGAAGTGCTTGGCAAGAAGTGAGCAGAGCGCACTGCCACCCGCGTGAAGGAGGTCAGCAGAAATGCCGTCCGGTCCGGGAGCAGTGCCTGGCTTCATCCTTCTGACGGCATGAGCAGCTTCTGATTCCAGAATGGGAGGTACTTCCTCAGCTGGTGGCATCAAGCATTTCGGGACAGTGATGGAAGAACGGAACAGATCTGTGTAGAATTCTTGAACAATGGTCTCCATCGCTCTTCGAGACGTTTGCGTTGTTCCATCCTTATCCACAAGGGCTGACATTATTGCCTTCTGGTCGCAGAGATCTCATTTTTAGCGCTTTATGCTTGAACCTTTCCCAGCGGTTTCTAACAGCTTCAATCTTCTGTAGGCTTGAATGGACTCCTTCACTGCAATTCGACAGGCGTTCGAGATGGTGACTTTTTCCAGATGGGAAGCATTAGGATCCAGTTTAACAGCTCTTCCTTGCTCCAAGAGCTTAATCGCATGTGCGTTGAGTCTTGAAGCAGACGGTGATGTGGCTTCGCGAGAGCTGCTAGCACATTTCAACAGTCCTTTGGAGAGAAGGTCGTAGTCTTCCGATCGATCTTCAGGAAGATTCCAATCATACGACTTTATTGCATATTCCAACTCCTCAGACTTGAATGTGGGGATCCTCACCGGTGCCGGTTTATGAGTGTCACGCTTGAACATCCTCTTTTTGAGAGTCAGCTTCGCACGGACAAGACGGTGATCCGAGCCGGTGTCAAATGAAGGCAGCAGGGAGACGTCGAACAGACTCCAGCGTCTGTTTGTAAGAACATGGTCGATCTCCGAACGTGTTTCTCCATTCGGGCTTTCCCAGGTCCATCGTCGGTTTGAAGGCTTCTTAAACATAGAATTTCCATGGTAGAGACGGCACGCGGATAGCAAGTCTATCAGACGCTCTCCGTTTTCGTTCCTTGAGGAAGTTCCATGTGGTCCTAGCCTCCATTCGTCGCGGTCATTCGTACCGACGATAGCGTTAAAGTCACCAACGACAACTTTACAGTAGCTCTTCTCGTCGCTGACAGTCCTTTCGACCAGCTTGTAGAATTCCTCCTTTTCTTCGTCTGTGGCCGCAGATGTTGGAGCATATCCATTTATGATGGAGATGGTTCCTTGATCTTTGGTTTCCAGGCGAAGAACAGCTACTCGCAGACTGATGATCTTGTAAGAGTCTACTAGATGGTGCACTGTCGAATTGACGAGAAACCCAACTCCGCCAATATTCTTTCTGTCCACCTTGGCTCCGATGATGGGAAGCTCGTTGTGGTCGGTCCTTCTTATGGTTTCCGTTCTGCCTTTCGTTTCCTGCAGGGCGATAACGTCGTATTTGATGTTGCGGCTTCTGTAAAGCAGCGTCCGAAGATCCTGCTCAGATGCGATCGTGCGAAAGTTATAAGGGCAGACGAATAGGCAGTTTCCGTGTCGTGGGGGGAGGGAGTTTCCGGTAGTCCGATTCTAATGACGTCCTGATGGTTTAACTCCGAGATTAGATGGCCCATCGCCGGAGGTGGATGCAACCGACGTCGTAGAAGTCCACCTCCGGCGCGCGGAGGACTGGGGCGCGGGTTTAGTTGTTTGAGCCATGGCGGTGGTCTGGTTACTCATATGTTCCTGGCCAGGGATACATGAGAGCCACCCATACACGACAAAGCATCGTGTACTGCGTGACCATTTGTGCCGTTAGCCATCACTAAGTGATGTTCACCCCTTCAATGCGATGAGGTGGCACATGAAGGGGGAAGCAAAAGTAGGGGCGCGAAAATAGCGGAAAATACCCAGACGTCTTCTACGTGCTTGGGGATTAAGAAGACTGCCGAATATGCCGCTGAACGTTCCCGGGAGTTCAGAAGATGTGCCGAAGACGTCGCCTAACGTCCCTGAGGTTTCAGATGATTCGATGGAAGGCCTCCACAGCAATCAATATATCGATATAATCGATTTTCCCAGATTTAATCGATCGGGGCGGAAGTTAAGTGATTATGATCGTTGAAGGAAGGGGAAAACCCAGTTTGAGTTGGGAAGAATGCAATTTAAATTGAAAATGGATCAATTTGATGTGTAAACACCTACTTTAAGCGTAACAATCGAAAACGGTTATAAGCCATCACATAAAAATAGTTAAACAGCCATTGCATAATGAGATAGTACTTGACGATAACAACACCGCGGCACTGAATTTGAAAGCTCTGTTAGTTGTAGAAGCAGACATTTCCCGACATTAAAAGTGCTTACAACTTCTGAAAAATCGATCGACAATATCATCCATCTGCCTAGTACGCGGGTTTTCTGTGTAAGTTTGCCTGCACCTGTCCGGTTTTGAAGAGTTCAAGATAATGAACTACCGCTTAATAATTGTTTGTACTCGCTCGACTACCCTCCGCCAGTTCTGTAACGATCGTTTGCTTTAGCGACTGCAGCATTTTAGCGGATTAGAGAAGTTGGGAGCAATAACCTCAGTCACACTGAAGGGGAACTACAAAGCTATCAAAACCACTTCGAGCTTTCCTTTGAATAGGACGCAGGTTTGTTTCTACTGCACCTTGAATATCAGTTTGTTCCGCACTGTGATGTGCAGAGTTAGTCAGATAGAAACATTATCAGGTTGTTTTTATATGGGAGTCGAACTTCTGAATTCGAGTATCGCGATGTTATTATCGCTAAGTACCATCTCATTGTTCAATAGCTGTTTGACAACCTTCATGTGATGATTTATACACCGTTTTCCTTCGATACTTTGAAAATGGGCGTTTACAAATCAAACTGAACGGTTTTCGGTTTAAACCGCGTATTCCCAACTCAAGCTGGTTTTTAAAGCAAGTTATACACGTTCAAAATCAAAATGAATGTTTTACAGTCGAACTGGGGAAGCGTCAAAAAGTTTTGCGTAACACTTTCCATTAGAAAGCGACTACAAAGAGTTTTCAAGAAATATGATCATGTTGTTTTGGTGGTCGCAAGTCTATTTTCATAGGCTGTACTTCTGGGCGTATTTCAAAAAGAAGAAGTAAATAGGCAGAGATTCGGTGCGTCATACAATAAAGTTGTACCATGTATTGTATGCGATGTTTGTTGGGTTACACGGTTGCTGGTACGCAGTTGCTGGTTTCGCTATGTTATCCGACAGTGAACATTTCTAAATTTTTAGTCTTGACAGTGAGTTTTTGCTATTGTTCTTCCTAAACCAGCTCCAATTGTGAGAGATAAAGAGCTAACAAGGAAAGATTTCCAACTCGGGGTAAGCTTTTGCGATGCTATTTTGGCAGGATGTAGGCGCGTAATCTGTGGGTGCAGATAAGGGTCCTCGGTGAACATCAACCAGCTGCCACCCACGCGTATGACAGACACGGCAGAAACACAGGAGCGCAGAACTGTCGGTAGGTGTGTCTTATAAACTGCATTTAAAAGAAAAGTCAAGGGAGGTACCTTTTTTGAATAACATTTTATACAAGTTACCTACTTTCAATATATTTTATATATTTCATATATTATACCATATATATTTTCACATATATAAAAGTGGGTAACTAGTTATTTTATAGCAGTCACCTACTTTCAATAAAATCGTATTTTCGTGCAATGACGGTATCATTGGTGATACGGTATGATATGGTGGTGGTACAGATATGAGTAGTTGAAAAAACTAGCACATATAAAGGCGCAAATAGACAGCCTTGGTTTGTTGTAAGCACTGATGGTCTAAAATTGACTGCTGTGATCAAGAGAAAGCGTAATAACAACAAACTAATACGTGCAAAAGTACTGGCAGCACTCGGACTCGAATTGAAAAGCCCGCCGGTGTGCTCCTACGGCGCTCCTACCGACTGCGCCACCGAAGCACATCTCGTGGGGTATCGTAGGGGTTGATGATATTTGCGCACACACCTTCAACCTCTTTTTCAAGTTTTTTAAAAAGTGTTCACCAAAAACTGACTATGTTTGTGGACTCCGCTCACAGGGTCCTACATCCTGTCAAAATAGCATCGCAAAAGCCCACCATGAGTTGGGAACCTTTCCTTGTAAAAAGTAGCTTGGTAAGTCTTTCGGCAAGTCATTCTTGCGTCTTCATTCGCAGTGAGCGGCGGCGTACCGTTGGTGCTCTCGTATCATACCGACGTTTCTCGGAACATCTCGGCGCACAAGATCTACCGTCTCCGAATATCAATTGATCTCGAGCTCATCGTCTATCTGACTAAATTCTTCTATCCGGAGGCTGCCGTGCTTCCATAGTCGTTCCTGCTACTTCTACCTCGCCTGCCCTGCACTGCCGAGACTCCTTGTGGCGGGGTCGACCTGTTTTGCTCTACCAAAGCCACCATAAAAGGTCTATTCGCTTCTTCTTAGACTCGGTTCATCGGCTTCTCGTGTTGCAGCGTCTAAACTGTATTGTATTTCCATACTGGTCGACTACTCGAAATCTGGAGGTCTCCTACGCTGTTCAGCAATAAGGGAATAATGGAACACCTGGTCGGTCATCCTCGGTTCCGGCGATCAAGAGAAGACACGTTGAAATTCTTTCTTTTGACAAAGACCAGATTCTCGCGAATATGATAGTCGATTTCCCAACTAGTGATTTTCCCTTTTCTAAAGTTGATTCTCATGCAATCAAGAGCAAGACTTGGAACGTGTGTGTTCAATCGTTTCATCTGGTGTTCCCGAATCATCTTCTATGTCATCTGTTGAGAGAGCCTTCAATGACCTTAAATTCGTTCACTCTGTTTTAGATCATTTGAATGTCGAAGGTCTTCCATGCGCGGTCTACCGCGTGGGAAAACCAGAAGAAAAAAAAAAGAATTCGCGTCTCATTAAAGTTGTTCTTCCTTCATCTAAGTTTCAACAGGTCGCGGTTAAGCACGCTCCCCGCTTGCGTACCTTCCCGCGTAAGGGCATCTATCTTAAGCCTTCCCTTACTAACCAGGGAAGGGTCTCAGGCGTAGGTCTGAACGGGAGAGATGGATAGTACTGCGGGATTCTCCACCCTTCGTATAGTAGAAAAACAGGTTTCGTTTCTGCTGAGTCCTTGAATCAAAAGAGCTGCGGGCCCTCGAAGGGGGGGGGGTACAGTAGCGCACCGTCAGCATGTGCCCACGCGCATGCGTGCGCGCGCGTTGTTGTATGGGACGCGGTGAAAGATCTGCAGCAAGCGAGTCAGTGGCTCAGCCGGGAGCAGGGCTACTTCGCAGGTGTTAGGTCAGGTTTTCGGGCCCCGTGCTATGCAATATTTTTGCATTTTTCATGATTGCTGCCTTCTTTACCAATTTCCTTCCTACACATCTCCCACATATTTGTTTCACTCTACATTGTCAAACAAGGATCAAACAAGGATCGTACTCAATGCGAAGTTTGGACAAGAACGGTTACCATGACCTTACCATTAATCACATTTACCTACTGTAATTTAACATACTCCAGGGTAATACGGAAAACGGATGTCAGATTCGTAATCACCATCCCAAATAACCCCCTGGGAGAAGTTTGGGCGAAATCGGTGATTATGACTTCGACGGCCCTAGTCACCCGCACCTACCTTAACCTACCGTAATCGGCTGGAAGTTGGAGATGCCAGATTCGTAATCAGCACCCCAAATAATCCCGTGGGAGAAGTTTGGACAAAATCGGTGATTATGACCTCGACACCCTAGTCACCCGTACCTGCTGTAACCCGTACCTGTTGTAAGGTCATTGTTTAACATTCGCCGAAAAACACAAAACATTTTATAATTCAGAAACTGGTAAAAGTGAGTGAAGCACAGCTCACAGAAACTTTATTTGACAATTTAGAGTGAAATAAATGTCTAGGAGATGTGTAGGAAGTAAGCTAATTAAGACTGCCATAAAGCACGACTTTCACGACACTCTCACGACTGGAGAGGTCGAGGAGAGGTCGAAAAAAATTCTGCCCAAACCTCGCCCAGGGGGGGGGGATTATTTGAGGTGCTGATCACGAATCTGACATCCGTTTTTCAAATTTCGATTACGGTAGGTTATGGTGGGTACGGGTGACGGTGCAATAGTGTACCCCCAATTTCGAGGGCCCGTAGCTCTTTGGGTTCAAGGACTCAGCAAAAACGAAACATGTTTTTCTACTATATGAAGGATGGAGATTCTCGTAGCACTCTCCATTTCCCTCATTCAGACCTACGCCTGAGACCTTCCCTGGTAAGGAAGAAAAGGAACGCCAGCGTGAAGGACGACTGGCCATGATCATTTCTAAAGTTGCGAACAATGCACCGCCTAGCTCTAGTTTTGTTCTTCCTCCAAATCCTATTGTCTTCTCAGTTCTCAAAACTCTGTCATCCCGCCGTCCAACTCTCAGAAAAACCAGTGACGAATCGGCTCTCTGCTCCTACTATTTCCTGTAAGTTAACAAACACACGTTATTTAGTTTAAAAAAATGCTGAATTTTTTGTCTCCTTTGCTTGTAAGCAAAACTGTGACTTGGCGTTAATCACCGAATCGTGGCTTTCCGCAAGGAACGACATTGCCCCTCTTTTAGAAAACCTTGCCACTCACTATAGTTGCTTCAGATGTGACAGATCAAATAAAAGAAAAGGTGGAATTGCGATTATCGTTAAAAGTTTACACGCCACTTCCACTGTTTTTTTGCGAATCCGTATTGGGAGCGCATGAAATTTTTGCATGCGACATTTCCTTTTTCTCCACGGACATACGCTTCTTCATCGTATACCGTACTCTTGACTCTCCTTCCTGTAGTTTTCATAAAAGCTTTAAGTGACCTGGCTTCATGTCAATCCGAATGCATTATTGCCGGCGATTTTAACCTTTCCCATTTTGGGAATGATCTTCCTAATACTTGTAGGGATGCCATTTGCAACAGCTTCAGACAGCTCTACACCACACATTACTTCAAACATTACATCTCCTTTCCTACCAGGCGTACCTCGTATCTTGATCTGTTGTTGTGCAATGGTTCTTCAATAATCGGCTCAGTCTTCAGCTGTCCCCCAGTGATCACGCAACAATAAAATTTTCACTTTCGATAACTATACAGCCAACCATAACCTACCAGATTAGGGATTTTGCCAGAGGTGATTATGATAGCTTTCGTTCATATTTGGCTCAGGTTGATTGGTTGGTTTCCTTTAGCTGCCTAGACAATATCGATGAAATATTCGAAATGTTCCTTGCAATATTGCTTCATGCCATGGGTCTATTCATTCCCATCGTTCACAGGACTTCCACTAAATTTAAGCTTTTTTCCTATTTGCGTAAAATGTCAACTCATCTCGATCAATTGTGGAAAATTGCGACCAGATCGAACTGGACGACAGACTGGGACAACTTCAAAGCCTCAAGTGTTACCTACAATAAGAATCTGACCAACCAGAATCCATTTAAAAACCTTAGCTACGGAGAGTTATAAGGTCATAACTGAACGAGCCGGAGGTGTGTCATAACTGAACGAGGCGGACGTGCTTGCAGGCTGTTTTGCAGAAACTTTTAATCCGGTAACAGGATCGCAATCTTTGCGGACCCCTTCCGAAAGTCCTATGGGCAACTCACCTGCTCCATGGTTCTACCGGGATGATATCATTGACATTTTAAGAAAGTGGTCCTCATCGGCTTCAACGAGTCCAGACGGCATCCCGTATGCTGTTATTAAAGGATAAAGGATAAACGACGGCGTTATTCAATCCTGTTTGGATTGCGCCACGCATTCTACTTCTACGGAATGTCGTGGAGGCGTGTTGAATGCGTATTTGGACATACAATGACTTGCGGTGGCCAGCCGATGTGCAAGTCAGTGCTTTATCCTTCCCGGACAAGTCTGGTACCAATTCACCGACTCTGGAGGGATGGAAGGCTTGGTTGGCCCGGGCGGGAAATCCAGGAACCTGGTGCAGGCGACAGCCGGCCCCTCCTCCGACTGCGCTCCGCACGCCCATGCTGTTATTAGGAACATCATTGTTGAAATATCTGGACCACTTCATTCATTTTCATTCATTCACTACAGGACAGGCTCGTACTACATGGAAGCACTCTATGGTCGTTCCTTTGCTGGAGAGGAATCCGCTCTCTGATCCAAATAATTTCACTTCTTTTTTTGTGGGATATATGAAAAGCTATTGAAGGAATTTATTGTTGCCCATGTCGATTTACTAAATGTTATCCCTTCTGTTCAGCATGGTTTTTGCCCAGGGAGGTCAGTTGAGACGGCACTACGTACTTGTTTCAATGAATGGACTAAAGTTTATGATTCCGGTAAGAGTATTGACGTGGTCTACTTCAACTTTACCAAAGCCTTTGATAAAGTCCCACATGACCTACTCATCAAAGGCTTCTCTCCGTTGGACTGCATCCTCACATTGTTAAATGGCTAGAGTCCGCTATTAGCAACAGAACTTTTCAAGTTCTTGCTGGAAATGCTCTCTCCTCGGCTCGCTCCAACAGAAGTGGGGTTCCCCAAGGTGGAGTACTGTCATCTTTATTGTTAAAGATTTTTACATCCGACCTACCCCAAATACTTCAAAACCTTGGCGTCACCTGCTACATGCTGACGACATTAAAATATTTGAACCTACTCATGGGGCTGGCTCGGATTTCAACATTCAACAAGCCATAAACAAAGTAGGTGAATGGTCGTCTCGCAATGGCCTCTCTGTCTTGCGAAAAAAAACTCAAGTGATTTGTATCGGCAAGTTTCCTAGACACCCAAATTATACTTTAAGTGGATCCTCTCTTCGAGTGGTTAATGAAGTAAAGGACTTGGGAATAATTTACAACAACAGATTAAACTTTAGCTCCCACTACAAATCAATTGTTTCTAAAGGTCTTCGCAGAGTTTACAATCTCTTCAGGGTACGTCATACTAGTGATCAAAACACCCTGCTTAGGACTTATAAATTATATATGGATGATGATTGATGATTGACTGACTTAGATGAGCGGACCAAGTCACTGGATGATAACACTGACGTCGATGTGGTCTTTTTTGATTTTAGCAAGGCTTTTGATAAGGTACCCTTCAAAGAACTTATTTTCAAGCTTCAAATCTCTCGTATTCATCCCAGAATTGTTAAGTGCGTAAAGAACTTCATCACAAATAGATCCTTCCAAGTCAATGTCAATGACAAATTTTCTCCGACGTACTCAATAACAAGTGGCGTACCCCAAAGGGGTATATTGTCACCGATTCTTCTCATCATTTACACTTCTGATTTAATGTCTTCGTCGCAAGACGTGCAAAAGTGCAAAATGTTTGCCGACGATATAAAAGTATACAGGAATATAAAAAGTGAAGAGGATAACTTTGCCCTCCAATGTGCAGTTTCTGATGTTACCGATTGGTCGGACAGGTGGAACATACCTATCTCAGCTCAAAAAACTAGGGTTTTTCATCTCGGCAATTCAAATTCGGTTAAACGCATTTACAGCTCTGGTGGTTGCTAACTACTCAGTGAAAACAGTCTGCGTGATCTGGGCTTCATCTTAGACAAAAACTTAGTTTTTCAGAGCATTGCGAGACGATTGCAAAGAAAGCTGAAGGAGTTACTTACAACATTTATAGAGCGTTGTCTACAAATTAAAAAACTCACTTGCTTATTGCATACAAATCATATGTTCGCCCAATATTGGAGTATGGCACCACTGTGTTCAGTCCTCACCCTAAGCGCTGCATACAGAGGCTTGAATCCGTTCAGAATAGCTACACTAGGAAGCTATGGTTACGCTTAAATGGTTATGACTACACCTCAATTCCATCAGCGCCTGATCGTAATAAAATATTCGAGCCGGAATCGCTCGCTATTCGTAGGAAGCGAAGCGATCTAACTATTATCTTCAAGATGATGGCTGGAAAAGTTGCACTTCCACTTACTGAACTTTACACAGTCCACCATTCTACCACAAGGAGTTGTAGAACTAAAATTCATTATCCTACGGCCAAAAGTTGTGTTCGTGCCTCCTGTTCTACTCAAAGAGCGGGTTCTGAATTCTTGATGATTACCAAAAAACACTTTGCCATCTTCGTTCAACCAATATAAAAAGCTCGTTGATGGTAATCTTAAGACTCGCTAACTCGCCGTTTCTTGTATGTTTGTGTTTATTACCAATGTGTTGTCTGTTCACTTTCAATGTGTTGTCTTAATGGTGTTTGTTTCGTCGCGTGCCGTCATACGCGTATAAATAAATAAATAAATACGCTTCTTGAAGCCAACACCGCGATTTTCAGCCCCTATAAGAAGAAGGACATTCTTGCACTAGAAAGGACCCAAAATGCCAGTACTCGGAGATTGTACCTTCGCTGCCACAAACGTTCGTATTCTGAAATTCCCAACTCCTGCGTAGGAAACAAATCACTTCGTCTCCTTGGAATGGAGAAGAAAAAGATTCGACCTCTTAGTGGTATATAAAAGGGTTAATGGCTTAACCAAACTAAAGATCTCTGATTTCTTCATCCCCAATTCTTCTCGCAGAAGAGCTGCCGATAAAAAACTTACAACTGAATCAGCCAAAATGTTGGTCAGTTCAAAGTTTTTCGGTCTTAGAACTCGTACCGGTTTTAATCATGTTCTTCGTTCTTCTGATTGGTCATTGAGCCTTTAAGAAGCATGTTACTAAGTTCATGGTTTGAAGTCAATTTTTTATTCCAAGCATCCGAAATCTTATATTCGTGCTTGTTTGTCTTTCGGTTTGCGATTGTTGTTTTTTGTGTCGGCTCCGACGCTCACAATAAATAAATAAAGTCCTTTTTGCATTGCCTCTGCAGGCTTTTTGTTCGCCTGTTGCTGAAAACACATAGCAATTGTTTAAAAGACCCAGTACTGCAAGTAGCAAGTAGCAAGTAATAAATAAATAAATAAGTAAGATCCGGTACTGCAAGTACTGGGGTACGCATTTCATTCAGAAATTTATTGCAGAGTTTATTCACGTAGCACCACATTTCTTTTAGAGACGTGAAGCTGGATAAGGAAACACGATGCTTAAACGAAGGTGGTTCGGGGTGACGAGATCATGAACCGACCTTCGAACTTCGACCTGAAGAACTGCTTCGGTTCGGTCGTCGTTCTCCGTGGGGGCTCGATGATGGTCTCGCGGAGGCTGGACGTGGACTCGTCGTCCGAGCGGGTTGTTGGACTGCGGACTCGATCTTCGTTCCGCTCACGTGGACCGATACAGGAGAGCTTGCAGAGGCACTCTCTTACAGTCTCGACGTCGCCGCTCCTGTCCAAGCTGATGGGCAAAGAAAGTTTGGGAGCTGCAAATTGGCAGGAGCCTGGGAGTCCCGCTGAGTTTCCAAAGCAGCTCAGCGATGAGCAGGCGCGAAGGCAGGGGAACGGCTGAAATTAGTTAGGATCGTAAGGCCGAAGAACTGAAGCCGAAAAGCCTGAATGTTGAAGGGGTGGCTTGGCGAATGGTGCTAGCATACCCGATCTATTCGTAGCCACGATGGATGCTGCCTGCCAGCCGTGAACATCTTGTCGGTCATCGCGATGCTGAGCAGCGACCATGCTGAAGGGGCGTGGGGAAAGGCTCGAACGCACTCTTGGTTGAACATCACCTAAACCTATCAGTACGAAGTGCAAAGTGCTGCTCATAGTACGGGAGGAGTTTGTTCATCCTCCATAGCGAACAACGACGTCACCCTGCTGCTTTATCTAGAGGATCGCAGGAGAGGAAATACAAGGTATCGACGAACCACGGAAGGGCAGGGGTTCTTTTCTTTCTTTTACAGCGACAGTGGTCACCTTGTGAGAGCTTTCTCACCATTCTGTTCTCTTCCCCTGCAATCTCTTGTGAATCTATGAGCGACTCCAGCGGGCATACAGCAACAATGGTTACCTCAGCAAAGCATTCACCGAGCACGTGCCACATTTTTCTGTCGAAGCCGAGCGGAGCGAGACGAGCGTGAACTGCACCTGAAGGCAAGCTGTGTCTATACAACTGACATCGCGAGCCACCTTTCTGTGAAGAACCGGTGAATATTTAGGAGATGGAAACGAAATCGAAAGGATTTGGATTAAATGAACAATGAATTCAGAATTACAACATTAAGCGTAGGAAAAATTTTTTTAGTTCGGAGGCACCTTGATACAAATATTATGAAGCTCAGTTCTTCTGAATGGGAGCCATCTATTAGGTCGTTGCATATGAAGTGGCCGATTTTGCTGTCTCAATTTCTGGTCGATTTTTTGTCATTACGAATGTTCCCATATCAGGCATTGTATTGTGTATAGTTTCTGAAAGCGCAGAATCTCCGCTGTCTTACCATTGATAGCCATTGTGGCATAATTGCCCTTGCCGAGTTTTTGACGTCGTCTTTACAGTACGAATCCACGTGATATTCGGGTGCTCTACTTGCATGAATGGAAAAGTGGACACAGCGCCGCGGCCGCAGCTCCTTACATCAACGCTGCAATTGGGGAGGATTCGCTAAGGAACGCATAAATCGTCACTGGTTCGAAAGGTTTCGATCTGCAGTGAAAGTCTCGAACATGGATACCGGGGTAGGCCGCCATCACTCCTTAACGACGACCAACTCAAAGCCATGGTGGAAGCAGATCCGCATCAGACTGTGAAAGAGCTAGCACAGCGGCATGCACTATCAGTCGCCACTTGAATGCGATCGGAAAAGTAAAGAAATTGGATAGATGGATCGGGCACGAACTGACCGCCGGACAGATGCTGAAGCCCCACGACACTCGTGTTTCGTTAAGGCTGCGCCACCTAAGAGAGCCTTTTTGGGCGGGATTGTGACATGCTTCGAAGAATGGATACGCTATGACAATCGTCGTCGCTGTGCACAACGGCTGAACAAGAATCAGAACCCGAAGGAGATGCCGAAACCACGACCATGATGACCGTATGATGGCTGATGTAGTCCATTACAAGTTCTTGAAGACTTGACAGACTATCACAGCAGAGAAGTACTGTGCCGAAATTGTACTGATGCACCAGAAGTTGATGGAAAACAGCCGGCTTTGGTCAGTCGAAGTGGTCCAATCCTACTGCCTGGCAACGCGCGTCTGCACGTTTCAGAAGAAATTGTTGTCCAGAAACTGGATGAATTGGGTTGCGAAACTCTGTCACATCCAGCATATTCACCAGATCTGTCCACTACCGATTATCATTTTTAAGCATTTAGACCGTCATATGAAGGATAAAAAGTCGCCAACCAAAATGATGTCGAAAATGACTTCTATGTTCTACTAATTCTCGTAGTTCTGATTTTCAGAAAGATGGAATGTCGCGTTGGAAAAAGTGTATTAATTGGGAGCATGCTTACTTCGATTAATAAAGTGGCTTCCAAGCGAGTTATGATCTGTCAAAGTTTTCTGTCAAAATCGGCCATTTCATATGCAACGCTGCTTTCATCTTGCTCATTTGCTCATTTTCTATTGTAGAGTCCCCCCCCCCCTAAAAAGAATTCTGTGAATGCCTACCAATTTTTTCAGGGTCGAGAGCTTGCTTATCTCCGGAACACGTCCTTTTGAACATTGTGTTGATGATCGCATTGATGTACTCAACGAGAATATGAGCGTGATCCCTATAATTTTGTTGTTTTACATCCGCAATTGTTATAGATTCTTCCAACTGGAAGAACATCTGTGCGGAATCAATGTCTTCGTAAGGAGCTTTCGTACTGAACACCGGAGAGATACAGGACTTTTGACGCTACTTTACTTTTTTCGAAGTTTACATCGAGGATGAGCTGCACGAGTCGTGTAGCGTGTATATGACAGATATTCCATCTGAAGGGCAGAGGATCTATCCTTAATCTTAAAAATTCTCCTTTTACAGAGCAGCGCATTTTTTTTAGTTCGAAGCCTTTTGAGCTCTCCAAGCTTGGTACTCTGATTTCTGAACGTCGACCGAGCTCGGAACCCCAGAGGTCTTCTCACATCTAGCATCATCCTCCCGATTCCTCGCTGCGCCACGCTGATCACGTGTTCATCCTCCTTTGTGTGGCCTACGCCTCTAAGGCTATGTTAGGCATATGTTATACTTCGGGGATACGTCGCCGACATCGCCGACGAAGAGAGTATAACACCCCATGCGAGTGTCGCCGAAGTATAGCATGTGCCTTGGGTGAACCTGTGGTGGGGTTCTGCTTTTGGACTTGGGTAACTCCCTTGATTTATACACTCCTGCAATCTGTTTTTTGTCAGACAAAGTGAATTATGCACGACAATTCCTTGCTCTCTGGCTGTTTATGCCGAGAGCCGTATCATTCCAGTATTAATCGCACTCTCTTCTTTGGAACCCTGCGACTGATAGGGGCACTTTTCTGCTATCTTACACACCAACAAACATGAAAAAATACCGGAGGTCACGCGGAGCGGGCATTAGGGCACGAAGAACAGTGGAGTCGAATAGGGCGGACGGGGCCAGACGTTCTTCTTCACACCTTCTTTATGACTTCTTCGACACTTTTGAGAGCTCCCCATAGTGCTCATTCGCCCAATTTCGGCACCACGAAGGTCCGATTCTCCGAGTTGAAATCGCCGACGATTGTAAAAACATCGTAGAACATGTGTTAATTCTTATAGGACTTTTCCAGCTCCACGTAGAAGGCTTCGACCTCTTCATCGTCGTAGACAAATGTTGAAATACACGCGGCGGACGCAGTCAAAATTGGCCCGAAGTCACATCGCTTCAGTTGCAGACGTTCGACTCAGCTCTTCAGAGACTCGAAAGAAAAGATTTTCATGGCTATGTGCATGTGCGAGGACAACAGCGTCGCCTAATTCCCTGCTGTCGTATGTTCTGAGAAACAGTTCTTCTCCGGAGTCGTAGAGGGTGGTATTTTCTCGACACGGCCATTGAGATAACGTCGGACTTGATCTTCTTCGCTTGCATCATCAAGTTCTCCACAGATGATTCGATGCAAGCGTGCGGGCGTTGTATGTACATTTCGTCTTCAATTCTTTCTCCAATTGCGTAACGTGTTTAGGCCCTGGGATTTGAGCTTCGTCGTTGTGAAACCAGAAATGAGCTGCAGAAATGAGTCTTCCCGGAACGAGATCCTTTAGTGCCGCTGTGCGGGTAGCTAGTACGGCTCTGACTTCCGGGCGAGGAACTCCGGCCAGCCAGTTAGGCTGACCGAAATGACGGAGCGAGGCTTTTAAGGCGGCCTCGAATCGCCTTACAATGTACCCCCAGTCTACCGCCCCTAACCGCACGCGGGACTCACCTCGTTTCCCTGTGAGCAGCGGCCCAAGGTCCCTCATATAAGAGAGTCTGAAGACTCTCTAAGAAGTGAGATCCGACCACGTAATGCGTTTTGTAGAAATCTGCTGGATGAGAACCGTCATCGACTGGATTTCGCGGGATGTATGTAGAAGGAGCACCGGAACGCCTAGCGAAGCGTTGCTCGGAGTCCCTGATGAAAGCCCTGAATGCTCCAATGGATCTCCCTCGACGCTCCTCGTGTGCCTCGAGGGAGAACCATTGGAGCCGTTAGATCAGTTGGAGCACTCTGGCACGCGTCAAGGGCGAATGGAGCCGTCGCTATTGTCCGATCGAGCTTGACGATCAACGGCACGACAAGTGACGGATTTGCCGTCCATAAAGTGCAATGAAAAAACGGATATTTATCTGACTCTTTTGGGAAGATCTAGGTGGGTTAAAGCATTCTATTCCACGGAATGTCACAGCGGCCATAGCGAAAGCTAAAGGAGAGTGAGCTCAGTTCCTCATAGTCGCAAGACAAGGCTGCTACCAAACAACGATCCGAGGGAGTCGCAAGCTCTGGCTAGGGCGAAAGAACTGAAGTGTGCACCAGAGGACGAACACCTTCTGCCGACTGCTCCCACGAACTCACCTGAGGCAGCTTAGTATGGATGTAAGCTGTCGAGATAGCAAAGAGCTCACCGTATGGTGGCTATCGAGCATCCCTGGGAGCGACGGCACCGACGATCCTCTATGCAAGAGAGGAAGGCAGACCTGTAGAAGATGGATGTGATGTGCGGCTCGCTTTCGCACACTTTCGACAGCACCTGAAAGGCCCATCTGCCATTGCTTTCACAAATAAGACGTGGTGCATCAGAGGAGCCCTGGAAAGACTGCTTTGGATATGCAGAGGTCTTTAGGGACTCGCTAAATGAATCTGTCCATCGCCCCCTTTTATACTTTATTCTCAGTGGCTACAAGCGCTTCTGGACAGATCTGGTTGCCGTCAATGCCGACATCAGTTGGCTTATGCCTTCAGAACCGAAAGAAGGGAGCGGAACCACCGCCAGAACCACACTGTTTTTCCCCTCACTCGCTGACTTCCAAAAGTCGAAGCCAACACGCGCTTCCAGCGTGGGCTTCAGTTCAGTTGGGTGGTCGAATTTTGCGCTCTTTCCGCATAGCATGCGCGATAGCAGGAGCAGATGCGAACTAGTCTTTTGTTGACGATCTGGCATTTGTGGTTATGGTGTTTAAAAGGTTCTTCCATACCAGTGGGAACAAGGTCGAAGCCAGCCGTTATAAAACATGTAGGATTCTGATAACCCTTTTAGTTCAGCGATGCAAGATCTCCGAATAATCCCGCCCATGTACATGAGAGGGCGAAAACTCGGTGACTGGACTGAACAGAACGAAGCGAACATTCCACTCAATTGGCTTGTTCATTTAACCATGTCTATTTGTACTATATTTGCTGGCATTCAGCTTTGTGCTTCAATATTATCTCGTCGCGTCCTCACATCGGCTTTTTAAGAAGTAGGCTTTTCGCCTTCACCGAAGATCTACCATACGGGTAACTCAAGAGAGTATAGTCCTTGATTACATTCATTCTGGAGGGTATCGCTGCTCTACAGTTCTCCGGCATCTCTTCACGCCTCCACCCTAAGCAAGCACAAAACTTCTCCGGTGCACTCGGAGTGTTGTTTCCCTTAGCCGTTTTTGATGCGTTTTCTGGAATAAACATAAGCAATCAGAAGCGCTAAATAGCTGGTGAAGAAGACGAACGTTCTCGTTTTCAAGCGCATTGCAACGAAGCGGTTGTTATCACTTTGATTACCCTTTTCATGATGCTATTTGTTGCTGCTCCATACTTGGCTGTGTGCATTTTGTACTTCCAGCTGCAGCGTGTAGTTCTCCCATGTGCCTGCAGCGTACTGAATAAATAAATAAGAGGTTCAGCGTCGTGCTCAGCTCATCGGCTTCCAAGCGCGCGTCTCACAGAGAGTGTGGGGAAGGAGGATGAAAGAGTAGCCAATGCAGCGCGAGGAGTGAACCGCAGCAACGATGCCTTGAATTCACACAGGTGAGAGAAGGACTTCTTAGCGCCAGTGTTCGGCGACTTTCGGGGATTAGTATCCCTGTTGCCAAGATGTGTATAGGTGGTTAGCTGCTTCGGTCGGCCATGCGCATCGACGACAACTGTCCAAGAATTGCCCTTGCACACGTTCTGAGTAAGAACTTCTTCTCCTCACTACCTCTATGAGACGAACACTGCCGAACGTCACCAGAGAGTACGAATGTGCTCGTTTCGATGGTAGCAGCTACACGTTTTCTGGTTTTGCGTTGCGTCTGTCTCCACCATATATTGGATCCGGCCCCGATTCGAGTAATTCGGATCCATCACTTTTCAACCCTCCGATAAATGGAAAATGCGGACATTGGCAGTCTTGCAAAGCCCGGATCTTGATATGATTCAGATACGGATGATTTTCACTAGAACGGATTTTCGGATGATTCAGATAACTGATTGTTCCTCGTATCGGATACCAGATAGGATGCCAGATTTATCCTCGCTTCGGATAGGATGACGGATTTCTGATCACAGTTAGTTCGCAGAATCTTTCGAAAATCCGGTTTGATGGAAATCTCAGGACTTTTCAGGAGTGCCATTATCCACATGGTCCATTTATCAGGGATTTGAAAAAATGACGGATCCGAATCGGCGTCGGACCCAGTGTAGACTCCACCCATTCCCCTCCCCCTATCTCCTGTACGCACACCATCCTGCCATTCATGGCCACAGCGTGATCGCCCCAAAAATCGCCCCACTATGCCAACGTTGCCGTCGCGTTCGCAACGCCTATGGCCGCAGCCGCAGTTTGCCCCGAAGTGCTCCGCATTTTCGATTTCTCTCGGACTGATCAACCTTCAGACTATCAACACTTTCCCGAAATCTGTGCGCGTTACTTGCCCAGCTGCTGTTCTATACTTAATAAAATCCGAAATGATTGGCTCACGTTATAAATACGGACTGAATCACAATCCAAGATTTAATTCAAACCAAAATATTAATGACTTCTCAGCCCTGCAATACACCTCACATCACTTTTCGAGAAACAGCTCGCTGTTCAATCTACAGGACGATCGTATACAAGATTGCGAGCGACTAGTCCTCCTAAGAATGATTCACGCCACCTTTTCCATAATGATGATCGTTCCTCGTCCTGAAGTTTTTGGGGCTTCCGACAGTCGTCTCCAGGTCACTTTAAGAGCTCGTTTCTAAAATATGCAATACGAGGCAGGTTAGATAGATGAGCGAAGAGATCCTCTCAAGCCATTTTTGGGGAGAAGGGCAATGAGCGCTTTTGATTTTATATTTATTACGTTGGCCGGAAAGTTCCGAGCTGGGCCGTGTCGTCGAGACAGTAGGGCGAAGTCAAAAAAAAAATCGTGGACTGACTAGTTTTGGAGAAGAAACGGTGCAAGGGTGATTCGAGAAACTTCGTTGTAGAGATTTCAGCTTTAAAGATGCATCCCGAAGCGGCAGACCTAGGACGACAATTTGAATGCCTTCGTGGAAGCTAATCCATCTCAAGCAACCCACAGGATCTCTGACGGTTTAGGGATTCAGTAAAACTGCTGTTACAGATGGATTGAAACCCCTCAAAAAGGTGGAAAAGCTCGAAAGTGCCTTGACCACGACTTGAATGAGGGCCAGAAATTGTCGCGTTTGGAAAACTGTTCTTCTTTGTCTCTCCGGAATCAAAACAACCCGTTTTTGGATCGAGTCGTCGCATGTGATGAAAAGTGGGTTCTGCACGACAACTGAGGGCGATCAGGACAATGGGTTGATGTCGACGAACCACACAGACACTTCTCAAAGCCGAAATCCCACCAGAAAAAGACGGTAAGAGTGTGGTGGTTGGCGGCTGACGTGATTCACTTCAACGGTCTGGAACCAGGCCGAACCATCGCATCAGAGTCGTACTGTGAAAAATTCGACGAGACGTACCGAAAACTGCGCGAGCTGCAGCCGACGCTGGTCAACAGAAGAAGTCCTATTCTTCTGCACGACAACGCCCACCAACAAGTTTCGCAAATCACCATGCGAAAGTTGAACGAGCCAGTAGTTTATGTTCTGCCCCATCCGCCATACTCGTCAGATTCATGTGCCAACCTTTTTATGCACTTCAAGAGCTTTCCCGCTGGTAGAGCCTCCGCAAATCAAGGCCACGCAAAAACAGCCTTTCATGAGTTTGTCGCATCTCAAGCACCCAGCTTTTTCGCTGATGGAGTTAATCAACAAATATCGCGTTGGGAAGGATGCTGATTCGAGTGGTGCCTACCCGACTGAATCCGGTGGGTATGAAGACAGTTATGATCGTTTAAAGCGACCAGTCAAAACGTCCAGAACTTTCCGGCTAACCTAATACTTTCAACTGCGTCAATGTAGCAATGCACTGGAAATCCAAAAGCGTTCTAGAACTCGCCACCTTCAAATAACAGGTTTCGGCGATTTAGAATCCATCAGCAACAACACGCGTTCTGAGATGCTGCATCATCATCATGTTTCAGTGGTGGCTTTCGAGAATCGAAACCAGCACCCGTTCAAAACTATAGCGTTTGAATGCTGCTCATTGACAGTCACTAAAAGGATAGGGACGTAATCAACGTATCTAAGAGCGAACACACCTGAGAATCAGTTAGTTTGCCGGACAGGTACTGCACGAATGGCTGGAGTGCGTTCTCTGTGCTGGGCTTGGGCTCCAATTTATCATCGCTCTCGAACTCGTTACACGGCAAAAGAAGAACAGGAGAAACAGGAACTGAAATAGCGATCTATGCTCAGGTGCCGTCGCATTTCGCTATCTCATTGAAGCTCATCGAAACCAGACAGAGGAAATTGCCTGAAAGCTGCACAACTAGACCCACCGGTTGGAGTGCAGCTTGCACGGCGAAGGCTTACGAGTTTATCTTTCCGTCTATCACTGGAGAATCTATATTTTATTGTTTTGGGTCCCTCAAAGTACGGGCCGATGTTTGTTCGATCCTCTGAAATCCTCTGCTCCCAGCATGAAGCCAAAAATCCCAGTGAGTGAAGAAGAGAGTTGCTCGTGGACTGGGAGCGTCTGAGTTCTGTCGACGAGCAGTAGCAAGGTATCGTTATGGGCAGCATAACAAAGACAGTTCCACGTATGGCCTAAAGCATACTCCCGCGGGATAGTCCGCGGGCGGGCATAAGCCAGGCGAGGCGAGTGTTTCAGCCCTTCACTCTCGTGAGAGGCTGAGTCGGTGTTTGCAGAATGTCATGGTCCAGTCCGGTAGAGGCCAGAAGGAGTGTCTGATTTAGAGGACCGGAAGCACCCACAAGATTAGGAACTATCACATCAAGCAGTGGGAGCAGCTGGATGAGAGTTCCAGCACATGACAACAGAAGAATATCAGAACGGCCAGCAGCGTGCTGGTCGCGTGACCGGGTTCCCTTCGGGACCCTGAACGAAGGACTTGATGCTCATTGCTTTCGTCAAGAGCAGCAGGTAGAGGTATCCGTTGGTCAGGTCTGCCACGAATGCATTCAAATGGAGTCATTGCAACGTCGACCAGGGGCCGGATTGATCAAAGACTTACGTAACTTTAACGGAGAATTGCAAGCTTATCAAGCGATATGGTGAGCGATAAGCCGCGTTAAAAGCTCACATAACGCGGCTTATCGCTCACCATATCGCTTGATAAGCTTACAATTCTCCGTTAAAGTTACGTAAGTCGTTGATGAATTCGGCCCCAGGTTAACGATCAACGAACACTCCCCTCCCCAAAGGCGACTCAGAAGAAAACGGTTGTTGATCCTACAATGACAACCATGCCCTTTGGGGACCCTTGTGAGTTACTACTGTAAACCACATAATGTAGGCGTTCAAGCTCACAGTTGATGGCTTCAAAGTCAAACTCTTTGTACTCCTCGTTCATCTCATGGATGAGCTTCCGACGCTGAATAGACTCCTTGATTCGCATCATCCTTATCTAAAACAAAGCCAGGTAAAACCGCACGACACCTTGGCATCGGAAGCAAAACCATATCAAACAGCATCGATGTTAGCAAAATCGAGGATTTGCATGCGTTATGCGGTAGACGAAATTAGCCAGCAAAATGAGTGTAAAAAGAGGCGGTTACTGCAGCGAAGTAGGTCGTTTGGCGTCAGTCTGTCGGTAGTGATTCCTTTATTGCCGATGTTTTGAGCCCTAAGCAGTTCTTCAGGTGCAAATCGTCTAAGGTGAATACCTTACACACTAGCACAATCAGCACAGCATAACCACCGCCATACTGCGGATCGGCAATGAAGTCAACCGGACCACCATCGTGGGGAAACTGTTTTTAGTCTCGACCGCGAAGCCTGGCGAGCAACACACATTTGGATGGCTTAGAAGGAGATTTGTTCCTAAAAGGACCTAAAAATCGTGGAAGAGGAATGTAGTTGAACAGGCTGCAAAAGTGTGACAGTCTGTGTGAGTTTTGCTGTACAAGAAGAGCTTTCACCACTCGTCATTTTGCATCATTACATTTTCTAGGTGGTTGGCGATGGACGGTGGAACCAAAAGCAAGCAGACTTCTCGAAGCACCGATGATCGCTGTTGGATGTGGACCCGGTAAACGAGAGCACAGGTTGCACCAACGGCTGAACTTTACCCACTGTCACCCCTACTTAATTTGTTTACAGAATTGGTAATGATGCAGATGTATTTCCCGCCAATAATGACCACTGTTTTGCTCGAAAAGAATAATTCGCCGCGCTTTCCGAGATAAGGAATGGTTTAGTGGATAGATCTTTACTGATGGTGAGAGGACGAGCCGTCCGAGCTATGCAGAGGTCGTCGTCCTATGCATAGTTCGGATGGCTGCAGGTGCACACAAAATTCTGTGCGTTAAATTTTTCAACGGGACATTTTCGCTAAATTTCCCGTAAATTGTTAAATTTCGTTAAAAGTACAATTAGTTGAAAACCGTCATTTAAAGTGAACAAATCAGGGAAAGCCTTATACATTTCAACTTTAAGAGGTCAACAGCTAGAGTTCAAGAAATGGAGTGTAACACTGCAGTGTAGAATAAACAATTCAACATCAACAAACACAGAAAAATAAACAAGCCTTCAGCAACAAATTATCTACACGGTGTGGAATAAGAACAGCTGTAGAATTATCATTCGAGATGATCACCGACAATGCGTCGTAAATCGTGCGATCACGTAGACCCCGGATTCCCCCTTCTTAGTTCTTCGCGAAACCGTTTGTGTGACTGCTCTGCAAGCATATACAATCTCCGTGTGGGCACCAGCGAACGGCAGAAGGAATCAATAAGAATAATAAAAATAATAAATAATAAATAAAATAATTAAAAGCCTATCAGCGGAATGTTAACACACTGTCGAACGCACGGTTTTGAACGAGTGCCTCGTGTGTGGGGCCAATCCATTTTTTGCAACGTCGGGACCGCACGGTGTCCTACTGCCGAAAAGGTATCAACGTGTTATCGTTCAGGGAATAAATAGCCTTCCTCATCTTGTTCATAGCGCTTTCCTAAAATCGTTTAAAATACGTCGAGCGGCTGGAAACGTTCTCTCCGTCTCGAGTGTTCCAGGTGCCTAGCAAAAGTATTCTGGGATAAGCAGCGCCAAGTGAGCATAGGCATACCTTACGAGGAGGTTAGACCAGCATCTTTGTAGATTGGTGGACGTGCTTGGGGGTCGGCAAGGAAATTTCTAGCTTTAAAATGGATGAAGGATAAAGATAAAGGATGGCGCTACTCAATCCCACTTTTGTGATGCGCCATGCATTCTACTTCTACGAGATATCGTGGAGGCGATTTGAACGCGTATCTGCCCATACAATGGCCTACGTGACCAGCCGATGAAGAAGTCAGCGCTTTATTCTTCCCAGACACGTCGTGGACCAATTCTCCGACCCAGAATGGATGAAAGGCTTGGTTGGCCTGGGCGGGAAATCAGAACCTGGAATCGGGTGCATGAGACAGCCGGCTCCTCTTCCGACTGCGTTGCGCGCGCCCCAAAATGCATTCCCCTGTATCACCTATCGTCCCGTTGATCATCGACTTGCTCGAGCGGGCGCCAGCAGCGTCTCCATTCGTCCCTGTCGCGTGCCAGAGTGGTCCAATGGATCCTCCTCGCTCGAGGGACACGAAGAGCGTCATAGCGGTCGTAAAGGCTTTCACGAAGAAGTCCGACCAACGCGTTGGTGGGCGTCCTGGTGTTCTCATGACATCCCGCGGAATCCAGTCGGTGACGGCTCTCGTCCAGCGGGTGTCTGCGAAGCGCATTACGTGGCCGGCCTACCTAATTTTCGACAACTTGGCCCACGCGACAGCGTCTCTGATCTTCGAACGTCGGCGAAGCTCGGAACTCCGGAGGCCTTCTCTCACTGGCGTGATTCGTGTCACTGCAAGCATCGTCCTCTCGAATCCACGCTGCGTGACGCTGATCGCGTGTTCATCCTGCTTTCGTACAGCCCAGGTCTCTGAGGCGTATGTTAGGGCAGGAAGAACAGCGGAGTCGAATAGGTGGGCACGGAGTCGGACGTTCTTCGTCTTCTTCACGACTTCTTCGACGCTCTTGAAAGCTCCTCAAGCCACTCGTTTCCTCCTGCTCAGCTCCGGCGCTAGGTCGTTGGCCATATTGACTTCGCGACCCAGATAGACATAGCTAGAGCATTCGGAGATGTTCGTTCCCCTGAGCGAGAATGGGGCATCAGAAACTTGTCCGTTTCTCATGAACATCGTCTTCGTATGACTCAGCTACAGTCCAACGTTCCCACATACACGATCAAAGCCGGCCTGCACCGCCTGGCTGATGCTCGGTGTTATGAGCACGATGTCGTCAGCGAAGCGAAGATGGTGCAGTTGCCGGTCGTCGACTTTCACTTATTGCCTGACCGACGTTTCCGTTGTCCCCAAGTTCTACACGGGATCGGACTCCGGCCTCCTTCGCACGAGGTTCCACTTTTCGTGTCAAGGAGAGAAGGCCACGAAGTTCAAGAAGAGGAATCCCAGAACGACCATCAACAGGGACCTCTACACCTCTCTTGCCGGCCTTTGGGAAGATACCGTCATGGACAACATCGTCGAGGAATACGACCGCTTCGTGCACCATCCCCACGATAGTGCTAAGGGAGCCGAGAGCTTGAACACCATCAAGAGACGTCTGTCTCCGGAAACTCTCGAGCTTATACGCCAGCGTGGAGCAGCACGAGCGTCAGGCAACTATCAACTGACGTCCGAGCTTGCAAAGCTATGCAGAGCGGCGATAAATTAAGATCTCAAGGAGAGAAGGGCGGAAGTGTTGGCTGAAGCAGCAGAGGCAGGGTTGAGCATCCGCAATGCCCGCCGAAACTTCGCCAACTTCAAGACCAAGATGACCGCTCTCTGTCGTCCTGACGGAACCGTCACCTCTTCCAGAAGGACCATGGAGAAGGTCATCCACGACTTCTACTCCGATCTCTTCGATAGCCACGTCCACCTGCCCCCATACCATCTTCCGCAGGATGGATACGTCGTTCCCTCTGCTCTCCCTTCCGAGATCCGACACGCCATCTCGTCGGTGAAGAAACGTACAGCACCTGGTCCCAACAGGATCAGACCCGAACACCTGAAGAATCTCCTGCCAACGCTCATCAACACCCTGGTTCGGCTCTTCTTACGCTACCTGTCGGAGTGCAAGGTTCCATCTCAGTGGAAGACCAGCAGTACCGTCTTGCTGTACAAGAAGGGAGACGTGCACGACATTGGCAACTATCGCCCGACCTGCCTGCTGTCCGTAGTCTACAAGCTGTTCACTCGAGTGATCCTGAATCGGATCAGCAGAACGCTGGACGAAGGACAGCCATGCGAGCAAGCAGGATTTCGGAGAGGATTCAGCACGATCGACCACATTCACACCATTACGAAGCTCATCGAAGTATCTCGAGAGTACAAACTGCCGCTGTGCCTTACGTTCATCGACCTGAAGAAGGCACTCGACTCCGTCGAAACTGAAGCGGTCCACGAAGCCCTGCTCACTCAGGGCGTTTCTATTCAGTACATCAGAGTCCTTCGAGAGCTGTACAGTGGATTCACGACCAAGATCTCACCATTCTACAACGACGTCGTCATCGACGTGAAGAGAGGGGTTCGTCAGGCCATATCCCCGAAGCTCTTCAAAATGCATTGTTTCCAGAAATTTAAAACCAATTCATGAAAACATTAAAATATTCTTGCTGATTTCAAAAGTTTTTTTCTCGAACATTTACCTTCACCTGTATCACCTGTCGTCCCGTTGATCATCGACTTGCTCGAGCGGGCGCCAGCAGCGTCTCCATTCGTCCCTGTCGCGTGCCAGAGTGGTCCAATGGATCCTCCTCGCTCGAGGGACACGAAGAGCGTCATATCGGTCGTTCAGGGCTTTCACGAAGAAGTCCGACCAACGCGTTGGTGGGCGTCCTGGTGTTCTTTTGACATCCCGCGGAATCCAGTCTGTGACGGCTCTCGTCCAGCGGGTGTCTGCGAATCGCATTACGTGGCCGGCCCACCTGATTTTCGACGACTTGGCCCATGCGACGGCGTCTCTGATCTTCGAACGTCGGCGAAGCTCGGAACTCCGGAGGCCTTCTCTCACTTGCGTGAGTCGCGTCACTCCGAGCATCGTCCTCTCGATTCCACGCTGCGCGACGCTGATCGCGTGTTCATCCTGCTTTCGTATAGCCCAGGTCTCTGAGGCGTATGTTAGGGCAGGAAGAACAGTGGAGTCGAATAGGTGGGCACGGAGTCGGACGTTCTTCGTTTTCTTCACGACTTCGACGCTCTTGAAAGCTCCCCAAGCCGCTCGTTTCCTCCTGCTCAGCTCTGGTGCTAGGTCGTTGGCCATGTTGACTTCGCGACCCAGATACACATAGCTGGAGCATTCGGAGATGTTCGTTCCGTTGAGCGAGAATGGGGCATCAGAAACCCATCCGTTCCTCATGAACATCGTCTTCGTAAGATTCAGCTGCAGTCCAACGCTTCCACATACACGATCGAAGTCGGCCAGCATTCGTTCCGCCTGGCTGATGCTCGGTGTTATGAGCACGATGTCGTCAGCGAAGCGAAGATGGTGCAGTTGCCGGCCGTCGACCTTCACTCCCATGTCATCCCATTCTAGTTCGCGCATGACGTTTTCGAGGGTGGCGCTGAAGAGCTTCGGGGATATGGTATCCCCTTGTCGAACCCCTCTCTTCACGTCAATGACGACGTCGTTGTAGAATGGTGAGATCTTGGTCGTGAATCCACTGTACAGCTCTCGAAGGACTCTGATGTACTGAGTAGGAACGCCCTGGGTGAGCAGGGCTTCCATGACCGCTTCAGTCTCGACGGAGTCGAATGCCTTCTTCAGGTCGATGAAAGTAAGGCACAGCGGCAGCTTGTACTCTCGCGACACTTCGATGAGCTTCGTAATGGTGTGTATGTGGTCGATCGTGCTGAATCCTCTCCGAAATCCTGCTTGTTCGCATGGCTGTCCTTCGTCCAGCGTTCTACTAATCCCATTCAGGATGACTCGAGTGAACAGCTTGTAGACTACGGACAACAGGCAGATCGGGCGATAGTTGCCAATGTCGTGCACGTCTCCCTTCTTGTACAGCAAGACGGTCTTGCTGGTCTTCCACTGAGATGGAACCTTGCATTCGGACAGGTAGCGTGTGAAGAGCCGCGCCAAGGTGTTGATGAGCGCTGGCGGGAGGTTCTTCAGGTGTTCAGCTCTGATCCTGTCAGGACCGGGTGCTGTACGTTTCTTCACCGACGAGATGGCGTGTCGGATCTCGGAAGGGAGAACAGAGGGGATGACGTATCCATCCTGCGGAAGATGGCGTAGTGGCAGGTGGACGTGGCTATCGAAGAGATCAGAGTAGAAGTCGTGGATGACTTTCTCCATGGTCCTTCTGGAAGAGGTGACGGTTCCGTCAGGACGTCGGAGAGCGGTCATCTTGGTCTTGAAGTTGGCGAAGTTCCGGCGGGCATTGCGGATGCTCAGCCCTGCCTCTGCTGCTTCGGCCAACACTTCCGCCCTTCTCTCCTTCAGATCTTCCTTTATCGCCGCTCTGCATAGCTTTGCAAGCTCGGACGTCAGTTGATAGTTGCCTGACGCTCGTGCTGCTCCACGCTGGCGTATCAGCTCGAGAGTTTCCGGAGACAGGCGTCTCTTGGTGTTCTTCAAGCTCTCGGCTCCCTTAGCACTATCGTGGAGATGGTGCACGAAGCGATCGTATTCCTCGTCGACGTTGTCCATGACGGCATCTTCCCAAAGGCCGACAAGAGAGGTGTAGAGATCCCAGTTGATGGTCGTTCTGGGACTCCTCTTCTTGAACTTCGCGGCCTTCTCTCCTTGACGCGCAAAGCGGAATCTCGCGCGAAGGAGGCGGTGGTCCGATCCCGTGTAGAACTTGGGGACAACGGAGACATCGGTCAGGCAATACTTGCGATTGAAGATGATGTGGTCGATCTCGTTGTGGAACTGGCCACCGGGGGATTCCCAGGTCCATCGTAGGGAGGGAGGCTTCTGGAACTGCGAGTTTCCATGGATGGTCTTGGTCGACATGATAAACTCAGACAGCCTTTCACCTTGCTCGTTCCACTCCAAACCGTGGGTTCCGATGTGAAGTTCTTCCGGCGACCTTCGTGGCCCGATCTTGGCGTTGAAGTCGCCGACGATCACCTTGTAGAAGGTGTGATCTTCCTTATAGAACTTCTCCAGCTCCACGTAGAAGGCCTCGACGTCTTCGTCGTCGTAGTCGGATGTTGGGGCATACGCGACGAACACAGTCAAGGCTGGAGCGGAGCCACATCGCTTCAGTCGCAGACGTCCGATTCGGCTTGTCAGAGACTCGTACGAATCGATGTTCATGGCCAAGTGCGTGTTGACGAGGACACCAACGCCGCCTACTCCCCTGCTGTCGCATGTTCCGAGGAACAGTTCTTCTCCGGAGTCGTAGGCGGCGTGTAGGGGGTGGTGTCTTCTCGTCTCGGTCAGTCCGATGACGTCGTACTTGATCTTCCTGGCTTGCATCATCAGGTCCTCGACGGATGCTTCCGACGCAAGCGTGCGGGCGTTGTAAGTACAGATCGTCATCCTAGTCCTTCTCAGTTTGCGCAGCCTGGTTAGGCCCTGAGATTTTAGCAGCCTCTCCGTACTCGTCCTTCCCATCGCTGCAGAAATGGGGGCTCTTTCGGGGTCAGGGGAATGAGGCCCTTTAGTGCTGCTGTGTTTGACTGGATACAACACGGGTAGCTAGTCAGGCTCTGTCGTGCGGGCGGGGTACTCCGGGCAGCCAGCCAGACTGCCCGAAGGGACGGGGCGAGACTTAAGGCGGCCTCGAATCGCCTTACATGTACTCCCAGTCTACCGAGTGCAAGCTTTTGGCCGAGCCGACACAGTTACAATCCGCACAGTCACGGACACATCCACGCACACAGTGCACGAACATGCCGCTCCCACGCACAAGGAACGCATCGACCCGACACAGCAGGAGCAAGGAGTCCATCCCCTGCATCCCACCTGCGTCTCTGGGCAGTACACGGTCGCATTTGGTTCGCGTTTAATTCCCCTATCCACCACCCGGGGACGCGCCACGTGGCCCTGCGACAAGCGGCCCGAGATCCCTCTTAACAAGAGAGCCCGAAGGCTCTCTATCGAGGGAGATCCGTGGAACATTTACCTTAGTCTTCACTAATGTTGCAGGTCTCATCCTTGCTAATCGGAAGGATGAGACCTGCAGTATTAGTGAAGACTAAGGTAAATGTGATTAGCTTACTGAGAAAAAAGTCCGTTGAAAGTTCCGTTAAATTTATGAAAACTTCTTTTAAGCTGTTAAGAAAAAATGCCGTTAATTCGTTAAATTCGTGAAATCGTTAACCGTTAAATGTGCACCACTGGTCCTATGGGTCGACTGCGGACCTGCTTGAGGATTGCGCTTTTGCGAGTTTCGGAGGTTGTGCGGTCTCCGTTCATTGCTAGTGGTTGACCAGTTTATCTTGCTGCACTCATCCAGCACCTGCTCCATGGCCCTAGCAAGTAGACGTCATTCCGCTCGCAAGGTTTTGCTCCAGGGAAAGGAAGCTGCGTGTGGCGGACGGCGTTTTAGAGACAACAGGACACTTGCTTTGAATTCGAAGTGGTGACATGAAGGTTCCATATTGCAGTTAGTCGAAATCGCGGAATGGCACGAGCCGCTAACTACCCAAGGCGAAATCGGTGTGCACGTTAGAGCGTGACACGCCAAAGCCTTATTTTCCTGCGAAAAAACAGCAATAATGAAGGACCTCTTCCCTCTGGCCTTTAAAGAGGCATAAATACGACAGCGTTAGAGGAGAAGGATGAATACCTTGGTTAAAGAGAGGTAATCGTGCCTTCACAATGAGTCTCATAAGAGGACAAGAAAACAAAGCAGTGGTCTAAGTCAGTCAGAACTCACGTTCTCGATTCGAAACTTATCGGCAAACGGTGCAGACGTGGTGATTGGCTAGGGAGAACACCAGGATGCGATCCATCTATCGCACCTGAGCCAAAATAGGCCACATCCTGGAGTTCCTTCAACTGCCGAGCCTAAGGCCAACCAGAACCAGAAGCTCAATTTTCAGTCTTTTCCGCGCAGGCTCTCTGCTCTGTATGTAAGTACTGCATTTCTTACTGATGATGCAACACGTGTGCTTGACCATAAAGCCCAGTTACCCTCTGCCGCTGTCTGACTGCGGCTGTTGGTGGAACTATACCGCCTCTCACAAGCCGGTTCCAGAACTGCAGTTGCAGTTGTATAAAGAGAACATAAGGACGCCCACCAACGCATTGCTCGGACTTTGCAGCGAAGGCCCTGAACGAGCGCTATGACGCTCTTCGTGTTTCTCATTCGAGGAGGATCCATTGGAACACTCTGGCACGCGACAGGGACGAATGGAGACGCTGCTGGCGCACGCCCGAGCAACTCAATGATTAACGGGACTGCAAACAAAGTCGACGAGATTCAATTTTTTATTGGATTGGGGAGCTACAGGCACTGCAGTTATTGGGAAGCTGGATTCATTATCACCGAGGGAACAGTAGACGTCGGACCACGTCCCCAATCCATGATCGGGAAGCATTCTGTGGACAGATTGCTAGTCCACTGAACGCACTCTTACACTCAGAGATTCTTTCTGAGAAATGTTTTAAAAAGCAAGTCAGCGTTGGAAGATTTGATGACACGGGAACAAACCCCGGCAAAATGGAGTAGGCTCGGTTAAGGTGGAGGAAAGTGTACTTCATAGACGGCGAAGGGTATGAAGAGTCTCCGACAAACAGCCATGGCTATCCCGATGGAGAACATGGACGAAAGAGCTTGAGGAGAATGCACCCTCCTTGAATTTGGAATGGTGCTTGGCCTTTACCTGAATGCTAACACGCATGCTCAGCGCCCTCTACATTCTTTGTGGGAGTTTTTTGAAGGCGACGGCCAGTCTGAGAAGACGTGCGGCGGTTCTGAGAGAAACCTCCTCTTGTGTGCATCAGTTCAAGTCCATGAATGGAGTTTGCGCAGCTCGTTTGAAAGCCTGAAAACGCGACAGCGACAGCACAAGCAGTTCGGCAAGTGACAGCAACAAGGGCCGTATAGCCGCGTCCACACTTCGCAGCGGCTCGGCAGCCACGCTGAAGCATAGCACGGACGGGCGGAGTAGCACTGCCACAGCGGAGGCTACGGTGAGGGGTGTGCACCAGGTATGGGCGGAAATTTTTAAAAGTTCCCCAGAAGACAGAAAACAGAAAATCGAGTTTGTCAGAAAACGGTAATCAGAAAACAGAAAAGTCAAAAACGCTGTAACAACCAGCGCATTGACTCATTCAAATTGGGAGCGTACTCTAGTGAATTACACCTGAAGTGACTCCAAGTTATAGAACTGGTTTTACAACTGATTTGATTCCTAGGTGGTTCCAAGTTGCAGAACAGTTGACCATCGCATCTTGAGAAAAACGTATGTGCTAAAAGAAGCACGAAAGCCTATCGGCTGTACCAGCCCGTAACCGCGAGTGCAAATGACCCTCTGAATTGATGGTGTCATGACAAGGATTGGGCTTTTGAAGTGGAATTGTCCTTCCTCATTGCTCGTTTCAGGCCACTTGCATGATTGTAAGAGTTTCTAGGCACGCCTTAGGGATTCATGTTCACGCGCTGCACTTGTTCTGACCCAAGGTTTTAAACAGTGTTTAACCGAAAATGGTTGCATAGAGCAAACAGTTGCCAGAAAAATTTTAAGAAATCGTAGTCGAAGGTCCTTCCAGCGGACAACTTTGTGTGAATTACACTGAAACCACCAAACTAATGAATGTCGCGATTCATTGGACAAGTGACTGAATCTCAACTTCAGATTCGCACTTATCGTTAGATTTCTCTTTCTTTTTCATATTTCTTTTAGTGCATCTATACAGATTCTACTAAAAGATTCTACTTTTTAGTAGAATCTGTATAGATGCACTAGTTTCACAGCGTTAACTATCCATGAAGTTTTTTTTGATCAAGAGTGCCTCTTAAGCTGAAGATTCAACAAATCCAATTTATTATAGACGTGAAACCTTCTACGGAGGAGGTGCGTGATAGTAGCACTCAGACCAAATCAAAAAAAGAGATCAATCGAACGAATTAAACGAGTTCATGGCGCGATTCGTAATTAAAGCCATCGCACGTACAGCATTTCTCGAACTTGGAATAGCCTAGGAACATTTTTCTTTGCTCTTGAGGCTGCGATGTTGTGACGTAGTTTGAATTCTGGCGGTCAGATACCTATAGCAAAATTTCATGCTGTTTTCGGTTTTCTGACCAATTTCGGGGCCTTATTTTCAGAAAACAGAAAAATTTACCCAAAATGGCCAGAACATCAGAAAACAGAAATTCCGCCCATCCCTGGTGTGCACACCTCCGCTGCTGCAGTGGCAGCAAGGAATGACTCGGGCATTTCACACTGCCGTTCAGGCTCAAGCGTGGGCTGCGAAAAATGTTAAGCTGTCTCTTGACTCTACAGAGATCCACTCTGGACATTAAACAAATCAGTGAACAGCGATAGGGGAAGTGATGTTGAGTTGAAGTTGGCGAACCAATACGGTTAATCACACTATACTCGGCTGTTTCGACGGAACAGCCCCTTTCAAAGCCTTAAGGAAGCATATGAAGCCCTTGTAGTTACACTCGGATGCCGACAGATTAGGCGGACAAGTCATGGTTCTATCCCTTCAAGAGAAATCTCACCCAGCACGAGAGGACATGAGCTTGGAAAGGTGCCGAACGTTGAGTCAACTCCAAGTGCAAGTGAAAGCCACCACCTACTCATAACGCTACAACAAAGATAACAAGACATAAAATACAGGCTGCCAATACAATAACGCATACTATGGAGAAATGTTGTTCAAATCTGCCGTTTTCCTTCTTCGAGACAGCTATCGGACGGTGAGAGTAGCCCCACAAGCACGCTTGGTTGCGAAACAACACCGATAGACGAGGCTGGAACCCGTACCAGGCTCAAGCGTGGGCTGCGATTTCTGCGAAAAATTTACGACCCCCCCCCCCTCTCCGAGAAAATCGACGGACTTCAATGTCAAATTGTCGCAGTGTTCCTAACTATTTTAGAAAATGTGAAAAAAAAAAGAAAAATATTCCACTTGTTAATATTTAATTAACAAAGTTTTGACAGAAATAAAACTATGAAGAGACTTTTCAGGCATGGCAACGACATGGTGACATCCTGAGCATCGCTTCTTCTACGGAAAGCAGACGTCATTTGAATTGCAAAGTTATTGCACTAGATAGTAAATGTTTTAAGTATTTTTCAAAACAGCTGAAATGGATCAATTGCTGCTCAGTTTTCGCAGTGACGGCGCGACACATTCTTTAGTTGAGAGATGTAACTACTGAAGCTGAAAATGGATTTTACCGAAATTTAACCTTCAATTCGTCGCAGGAAAAAAATCAGGTCTCTCGAAAGTCACCTTTCACCCGATCAGGTGGTGATTTTCCTACATTGGATTTTTCTAAAGATAAAATATTTCCTGAACAAGGCTATGTTAACACTTCTTCAAGAAGGGAAGTCTTTCCTAATCGATGTTCCTTGCTATCACGTGAGGTCATACTCCATTTTTTTTTTTAAATTAACATTCTTCTTCCTGAACGGGGGGATGTCTAGAGCTGATATGTAGCTTTGCAAAAGCGCAATCTAATTGATACATAATAAAAAAAGCAGCTCATCTGGAGCTGTTTTCGATGTGATCAAGAAGGATGGATCGCGGTCGATCGCTCGTCGACGTGATTGGAAGGTGCTATACTTGTACATTGTTCAACCGATCGTAATTCGTTCAGTTTTGAGACTTATGCAAATACGGGTGGCATTCAAAATACTAGAGAAAATTCTCTTTTTTACGAGTATAAAACCATCTTTCAAAAAAAGCATCTTCATGCGCGCCAGGAAGGTTGCGATTTTTGTTCGAAAAATTTGGGATAATCTTGCAAAAATGGACATAACTCACTTATTTTGAGAGCTGCAGGTTAGAAAACTAGAGGAAGTTCTCTTTCTGACGACCACAAATACCCTCCTTAGAAAAGGCATCTTCATTCGCGGCCGAGGGGGTGCGATTTCACTGAGATTTTTGGCAAAAATGCGTTTTTTTGTTGTGTATCAATCAAAGATTGTGCTTTTGCAAAGCTACATTTCAGCTCTAGACATCGTTCCGTTCAGGTAGAAAATGTTTAATTCTGAAAAAAAAGAAAATTTTGAGCATGGCTTCACCTGATAGCAAGAAACATCGCTTAGGAAAGACTTGATTTCTTGAAGAAGCGCCAACTAAAAGCTGTGCTGTTGTGAACTCTAGTTTCAGAGGTAGCCTTATTCAGGAAATATTTTATCTTTGGAAAAATCCAATACAGGAAGATCACTCCACCTGATCGGATGAAAGGTGGCTGAAAGGAGGCCTGATTTTTTTCCTGCTTCGAATCGAAGGTTAAATTTCGGTAAGGTACATTTTCAGCTTCAGTACTTACATCTCTCAAGTAAAAATGTGTCGCGCCGTCACTGCGAAAATTGAGCAGCAGTTGATCCATTTCAGCTGTTTTGAAAAATGCTTAAAAATTTATTATCTGATGCAGTAACTCTGCAAATCCAAATGACGTCTGCTTTCCGTAGAAGAAGCGGTGCTCAGGATGTCACATTGTCGTTGCCATGCCTGAAAAGTCTCTTCATAGTTTTATTTCTGTCAAAACTTTGTTAATTAAATAATAATAATAAATTTATTAATTACAGACCTCTGCTTACAACGCTTGCAAAAGAACTATCGTTCCGAGGAATTTTGTCTTAGGAACCAAATCGAAGTACGACCCCCCCCCCTCTAACTTGAACCAAAGTACGACATCCCTGCGATTCTCGCACCCCACGCTTGAGCCAGTTGCCGCTACGTGCGGCCGCGACGCAGTTCCACCGTGCCGCAGAGGAGTGTGGGCGGAGACCAGTTCCGCCCACATTCCACTGCCGGCTGCTTGCTGCAATGTGGCTAAAGGCCCCGGGCCCCCGAAGACTTCTGCGACGTTGCCGCTGCCCTATCCTTAACCATAGGGCAGGGGCGCAGAGCGCGCCGCCGGCGGCGTCCCTGCCCTATCCTTCATCACATCGGCGAGCGGCAGCGCCGCAGAAGTCTGTGGGGCCTTTATGCATACCTCGTTCCGACGCGCCCAGCCGGGAAATGGGGAGGAAATACCGTACTTCCGCGGTGCACACCAAGCTGGGAGTACAGTACTCCGGCGCTCTAGCGGGAAATTGACTCCCTCTACTCGGAGGTAGGGAGAATTCGGACTGGAGCAGAGATTTTGATGATTGAAGCGGACATGCTGCTGTTAAGACGATATTTTCGAACTATGCCTCCACATAAGAGCAGCAGAAGAGGAACAGGAGGACGACTTCGTGGATGTTTTGGCACATATGGTGCTTAGTGAGGTTATTTTTGGGCAGCGGTGTTTAGCATATGGGGAGCTCGACCTTTTCGTCATTCATTAAGTAAAACAGGCATTTGCTGAGGCTAATTTTCAAGCCATGTCCAACTGTAAGGAATTCTTATCTTATTTTCGTCAGTTTTTGAGTATAAAACTGAGGATATTGATTGGACCACCCGTCTGTACGTGTGTATTCAATGCGGGGATAACAAAGTTTAGCTAGGTTGCTTTTATGCTAGTGCATTCGTTTACTGAAATGCACATATTCTTAAGCCTTTGGTTAAATAACTAATACTTTTAATGCTGATGTTGGTTGGACATTTTGTCCTCGAATTTTTATCGTAGAGATGTGGAGCCTCCGTACAGTTATGGCTTTCGATGTTATTTTCATAGATGTTGGGGACAAATGCACGTGTGAAATTCTTTGAAAAGCCTATCTGACCTGCTGCCAGCAAATACCAGGCTGTCCAATAATTCTTGTCCGAAAATTTCACCATTTTTAATTTTTTCAACTTTATTGAAAAACAAGTCTAATCAACAATATAATCACCACAGTTATCCACAACAGTGGTCCATCGATTGGGCAGTACACATTGGATCCAAATGAATCATTTTCGGATATCCGATTCGGATATCCCGATCCGAATCATCCAATTATCCGGCCACCGCGAAATTGCCCCTATCCGAATCATCTAAAAATCCGGGGTCCTTAAAATCGCACTTACCCGAATCATCCAAAAATTCGGTGCTCGCAAAATCGCCCTTATCCGAATCATCCAAATATCCGAACCCTGAATGATTCGGATAAAATCGGATAAATTCGGATAACCCGCTCAATTTCCTCGCACCATTTCGAAATTGCGCACCTTGGATAAAAGCACATTCAAAACGAATTTCGCGGGCGGACACGCTGCTGAGTCATACGTTTTCGCGCGCCACTGTGAATTAGTGTCGTAATGACGTTGAATACATTTAGCACGCTGCTGAGCGTTATCTCGATCTTGGCATCTTTTCCTTCAAATACCATGTCGCGCTGCCGGGGACAGCAAGGACGGCGACTGAGGGAGAGAATGGATTACTCACGCCCTCTGATCGGCACTTCGCTATTTCACATTGTATAGCATTCGGCGCAAATTGGGTCGAAGGGGGTCACCATGTAGAACAGCCTCATCCCGCACTTTGTGCTGCATGAAGTTAAAAATGTTATTCAACACGTGTGTGTCTACCATTTGATGAGGTGTGTTAGACCATTTCTGCTGTAATTCGACATTCATGTGCCTCCTTATGAAGGAAGAAAAGCACTGAATACATGGTAACCCCACTCCCTCCGACCCAATTTGCGTCATTTGATAATGGCATTTTGGAAAGCCCGGATTTTAGAATATTTCATCTTGGAATCAGGGATGTAAGGAAATTTTTAAAGAAAAGCGGAAGAAGGAATACGGAACGGAAGAGCTCGAAAATGGGCGGAAATCGGAATACGAAGTATCGAAACGGAAATGACCCGAAACTCTTTACTTCGTCTAGTTTTTCATAAATATATTAGGTTGTCCCATAAGTCCCCGCCGTTTTTTCAACGATTCACCGTAGATTTCGCCGGCGGTCTCTTGCATAGCGCTGCATAGTTTTCGAAAGAGAATGATTTGCTTTATTAGAACGTGTATTGCATTTCTTTTTTCATCATGAATTTTGTCAATTTTTAGGTCATTGAATTGAAAGGTGAAAAAGTGAAAAAGTAGCCATTTGCGCACTTGTTCTCTGCGCTAATTTTTTGCGCAGTTTTTTATAGCATTTGGAAGACAATGTTCTGCACTATAAGAATATGTGGTAGTGCTATTTGCTCATTTGTTCTTTATTGATTTTTAGGTCATCAAATTGGGACGTACGAAGGGGGATGGTTTTGCCGACAGCTCCTGCTCTGTGGTTGGACTTCTCAGGTTGGCGTTATATGTCATTCGAAAGAAAATGTATTGCTCTATAAGAATATGTATCGCGTTTATTGATTTCTATTGAATACCAACAAAATGCCAAAAAGAGAAAAATCGTCTCCACCAACAACTCCTTCTTCTTCAGTTGCTGGTATTCGACAGAAATCAGCGTGAGCCAATAAACGTGACACAAATTCTTACTGAGCAAGACATCTTCTTCCAAACGACATATAACACCAAGCAAAAAAGTCAAACCACAAAACCGGAGTTTTGGTAAAAATTTGGACGGAAAAACGGAAAAGTCGGAATTCCCAATTTGATGGCCTAAAAATCAATAAAGGGCAAGTGAGAAAATAGGACCAACACATATTCCTGTAGTACAGAGCATTTTCTTCCAAGTGTTGTAAAAGACTGCGCAAAAAATTACAAACCTAAGCGAAGAGAACAAGTGCGCAAATGGCTACTTTTCACTTTTTACTTTTCACTTCAACGACCTAAAAATTGACAAAATTCATGATGAAAAAAATGCAATACATTTTCTGATAGAGCAAATAGCAAATTTTCTCTTGCGAAAGCTATGCAGTGCTATGCAAGAGACCGCCGGCAAAATCTGCAGTGAATCGTTGAAAAAAACGGCGAAGACTTATGGGACAACCTAATACATATATCCATAATGGATGTAATAACTGAGTTGTCGTTAACGAATTTAGAGATAGAAGGCAAGGCAGCATGCGACTCTTTCAGTAAGATATAACAATAAAAAATTCTTGTATTCGTATTATTACTATGGTGAATTTCCAAACATTACTAGTGTAACAAATCGAAGTTTGTGCAAAATCTCTGTAAATATTAAGAAAGCATTTTGAACGCAATGAACCCGAGTAATATGCCAAGATTTCGCCACTCATAGCACTTAACCGATCTTATTGAATGTCCCAGCTCTATCCCAATTGGGAGGAGGCAGAGTTAAGGCTACAATTGCGTTCAGTACCCACGACACGACATCTACGCATGGGTACCATAGTATGATTTGGCAGTAGCTGAAGCTCTGAAACAAATTCAGGGGAGAGGATTGGAGAGGCAAGACACCGCACGCCCTCCTCCGACTAGTACAAATCCAACGTCTCATATGGAGCGCATTGTTAGCAGCCTAAGAGTGCTTATAGAACACCGATCTAGATTTGGTGCACCAGGCCAGGCCTAGGATTACTAGGGAAAAAGATAAGCATGCTACGGATAAGGGATTTGACTCTTTACTCAAACACTCATAGAACCTTTGTGGAGCTACGCTACTCGATAGTACATCGTTTCAAGAAAAGAAAAAAGAATCCAATTTGGCTAACGTTTCGAAATCAGGATGCACCACCGGTTTGAAAGCAGCACAATCACAAACGCATAGTTAATCTCCTTCTTCAGTCTTTCGTTTATATTCAAGAGGTGAATGAAGGCAGTGCAAAGCAGTCAATGGGTGATGAATCACCATTTCCGTTCCATCTTCCGGCCCAAAAGAGAGGGGAACACGGAACGGAACGGAAGGACTAAAAACGGCCGGAAAACGAAATTCGCCCTAAACAAATTGCATTTGAAGCATTTTTCTAGCTTTCTGCCGCTCTTTCATGTTGTTCCTGGGTCAAAATTTCTTACATTGACAATGAGAACAATTTATTGGGGTAAAAGTTTCATATAAAATCGCATTTGGCATATTTCGGACATTGCTGGTGAATTACGAGATGTCGACAAATAATAAGTAATAAAAACATTTTATCATAACAAACTCCAAAAACAAGTTCAGATATGGAAATCTCTATGGAAATCCGATACTATGGCAAAAATGCAAAAACGCACCGTAGCATGAGAACCGAGCCCTCGACCACACGAACATGAGGCATCCCCTCTACCACTGCGACATCCAGTCCACGACACCGCAATCTTGCGCTGCCGTGATGACCTCGTTCTGTGGACCCTTAACCATTACACCCTCGTACTCGTTTGTCTCAAGGATTCGGCAGAAACAAAACATGTTCAATTACTATTTGGAGGACGGAGATTCTCCCTGCAGTTCTCGTTCTTGCCAGTGTAGTGACTCCAAAAACAGACAGACGTACCGTTCAGACAGTTCCCTTTACAGGACACTGAATACTGCGAAAGGAGTCTAGATTTCACCTTCATGTCATGATTCTGCCTGAGATGGTAATGACGTTTGCAAACCTCTATCAATAGTCTCCATGTTCTCTTGCCTTGGAACCTCGGCATTGTTGTGAAACTGTTTTCAAGCCGTTCTGTTCTAGGAGGTTGTTAGGTGGAATGTTTATGGCCCGTTGTTTCGACTCGTTGCCTTCAGTGGCCTAAAACAGGTTCGAGGTTTTAACTTTGCAACATATGTACCCGACCAAGCGCCCCAACCACGCTAGCATTTCCGACCTAGAGCCAGAAACACAGTGCGAAAAGTCGAATATTGAAGAAAAACTCATACGATGCTCCACCCTTCAATAGTAGCGGTGGCTCTACTACTTAGTGTCAGTAGGGACCAGTAGAGAATGAGTCACACCGTGTCATTTATGGTACTGAGAATAGCACGTCGCTCCTGAGTGCGGTGCAAATGGGGCGAGATCACGCGTTACTGGTAAGCTCTCATTCCGATTGTTCATTGTTGGATTTCTGGTTGAGATCCAAAATGATTTGAGCGAACTTCTAGATGAAATCTCTGTCTCGTACGCCAATATTTTGCACCTAACATCATAATCGTTACCATTATGCTCTTCGATTCTATGCTTACCGAACGGTGTTAGTAAGTTACTGCGCCGTTTGCCAACTAGGTGTTCTTTGATTCAAATACCTAGTCGCTTCCCCGTTTCCCCATATATGTGCTATTATATATCACACATCCAATCTGACAGATCACTCCACTTTTTGCGCAGTCTCCAACCTTACTAGGGAAGGGTGTCAGGCGTAGGTCTGAATGGGGGAAATGGATAGTACTGTGAGAATCTCCACCCTTCATATAGTACAAAAACATCTTTCGTTTTTGCTGAGTCCTTAAACCCAAAGTGCTACGGGTCCTCGAAATTGGGGGTACAGTATTGCACTGTCACCCGTACCCACCATAACCATTACCATTATTTCACTCTAAATTGTCAAATGAAGGTTTCTGTGAGCTGTGCTCCACTCACTTTTCTCAGCTTCTGATTTATACAATGTTTTGTTTTTCATTTTGCTTAAGCCTAGAGCGGCTGTTATAGAAGATAGAAGCTGTTAAGAGGATGTTTAGTTGCGGTCAAAACTCTTGCGCCAGGCGGGACTCGAACCCGCATCTTCTGCTTTCCGGGCAGCGATGTTCGCCTTACACCACCGGCGCTGTTTGACCGAACAGAACATCCACGATATCTTCCTAGCAATCTCGCCTATCAGCACTCACCCGTGATATCGGGATGAGCCGGCCGCTGATATCAGCATGGAACCGGTGAAGCTGAAGGCCTTCGTAGAAATGATGTTTCTCATTTTGCTTAGGCCTAGAGCGGCTGTTATAGAAGATAGAAGCAACTAAACATCCTCTTAACACTCGAACCCGCATCTTCTGCTTTCCGGGCAGCGATGTTCGCCTTACACCACCGGCGCTGTTTGACCGAACAGAACATCCACGATATCTTCCTAGCAATCTCGCCTATCAGCACTCACCCGTGATATCGGGATGAGCCGGCCGCTGATATCAGCATGGAACCGGTGAAGCTGAAGGCCTTCGTAGAAATGATGTTTCTCATTTTGCTTAGGCCTAGAGCGGCTGTTATAGAAGATAGAAGCAACTAAACATCCTCTTAACACTCGAACCCGCATCTTCTGCTTTCCGGGCAGCGATGTTCGCCTTACACCACCGGCGCTGTTTGACCGAACAGAACATCCACGATATCTTCCTAGCAATCTCGCCTATCAGCACTCACCCGTGATATCGGGATGAGCCGGCCGCTGATATCAGCATGGAACCGGTGAAGCTGAAGACCTTCGTAGAAATGATGTTTCTCATTTTGCTTAAGCCTAGAGCGGCTGTTATAGAAGATAGAAGCTGTTAAGAGGATGTTTAGTTGCGGTCAAAACTCTTCCGCCAGGCGGGACTCGAACCCGCATCTTCTGCTTTCCGGGCAGCGATGTTCGCCTTACACCACCGGCGCTGTTTGACCGAACAGAACATCCATGATATCTTCCTAGCAATCTCGCCTATCAGCACTCACCCGTGATATCGGGATGAGCCGGCCGCTGATATCAGCATGGAACCGGTGAAGCTGAAGGCCTTCGTAGAAATGATGTTTCTCATTTTGCTTAGGCCTAGAGCGGCTGTTATAGAAGATAGAAGCAACTAAACATCCTCTTAACACTCGAACCCGCATCTTCTGCTTTCCGGGCAGCGATGTTCGCCTTACACCACCGGCGCTGTTTGACCGAACAGAACATCCACGATATCTTCCTAGCAATCTCGCCTATCAGCACTCACCCGTGATATCGGGATGAGCCGGCCGCTGATATCAGCATGGAACCGGTGAAGCTGAAGGCCTTCGTAGAAATGATGTTTCTCATTTTGCTTAAGCCTAGAGCGGCTGTTATAGAAGATAGAAGCTGTTAAGAGGATGTTTAGTTGCGGTCAAACCTCTTCCGCCAGGCGGGACTCGAACCCGCATCTTCTGCTTTCCGGACAGCGATGTTCGCCTTACACCACCGGCGCTGTTTGACCGAACAGAACATCCATGATATCTTCCTAGCAATCTCGCCTATCAGCACTCACCCGTGATATCGGGATGAGCCGGCCGCTGATATCAGCATGGAACCGGTTAAGCTGAAAGCCTTCGTAGAAATGATGTTTCTCATTTTGCTTAGGCCTAGAGCGGCTGTTATAGAAGATAGAAGCAACTAAACATCCTCTTAACACTCGAACCCGCATCTTCTGCTTTCCGGGCAGCGATGTTCGCCTTACACCACCGGCGCTGTTTGACCGAACAGAACATCCACGATATCTTCCTAGCAATCTCGCCTATCAGCACTCACCCGTGATATCGGGATGAGCCGGCCGCTGATATCAGCATGGAACCGGTGAAGCTGAAGGCCTTCGTAGAAATGATGTTTCTCATTTTGCTTAAGCCTAGAGCGGCTGTTATAGAAGATAGAAGCAACTAAACATCCTCTTAACAGCTTCTATCTTCTATAACAGCCACTCTAGGCTTAAGCAAAATGAAAAACATCATTTCTACGAAGGCCTTCAGCTTAACCGGTTCCATGCTGATATCAGCGGCCGGCTCATCCCGATATCACGGGTGAGTGCTGATAGGCGAGATTGCTAGGAAGATATCGTGGATGTTCTGTTCGGTCAAACAGCGCCGGTGGTGTAAGGCGAACATCGCTGCCCGGAAAGCAGAAGATGCGGGTTCGAGTCCCGCCTGGGGCAAGAATTTTGACCGCAACTAAACATCCACTTAACAGCTTCTACAATGTTTTGTGTTTTTCAGCGAATGTTGAACAATGACCTTACAACAGGCACGGGTTACAGCAGGTACGGGTGACTAGAGATATCGAGGTCATGAACACCGATTTCGCCCAAACCTTGCCCAGGAAGGTTATTTGGGGTGCTGATCACGAATCTGGCATCCGTTTTTCAATTTTCGGCCGATTACGGTAGGATACGGTAGGTACGGATGACTTGGGCCGTCGAAGTCATAATCACCGATTTCGCCCAAAGTTTTCCCAGGGGGGGGGGGGTATTTGGGATGGTGATGACGAATCTGACATTCGTTTTCCGTACTACCCTGGAGTATGTTAAATTACAGCAGGTAAAGGTGATTAATGGTAAGGTCATGGTCACCGTTTTTTACCCAAACCTCGCGTTGAGTACTAATCTGATCCTTATTTGGCAATTTAGAGTGAAACAAATATGTAGGAGATGTGTAGGAAGCAAACTGGTAAAGAAGGCGGCAATCGTGAAAAAATGCGAAAAAGCTGGCCAGCACGGTAGTCGGACATCTGACCTAGTACCTGCATGTAGTCCCGCACATGTTTTTCTACTATATGAAGAGTGGAGATTCTCGCAGTACTATCCATCTCTCCCGTTCAGACCTACGCCTGAGACCCTTCCCTGGTTAGAATGTGGGCAAATAATGCAGTCATCTGACACGCACTGACTGTCGTAGAGTTTACAGCGTGTGTAAAAAGTATTGACGCAATAAACGTTAGAAGTAACAACACATTATAAAATTTAACACGTTTGTACACAAAATGTCAACAATGACTTAGCGAACAGAATAGCATCACTTCATTTTATATGGGCTTCTTTGCTGCGAATGCAGGAACGAGAGCGCCGAGGAAGGGCATCGACGGTGCGCCGCCAGTAGTCCACGTCGATTTCGTTCCATGCTTTGACCTTCAGTGACTTGATACTTTTGTGCATTCAACTAGAAAAGGGTTACATACTCTTCAAGGACCTCCAAAGTGCTAATTCTGGTGGAAGGCTCGCTGCAAGGGGGCGCATCAGACCAGTATCATGGTTTGTGGATTCATCACAAGTGCCTCTCGTGGATACAGAAGTAAAGATAAATCAGTAGAACTATCTCTATTGATGTTCTAAAGAAGCAATTGGTTCCTTGGCTTCAATCCCACCTTGACAGTAAGCCGTATGTCTTCCAGCAGGTTTAGACTCCTGCACAGAGTCGAGGATTGTTCAGGACTGGTGCCGCTCCAACTTGGAGGACTCGTTCCGGCAGAGGAATGACCTCAGATATAGACCAGATTTGAATCCGCTGAATGACTCTATATGGGAAGTTTTGGACAACAAGGCTTGCGCTACTTTCCACGAAAGTATGAAGTCAGTGAAGGACGATCTGGTCAAAGTATGCAAGGAAATCGACGTGGACTACTTGCGACGCACCGTCGATATCTTTCCTCGACGTCCTCGCCCCTGCATTCGCAGCAAAGAAGTTTCTGTATAAACTTGTTAAATTTTATGATGTGTTGTTATTTCCAACGTTTACGTTTAGTGCGCCAATTCTTTTTACGCACCCTATATTCCGCACCAGTTAGTTGGTTCTTGATGCTGTCGTTAGGGATGTTGACGAACAACATCATCTTGCAGCTGAGCACGGTATATACACCTTGGAATTGCAGCAGTGTATTTGTCAGATATGAAGGGAAGAGTCAGGAGTGCCTTATCATGGCGAGTCTGTACAACGTTTCGGTTCTCGGTGCGTCTTCGGTGGGGTGGATGTGGTGTCGAGTACCCATGTTCAGCTGCTATTCTTGAAGATAATCGTAGATTCTTGCCGTTCAACTTCTCCAATGGTCGTGTTGAACATGCTGGACGGCAGATCGGCCCAGTTCGAAATTGAAATAAAATATCGTCAGAATAGCCCTTTCGATATAGTTCAGCAAACCTTCGTAGAACACAATGATCTAGCATAGGTGAGACAAAAATTATTCCGTCAGATAGGGCGATGAGTTCCGAATTGGTCGTTATATAAAATGCAAAGCAAATTGAATATTGATTCAATATAAACGAACGGGGCTCGTGCAGTGCAGTCGTAGGAGGCGCCGACTGTCGCGCGCACCCGATACCAGGTTCTTGGTTCGGATTTCCCGCTCAGGCCAGCCAAGCCTTCCATCCCTCCGGGGTCGGTGAATTGGTACCAGAAGTGTCTGGGGAGGATAAAGCGCTGACTTGTTCATCGGCTGGCCACCGCAAGTCATTGTATGGCCAAATACGCATTTAAATCGCCTCCACGACATCCCATAGAAGTAAAATGCGCTAGCACGTCCCAGAAGGGATTAACGCCGTCCTTTATTCGTATCCTTATCCTTGACTCCTTATCCTCCTTGAGTATTAGGTTAGATCTGGTATCTTCGTACAGCCCACGGATCTCCCTCGATAGAGAGCCTTCGGGCTCTCTTGTTAAGAGGGATCTCGGGCCGCTTGTCGCAGGGCCACGTGGCGCGTCCCCGGGTGGTGGATAGGGGAATTAAACGCGAACCAAATGCGACCGTGTACTGCCCAGAGACGCAGGTGGGATGCAGGGGATGGACTCCTTGCTCCTGCTGTGTCGGGTCGATGCGTTCCTTGTGCGTGGGAGCGGCATGTTCGTGCACTGTGTGCGTGGATGTGTCCGTGACTGTGCGGATTGTAACTGTGTCGGCTCGGCCAAAAGCTTGCACTCGGTAGACTGGGAGTACATGTAAGGCGATTCGAGGCCGCCTTAAGTCTCGCCCCGTCCCTTCGGGCAGTCTGGCTGGCTGCCCGGAGTACCCCGCCCGCACGACAGAGCCTGACTAGCTACCCGTGTTGTATTCCAGTCAAACACAGCAGCACTAAAGGGCCTCATTCCCCTGACCCCGAAAGAGCCCCCATTTCTGCAGCGATGGGAAGGACGAGTACGGAGAGGCTGCTAAAATCTCAGGGCCTAACCAGGCTGCGCAAACTGAGAAGGACTAGGATGACGATCTGTACTTACAACGCCCGCACGCTTGCGTCGGAAGCATCCGTCGAGGACCTGATGATGCAAGCCAGGAAGATCAAGTACGACGTCATCGGACTGACCGAGACGAGAAGACACCACCCCCTACACGCCGCCTACGACTCCGGAGAAGAACTGTTCCTCGGAACATGCGACAGCAGGGGAGTAGGCGGCGTTGGTGTCCTCGTCAACACGCACTTGGCCATGAACATCGATTCGTACGAGTCTCTGACAAGCCGAATCGGACGTCTGCGACTGAAGCGATGTGGCTCCGCTCCAGCCTTGACTGTGTTCGTCGCGTATGCCCCAACATCCGACTACGACGACGAAGACGTCGAGGCCTTCTACGTGGAGCTGGAGAAGTTCTATAAGGAAGATCACACCTTCTACAAGGTGATCGTCGGCGACTTCAACGCCAAGATCGGGCCACGAAGGTCGCCGGAAGAACTTCACATCGGAACCCACGGTTTGGAGTGGAACAAGCAAGGTGAAAGGCTGTCTGAGTTTATCATGTCGACCAAGACCATCCATGGAAACTCGCAGTTCCAGAAGCCTCCCTCCCTACGATGGACCTGGGAATCCCCCGGTGGCCAGTTCCACAACGAGATCGACCACATCATCTTCAATCGCAAGTATTGCCTGACCGATGTCTCCGTTGTCCCCAAGTTCTACACGGGATCGGACCACCGCCTCCTTCGCGCGAGATTCCGCTTTGCGCGTCAAGGAGAGAAGGCCGCGAAGTTCAAGAAGAGGAGTCCCAGAACGACCATCAACTGGGATCTCTACACCTCTCTTGTCGGCCTTTGGGAAGATGCCGTCATGGACAACGTCGACGAGGAATACGATCGCTTCGTGCACCATCTCCACGATAGTGCTAAGGGAGCCGAGAGCTTGAAGAACACCAAGAGACGCCTGTCTCCGGAAACTCTCGAGCTGATACGCCAGCGTGGAGCAGCACGAGCGTCAGGCAACTATCAACTGACGTCCGAGCTTGCAAAGCTATGCAGAGCGGCGATAAAGGAAGATCTGAAGGAGAGAAGGGCGGAAGTGTTGGCCGAAGCAGCAGAGGCAGGGCTGAGCATCCGCAATGCCCGCCGGAACTTCGCCAACTTCAAGACCAAGATGACCGCTCTCCGACGTCCTGACGGAACCGTCACCTCTTCCAGAAGGACCATGGAGAAAGTCATCCACGACTTCTACTCTGATCTCTTCGATAGCCACGTCCACCTGCCACTACGCCATCTTCCGCAGGATGGATACGTCATCCCCTCTGTTCTCCCTTCCGAGATCCGACACGCCATCTCGTCGGTGAAGAAACGTACAGCACCCGGTCCTGACAGGATCAGAGCTGAACACCTGAAGAACCTCCCGCCAGCGCTCACCAACACCTTGGCGCGGCTCTTCACACGCTACCTGTCCGAATGCAAGGTTCCATCTCAGTGGAAGACCAGCAAGACCGTCTTGCTGTACAAGAAGGGAGACGTGCACGACATTGGCAACTATCGCCCGATCTGCCTGTTGTCCGTAGTCTACAAGCTGTTCACTCGAGTCATCCTGAATAGGATTAGTAGAACGCTGGACGAAGGACAGCCATGCGAACAAGCAGGATTTCGGAGAGGATTCAGCACGATCGACCACATACACACCATTACGAAGCTCATCGAAGTGTCGCGAGAGTACAAGCTGCCGCTGTGCCTTACTTTCATCGACCTGAAGAAGGCATTCGACTCCGTCGAGACTGAAGCGGTCATGGAAGCCCTGCTCACCCAGGGCGTTCCTACTCAGTACATCAGGGTCCTTCGAGAGCTGTACAGTGGATTCACGACCAAGATCTCACCATTCTACAATGACGTCGTCATTGACGTGAAGAGAGGGGTTCGACAAGGGGATACCATATCCCCGAAGCTCTTCAGCGCCACCCTCGAAAACGTCATGCGCGAACTAGAATGGGATGACATGGGAGTGAAGGTCGACGGCCGGCAACTGCACCATCTTCGCTTCGCTGACGACATCGTGCTCATAACACCGAGCATCAGTCAGGCGGAGCGAATGCTGGCCGACTTCGATCGTGTATGTGGAAGCGTTGGACTGCAGCTGAATCTTACGAAGACGATGTTCATGAGGAACGGATGGGTTTCTGATGCCCCATTCTCGCTCAACGGAACGAACATCTCCGAATGCTCCAGTTACGTGTATCTCGGTCGCGAAGTCAATATGGCCAACGACCTAGCGCCGGAGCTGAGCAGGAGGAAACGAGCGGCTTGGGGAGCTTTCAAAAGCGTCGAAGAAGTCGCGAAGAAAACGAAGAACGTCCGACTCCGTGCCCACCTATTCGACTCCACTGTTCTTCCTGCCCTAACATACGCCTCAGAGACCTGGGCTATACGAAAGCAGGATGAACACGCGATCAGCGTCGCGCAGCGTGGAATCGAGAGGACGATGCTCGGAGTGACACGACTCACGCAAGTGAGAGAAGGCCTCCGGAGTTCCGAGCTTCGCCGACGTTCGAAGATCAGAGACGCTGTCGCATGGGCCAAGTCATCGAAAATTAGGTGGGCCGGCCACGTAATGCGATTCGCAGACACCCGCTGGACGAGAGCCGTCACAGACTGGATTCCGCGGGATGTCAAAAGAACACCAGGACGCCCACCAACGCGTTGGTCGGACTTCTTCGTGAAAGCCCTGAACGACCGATATGACGCTCTTCGTGTCCCTCGAGCGAGGAGGATCCATTGGACCACTCTGGCACGCGACAGGGACGAATGGAGACGCTGCTGGCGCCCGCTCGAGCAAGTCGATGATCAACGGGACGACAGGTGATACAGGTGATCTTCGTACCAGACCTAGCCTAATACTAGCCTAAAAGTTCACTTGATCCGTTGTCATAAAACAAGGCATTTTCTTTCACGATCCTGACGATGTAGTGAAATATTATGATAACATCTCTTCGTGCACAATATCAGGAGAACATAAAACGTGAATAAAAAATGAAACCAATCCGCGTTACTTTTCGTTCTACTGGAGGGCATATGCAAGCTTCTTAATCGAATGTCGACCGCAGTTATCGGTCACGTGTTGCTTACATCATCCTGGCTGACATTAACATCAGTAAGAGCGATGACCACTGATAGAGAATTTCGTGGCGATATGTGACGTATCCCACTTCTAAGCGATGTCTTGGAGGCACTATCGTATCACTTCAAACGCTATTTCGTGCAGCACTTTGAGAATTTATATAACCCAAAACGAACTGGTATTTCAGCCCCGTTCATAAACATACTCGGATCCAAGCAGCTGTACAGCTCTTAAATATTATAATACACTGATAAGGTCGGTTAAAACCGAGCGCGCTATGTTCGACCTCAATTGCTACGTTTTGTCACGCAAGTAGCAGCTATCGTCAGGTGTGTGCGTAATTGCGATTTACGATTTGCGAAATTCTTTACGATTTACGCCATTTTGAGTCTTATATCGTAATTTATCATAAATGTTACCTTTAATTAGCGAACACTCACACCTGGTTTGAAGGTGTGCTTACCCAACTTTTAACTTTAAACACCTGCTTCGTGCGTTCAGAATCTGTGTGGCGAGTGTTTGACTGTTCCGCAGTTTCTCTTTTGGACAATAGGTGAGGGAAACGGGAAGTGTGTGCTCTAATCAGGTAGAGCTCGATTCCGCGTCTAACGTAGTTCCCCTTCATCCGCCTCTAGGTTGCTCAGTGCCCCATTTACTTGCAAGCGAGAAAGGACTGACATGTCTTGAGTGGTGGGAAAGAATTTATTACGCGGGGGTGATATGGCATGCAAATGCCACCAAAGTCAAATGTGGGGAAGTGAGAATTGCATGACGCATCTTGAAGCGAAAATAGCTACCTTGTGATGAATCCGTGAAAATGCGAAAATTCTAGAAGGAGGTTCTCTAAAAGGCAGTCCTAAAGACTGCGATTGTTCATTTTCTATGTGCGGACTCCCTTGAAATTCGCTTCAGCACGGCCAACAGTGCTAACTTTGGCATTACGCTTTCTGCAACACTTGACTTTAAATTGAAGCCAGAAATTATTAGGCAGTCCCACAAATCTTCGCCGTTTTTTTCAACGATTCACTGCAGATTTCGCCGGCGGTCTCTTACATAGCGCTGCAAAGCTTTCGAAAAAGAATGATTTGCTCTATCAGAGCATATATTGCACTTCTTTTTTCATCATAAATTTTGTCAATGTTAATGTCGTTGAAGTGAAAAGTGAAAAAGTGAAAAGTAGCCATTTGCGCACTTGTTCTCTCCGCTTAGGTTTGTAATTTTTGCGCAGTTTTTTATAGCATTTGGAAGACAATGTTCTGTACTACAAGAATATGTGTTGGTCCTGTTTTCTCACTCGTCCTTTTTGATTTTTCGGCCATCAAATTGGGAATTCCGACTTTTCCGTCCGAATTCTTACCGAAACTCCGGTTCTGTGGTTGGACTTCTTTGCTTGTTGTTATATGTCGTTCGGGAAAGAATCTCTTGCTCAATAAGAATTTGTGTCGCATTTATTGGCTCATGCTGATTTCTGTCGAATATCAGAGGAAAAGGAGTTGTTGGTGAAGACGATTTTTCTCTTCTTGGCATTTTGTTGGTATTCAGTGGAAATCAATAAACGCGACAAATATTCTTATAGAGCAAGACATTCTCTTTCGAATGACATACACCACCCAAAAAGTCCAACCACGGTGCAGGAGCTATCGGAAAAAATAACCCTCCTCCTTCGGACGTCCCAATTTGATGACCTAAAAATCAATAAGGGACAAATGAGCAAATAGCACTAACACATACTCTTCTAGTACAGAACATTGTCTTCCAAACGCTATAAAAAACTGCGCAAAAATTTCAAACCTAAGCGGAGAGAACAAGTGCGCAAACGGCTACTTTTCACTTCTTCACTTTTCACTTCATCGACCTAAAGTTTACAAAAGTCATGATGAAAAAAGAAATACAATATTCGAAGGCTATGCAGCGCTGTGCAAGAGACCGCCGACGAAATCTGCAGTGATTCATTGAAAAAACTGCAGGGACTTATGGGGCAACCTAATACCAGGACGGACCGAAACTTTCCGCCATTTTCGGCTTCAAATTTCAAAAAGCCATCATTTGGTCTAGAACTAGCCATTTGAATATGTTAAGCAATTTTTGATTTGGCATATGGCACGCCTCCTCTGCCTATGAAATACACAAATAAGAATTTTGAATGGTTGGGAAGTTAGAGCTCATAATCTGTCGAATAAGGTGTTTTGAGAAATCCAAAAAATAACGATATGAAGGAGAATTATGTAGAATTGGAAAGATGTTTAAATTTGAAGTTATACTGTTTTCTCATAGAGTTGACGGGCTAAATTATGAGAAAATGAATGGGCTTTGCTTTTATCTGTTCTTCTGGGCGATCCTCAATTCGGTTCTCGGTTTTCCACATTTTAAGGTTCTTGTATTGTCTTCCAAAGTGTCTCGTTCACTACATCAGTACAAAATTTAACAAAGACGACGTAGCTCCTAAATTTTGATTTGATCCTGAGATAGTATCTACAAAATTCACGGCTTCGTGTTCCATAACATGAAAACCGGGGTGTACGGCTGTCACGAAAAGTGGATTAAACTCCTAAGCTTTCAGGGGACATCTTATATTTTTAGAATGTTTTAAATGTACGTACTCTTTCCTGCGAAATGGTACCATAAACGCATATCTCGTGTGGACCGAAAAGCTTAAACAAAGGCGGAAACATTCATTGCACAAAACGGTGAAAACATCTGATCCAAATATTATTTTGGTACCGGGCTCACGAGTGGTACGCAAACAATTTAACGATCGAGCGCAGGGCAAACTCGAAAATCAGGATAAAATCTTTGTTATTTAAAATTGCAGGCATCAAACCTTTCGTTATGCGTTAAGTATTCTACTCGGTCTTCATAAGGATACGCAAGGTTAACGAGTAAGCAAGACTTTCTTTTCTGGAAGCTTCGGATTTCAGAAAAGAAAGTCTTGCCGTTTGCTCCTCGGATTTCATTTACGCGTACCCTGACGCACATGCAGTGACTGGTGGGAGCACTCTGTCATGTGATAAGACATAATATATCTCCTCTCAGCTCTTGCAGACGATGGAAGGTAAAAGAGCCGCATTACGCCTTGGCTGCTGAACGCTTTCTTCAAGAAGACTCATGTCTACGCAACCCTATGAAATGAGCTGATTTAGACTAGAGATTTCGTGCGCTCTGGGAAATGAATGCAACAAAGCATGATGTTGTAAAAAGTAAGCAACCGTTTCTGAACTGAAGACCCGTTTCACGGTCGGACCTTTTCTATCAGATTGGGACGATGCGAAGTTTTACTGCAGAGCTGTTGTTGTTACCATTGCTTTAGTTACTACTTGTTTAAGTTGTTACTTGCTCTCCACTTGTGTTTGTTATAGCACAGAGTGATTTAGGGTTCATGTATACCCCAGGTTATATCTAGTTCTACTTCGTTGTTGAGACATTGAATTCAAAACTTTTTGAGTATTTAGATTTTAAAAATTTACATATATGATTAACTTTTTCAATAATTGGAAACGCCACTTACTCGGCGCACGTGACAAGCGGGCTCGGGTTACTAGTCCTATAGAATTTCGAACTCTTCGGAGAACGCAGCGAATGTGAAGGGCCGCGGCTGGAGGCTATGATCGGGACAGCAGCATCACTACAGGGAGCGCATTAATTATGGGCCTCAAATATTTGAAGTGCTATAGTAACTCAAAGTGTTCAAAACGGAGAAAAACACTTCGCAACCATTACTAAGGTCCTTATCAATCAAAAATTACAATCTCTATTCGAGGTGCCCTCTTCTAGTGCGTATGCAGCTTCTCAGACGAGCCACGAAGGCGTCGCAGGTGGCACGCAGTTAGTCCTCATCGAGATCATTCCACGCTTTCGTAAATGCAGCTTTGAGCGAATCCCAGTTGTTGTATCTTGTAGCTGAGATCTTGCGCTCTAAACCAGACCGAATAGTCAAGTAGGTTCAGATCTGGCGAATTTGATGGCCAAAACACGAAATAACAGCACCTAAATGTTCATACAAAAAGTCGCTCGCGGTTCAGTTCCGTAAATTTTCGCCGAGACCCATAATTAATGCGCACCCTGTACTCCACCCAGCGGCAGGTTTGAAAAAGAGTGATAATATCGTCAAGAGCGTCAACAGTTGGCAGGATTCATGTGACGTTGCCAAGATCTTGGCGCTCTCGGTCACTGTTTCACCTTTCATGGACCCGTCTACTGCAAAGCACCGATTCTGGGAGATGGAAGGCCAAGCGTATCGGCCGCAATGACACGATTGCAGTGCAGTGTAGGACCTCAAACCCTTTTCGAACTACAACGTACTTCAGACGCTTCCCTCCCAGTGAAAGGTATCAACGATATCTGTATTCCCGCATTCTTTTGAAATTGTCATCATAGTAGCGTAGAGTGAAAAACACGGCCTCCCTGCGTTGCTCCATCTGCACATACTTCGATGATGACGCATACGGTGTGCACAGACAAGTAGGCAATGCATTCATTGTTTACGATGGAATAGGAGCCGATCGGAACAGAAGGTGCTCAAGGAGGATTACTGGACAAAACGCCGATATCCTTTCGAAGGTTGGAAGATGGCACGAGCAAGGAGTACTCATCGAGAAGAGAGCAACTCTCTCCTACAGACGACCTAATTCACAACGATCACAACACTTCGATGCCATCTGTAACTTGTTCTACTCTACTATTCAGTCGATGACCTTCGCGTTACCATTCGTATCTCCACGAATGTCCCCTCTGCGCTGCACAGACTGGTCCATGGCGATACTAAGAAACTATCCTTTTCTACACTCCAAACGAACAACAGTCGAGCTGAGAGCGGGAACACATCTCCATTGGTGACGTGGTCGAAAAATGAACGGCAATAGAGGGGATGGCGCAATTGGGACGAGTGGAACTGAAGCGTTCTCATCTCGTCGCAAACGCTAATTTAGCCTCACAGATTCTCACGACCAACAAACGCTGTCATTAATGGTAGCTCGCGGATTCCAAGCTTCTTCACCTCACTTATGTACACTGAAGAGGAAGAAGCAACGAAACGCATACACGGAAACCTTGCGAATCCTCGCCGACCGCGCTGGGACCGCCAGGAGCAGAAGAGGCGTGCGGATGGAGCAGGAAACAGCGATCCATCATGCTAACCTCTCCCACACCTCCTTGAGCATTCATAGAATGCGGCAGTTTCAGCTTACCTCCATACTGGAAGCTATTCATTTCCAAAGGCAAAAAACAACAATAGCTACAATAAACTAAACTACCATACAACAGTAACGTTTACAATAAACTAAACTACAATACAGCAATAACGTTCCCAATGAACTCTGCTCGAAATGTTTCCCTACAGGAAATTTCGTAGATAGGTAGTAAGCTATGCAAGCACGCGTGTAATGGTAGACCAATTTCCTTGAGTTCCTTGAGGGAGTGAAGACAGTGTCCGCAATCGACTACACCCTGCCAGTCGCGCTCTGTCGCTCACAGTGGGAATGGATCTAAAGTGCGGGTTACGCCCAGGCCAACCGAGTCTTCCTTTACTCCCACCGCCTCTCCATCCCGCAGGGTGGGCTAGTCACAGGGTGCTGGTCTTGCTTGGAATGGATAAAGCGCTGGCGTCACGATATCCTGCTCGCGTGACACTTCTCACAAAGCACTGGTTATTTAGCCAATTTTTATCCCTTTTGCCCTCTGCTTTACCTGGGTATGCCGTGGTAAAGCCTAAAGTGGTAAGAACTTCTGTTGTAAAACTTGTCCTAGCTACCTATCTGCGGACCGCCAAGCGCTTAAGATGAACAGGAACGTGTAGTCGTAACGTAGAAAACCTGTCCCCAATAGAAAGTTCACAACACCAGAGTCTCACAAGAGGAATGAAACCAAACGTCAGATTTGCTACGTATGTGTAATTGCAGCCCTTCTCTGTATCGAAGGTGTCCAGTTTGACCTGCAAATAGTGTAACTATGTCATTTCGAAAGAAAGGGCGAATTCTCTGCCCGCTGATATCAACCATTGGAAACCGCACGAGTGTCTCTAACTGCCCACGCAACTTCCACCAAGTGGCTTAACCACCTGTAAGGGTTGGATTAGTAAAAGGATTCAGTGATGCCAACAGGACCACAGCTTTCAGAGATTTTGTAGTTACATTGCAAACAAGGATTGACGATAGTTAAGCAAACTGGGGCCAGATTCAACTGCTTACCTGCCGGTAACGCTGAAAAGTATCGCCAAACCCACTGATACCGCGATTCATCAACTTGTGGTGTGGTAAATTTGGGGTCGAACTCTCTTCATCGGTTAATACGTAAGACGGTATGGTAAATTCGCGGTGAGATTATTGTTGATGAATCTGGCCCCTGGTTTAATCATCCAAGTTTGAGGAATCGCACCAAAGGCGAAGTCACATGACAGAAACAAGGACAAAAAAGGCTTGGAGTTCTTCAGTGAAGTTTGCCATGCGAAGTTCGGTGCACTGGAATGCATCCGGACGTGTTAGGCGCCGCCTCTAGAATGACTGCGGGAATCCTCGGACTAACAGGAATTCCTGATTCCATTTTCTTCTTCGCAACGGTGACCATTCAGGCCTTGTTTGGGAGGCGAAAGCTGGCCTCGAATGGAGAGTTCTTGTGGACCGTACGCTTTCGGTAACGCACTTACTCTGTGGCGGGCTGCTCTATCACGTTCTGGTCCGGGTCTGCTTCTACGGGATGTGCGCGTGTCTTAACAACATAAGTCAGCAGGAGTTCTCTATGCTCGCGTCGTTTATCACGCTGCTCCTCTCAAACACGATTGCCAGGCAGCCTTTTTTCAACGCCGTCACCACGATATGAAGTTGCGTCAGCGCCATGAAGTATTGGTCGTATTTGTCCGTTGTAAATTTAATAAAGGCGACCATATCCATGTTTGAAGTTCAATAAACGTTGGAGCGTCAACTCACTGGATATCTTGCGCAGTGTTAGAGGTTTCTGTGGAATGCACAGAACCATCTTTGCCTCCACGATACTTTGAGTTACACCTCTCACACAGGCACAGAAATGAATCGCACTGTTCTCTTCAGGATAAAATGATTTACTAAACTAGAAAACATTGTCGCTGGCTCTACTAGTTGAACCCTTAGCCAGCAATAAGCAGGTTCGGAAAAACCTGGATGGTACCTTCTTTCGACTAAATACACTCCCTAGAAGAACGGGTATGAAAACAACTCCACTTACACCCTATTCGACGTACTAAGGGTAGGAAAACCAACCACCCGCTCTTCATATGCGTTCTTATGTTACTCAATACACCTATGAAGTGCTCAACACGCTTCTGACAGGGGGAACATAATAGGATACGTTAAAGCTTAGAGATAGTTCAGCTCCAGTTGTTTGTGTGGTAAAGGTTCCTCTCGATGATGAACTGGATATCACGAGACCTCCGCGTGCAGCTCATCAGAACTCACGACAACGTGTTTCTCTTCCCCATTCACCAGAATCTTTATCTTATTCGCTCCACCAAGCAACGCTGATTGTGGTTGTGCAACTGCTTTACTGCACTCGCTGTTCTTCACTCTGTTTTCCAACACATCTAGAGTCATGTTTGTTGCGCTGCATCAATGACTGCGGGACGAAACCCCGCAAATAGGCTCTTCGTGCGGTAACGCCTGAACATGGATTGGGCTTAGGGTAAGAATTGCTATAGTACGTTGCAGATGAACTTGATCTCTGTGTCCTAATCCAGAAGAAGTCACACTTTGGTCACACAAAGAGCGTCCTTATTCAAAAGACGTCTCGCTGACGTCGCACTTCGAGTGTGCATGTTCAGAATACGTATTACAGGCGTTGCAACCAGAACTGTCGGCCTCCTCTTTGATCCACCACTAAGGACCTCTATCTCATGCTTGTACTTAAGCGTCATACGTCACCATCTCTGTTGGCGCGACCTCGCCTGATAGAGGGAGACCACGCATGTGTGAGATTATATTGACTCCCGTCTTTCTACTTTCTACCACTGACCGCTGCCGTCCAATTAAACCTTTCGCTGAGCTACCACACTTGCGAAGGAAACAGAAAGGAGCCACAATACTCCTGGTGCATCAGATCGCCACCATATGCTCTTAAACCTGGACAGATGTGGTGCAGCGAGAGCTCGACTTCAGAACAAACGTCACTTTCGTCGTGCAATGAGTGCCCAGATTGAGAAGACGTATTACGGGTGGCGCACAGTTGTGGTTGGATAGCATTGGTTCGATGTTCCCATTCGGACAGTGTTCAGAAAATGATTCCTCTCGATGTTCGGTTTCGAACAATATTCGAACAACAACAACATTGTCGCTGGATCAGGTATAAAAATTTTACCGAAATTGTTCGACCAAAACGAATTATTCGGACAAATTAATCGAGCTCAACTCTAATGACTTCCCAAACCAACAAAGTGCGATGTAGGCCTTGGTTCTTTTGGCGGTCGGTTCGTGAAACCTCTTTTTGCTGCGAAAGAGTAGTGGTTTCTGGTGCTCGCGAGACAGAAGTCCTCTGTTCTCTCTTTATAAATGCCTTTATAAATGTTGTACGGCTTCCTCAAAGCAGCAGGCTCGTTCGGCGTGGTTTGACGGCAATTCATGAGCAGCTCTAAAAAGCGGGGCGAAGAAGCACTTGCACTAGTTGCCCCCGCTCTCATTCACGCATGAAGGTGCATACCTTATGGAGGCGGCCAGGGCGAACGCAAAATTGCACGAAACCTTAGGGTGGGTGCTGCTTCGAAATATTCTGATCTGAATCCTCAGACAAACTTCCCAGGGCGGCTCGGGGAAGGGGGGGGGAACGGATTTTACGACCGAAAGCGAAGTTTCGAGATAGAGAAAGGAAAAAACCGAGGGTTGTTTAGCGTTGTTTGGGCCCCACATAGGGGAAACTTTGGAAGGGGTGGGAACCAAAGGGAGGAGAATCTCGGATATGGAGCAAATTCCGGGCGAAATCACGCTCACGGGCGCGAGCGACGAGGCGGCGGCTGCGGGAGTGGTCCGTGCATCGTCATCGATCGTCGCGACGGACTCTGGCCGGGCGGTTGGTGAGTTTTTCAAGTGTTTTTTGTATGTTTTGTTATTCGAATTGTGTTGTCGTGATATTATTCAATTGCCGATGTATATTGACGCTGTGTGGTGTGTGTTTTATTATGAATTGCTTCGGAATTCGGCCAGGGGGGGGGGGGGGGGGAATCGGACGGCTCATAGGAAATGAGCTAAAAAATCGAGTTGGCCGAGGACATCGGAAGAAGTGAAGGACGTAGAAATGTCTGAATGGGCCGAAAGAAAGGAAGAGATGAAAAATCAACTTGGTCAAGGGGATCCGAAGGCGGAATATAAACCGATAATTTTGAAATGGGTCGATTCATACAATACCGGCCGCGTCGCGCGGTCAAAAAGACGGTTTGCGACGGAAAATCCGTCGCAAACCGTCGCATGCTCATAACTCCTTTAATTTTGAGTGGTTTCAAAACAGTTGGTACCGTTCAATTCGTCTCCTCAAGTTCTACAAAACCGTGTATAAAACTTTACCAGGCCACCGCGTTTTCGCTGTGGGTGGCCTAAAAAAATAACTGCAGCAGGCTTTTGCGATTGGAGCACCTTATTTTCCAGGACGTGCATGTGACTTACAGTGTTTTCGGAGTATCTCAAGCATGGCGTGCGTTGTAATTGCTCTGTTATGCCTGAAATGTTCCGATAGTGCGCCGTGCACAATGCATATAGGATCGAACCTATCAATCGAATGGGCGGAAGCATGCCAACTGGGTTTCTATCTTCACTTAACGGAAAATGTAAAGCCTTCAAGACTATCTTGCATCGTTTGGAGAATTTTATATGAAATTCCCGACCGTCCTACTTAGGATTTGCTCCAGTCAGCCCGACGAGCCTTTGGAGTGTGCCGTACACAATGCATGTAGGATCGAACCTATCAATCGAGTGAGCGGAAGCGGTTCAAATGTCGTACTAAACAGCAACGCTCACCCTCTTTAGGCGCTTAAGTGCACACACTGACAGCAGCTTATACAAATGAAGAGGTTTTAAGAAGCGAGAAGAGAGAGAGTACGCCGTGCAAAATGCATAAACGATAGGACCGTTTGAAATTAGATTCGATTAGAAATCCGCCCTACTCAGGAATTGCTGTGTTCCGTCCCGACGAGACCTTAGAGTACGTTGTGAACAATGCATATAGAATAGAACCTATCAATGGAGTGGGGAGACCGCCCGCAAATGCAGACGCGGGCGAGTTCGTAGCGCAATAACTCTGTCAAGGTCAAGTCGTTTCGCCTGCAACTCGAAGACTTTGTAGCAGTACAAGGTTCTTGACGAATTTGAAAACAGAAGGGCGTAGCTCATGATTGGACAAAGTTACAGCGCTCCGAAAATGCAGGTGAGGCTTGTGCGACCCATTTTTTTCCGATTTCGGTCGACCACTGCGCGAAGACGCGGCGAGTCAAGGGCATGCAAATGCGTAGGCGAGCAGAACACCTAAGGTGCTTTAAGACGATATGCTCGCAACTCCCCAGCTGCCTAAACTGCCTTAGCCCCTTCTAACATTTTAGGGCAGCGGACTTTGCGATTGAAGTTTCCTGCCCTCTTACTCGCCCACATTTGGGTTTCCGACACTCCCAATAACACCATTTTGTTCACCACGAAATGCTCCATCGAATGGTGTTAAAGGCCCCCCAGAGTACTGCGGCGTTGCCGCTGCCCTATCCTTCATCATAGGGCAGAGACGCACAGCTTGCCGCCGGCGGCGTGCCTGCCCTATCCTTAACCATTACGGCGAGCGGCGTTGCCGCAGAACTCTGTGGGGGCCTTTACTCTCGACCAATTTCAAAGAAATCGATTTTTTGACAATTTCCCATCGAAGACGTGGGAGCCACTGGCCAAGCCGGGGAGGACGATGACGTCATCGAAAACCGATATTTTCGAAATTGGCCAAATTTCCTCGTGCAAACTTCGTCCAAAATCATCTAGGTGGTTATTTGCGGAGCTGATTACGAATTACCATCCGACGTCCGTTTTTGAAAATTCCGCCGATTTCAGTAGGTTACTTCCCATTTGAGGGTGATCGTCTCAGGACTACCGATCATCCTCAGTTATCGGTATGGGCGGTATCCTGCCGTAATCATCCGAATGAACTACGGCATCGTGTTCGGCACCCCGAATAAGTCCCCGCCCCTATACGAAGTTTGAGCGAAATCGGTGATCCTGACCCGACCACCTCCAATTTCCCTGAAGTTTATTCAAAACCTACTGAAATCGGCGGAATTTTCAAAAACGGACATGGGATTCAAAATTAGCGTCCCAAATAACCCCTAGATGATTTTGGACGAGAAAATTTGGCTAGTTTCGAAAATATCGATTTTTGATGACGCCATCGTCCGCGCAGGCTCGGCCTGTAGCGCTCCCGTCCTCGCTGGAAAATTGTCAAAAAATCGATGTTTCCAAAATCGGTCGAAATTGGTACCATTCGATAGCGCTTTCCATGCTGAATAGAACGGTAAAACTGCTTGTGTCGAACACTCAAACCTGGGCAAATAATGGCGCAGGAAACTTCAACACTAAAACTCCGCCGCCTTAAAATGGCAGCGGGTGCTAAGGCAGTTTAATCAGCTAAGGAGTTGTCAGCATGTCATCGTAAAGAACCTTAAGCGTTCTGCTCGTCTGTGCATTTGTAGGCCATCAGCTCTCTGCCTCTTCCCGCAGGGGTCGACTGAATTTGGAAAAAATCGTGTCACACAAGGCTAACCTGCATTTTCGCAGTGCTGTAACTTTGTCCAATCATAAGCTATATCGCTGTATTTTAGCGCTCTACTAGAACATTTTGCTGCCTACAAATCTTACAAGCTGCAACCGGAAAGGTTCACACACGACAGAGTTATTCAGAACACGCCCACGAGTGCGATTTAGCACAACAACGGTCGATGTTCTCCTCGCTCTTACTCTCTCAGAATACAGTTTTCTCTACTCTCAGTAACATCGTTCAATTCAGCGTGAAAAGCTCTATCGAATGGTATCAAGCGTGGCCCATTTCGAGAACATCGGTTTTCAATGACGTCATCATCCATCTGCCGCGGCCTCGAGCGGCCTCGCCCTCAATACGAAACCGTCAAAAAATCGATGTTTCCAGAATCGATCGAAATTGGCACCGTTCGATAGCGGTTTTCATGATGAATAGAACGGTGCCACTGTTCCTGTCGAACACTCACATCTGGACGAGTAAGAGCGCAAGAAACTCTAACCGCTTTCTTCCGCCGCTTTAAACTGGCAGCTGAGGCTAAGACGGTTTAGGAAGCTGAGAAGTTCTGAGCACGTCATAGTGAAGCACGTTAAGTTTTCTGTTTGCCTGCGAATTTCAATGCCGTTTGCTCGCCGGATCTTCCCGCAGTGGTCCTCCGAAGTCGGAAAAAAATGCGTCACACAAGGCTCACCTGCATTTTCGCACCCCTGTAACGCTGCCTCTACCTAAGCTACACCGTTGTGCTTCAGTTTGCTGCTACAACGTTTTACTGCCTACAAGACCCATGAGTTGCAGCCGAAACGATTTGAACTCGGAAGAGTTATTGCGTTCCGAACACGCCCGCGCGTGCAATCTGCCAGCGGTCCCCTCCCTTGATTGAAAGATTCTATTCTATATGCATTGTTCACGGCGCACTCTAAAGTCTAGCTGAACAGCCTTAGAGCAATCCCGTAGTAGGGAAATTTATTATAGAATTCTCCAAACGCTCACTCTACCAGTTGTCGAACCCACTCGATTGATAGGTTCATCTCTATACGCATTGCACACGGTGCACTCATAAATCTCGCCGGGGCAGATTGAAGCAATTCCCGAAGCATGGGGCGTCTGGAAATTTCTGATAAATTTCTCTAAACGTTTCGAAATATTCTTGAAGGCTTTACATTTTCCACTAAGGGAAGATAGAAGCGGAGTGAAAATGCTTTCTCATACTCGATTGATAGGTTCGATCCTACATTGTGCACAGCGCACTCTTGGAACATTCCAGGCATGACAGAGCACTGACAACGCACGCCATGCTTGAGATACTCCGAAAACACTGCACGTCACATGCACGTCCTGGGAAATAAGGTGCTCCAATCGCAAAAGCCTGCTGCAGTTATTTTTTAGGCCACCCACAGCGAAAACGGGTGGCCTGGTAAAGTTTCATACATGGTTTTGTAGATCTTGAGGAGACGAATCGAATGGTACCAACTTTTTCTGAAATCACTTAAAATTGAAGGAGTTATGAGCACGGAAAAATCCGTCGCAAACCGTCTTTTTGACCGCGCGACGCGGCCGGTATTGTAGGACCGGCCTAGAAAATCGACTTGGCTGAGGGGATCCGAAGGAGTGAGGGACCTGAAAATTTTTGAATGGGCCTAATAATAGGAAGGGCGTCCACAGTGGACTATTTGGAAGGGATCCGAAAAGGAAATGAACTTACCAGGGAAGTCTCTCAGGCGTATGTCTGAACTGCGAAAACAAATACCACTGTGAGATTCTCCACCCTCCAAATAGTAGGAAGGGATGTTCCATTTTTGCAAAGTCATTGAACCCGAGGAGCTAGGGCCCCTAAACGCCCAGTACTAGTACTTATTGCACTGTCAGCATCCAACACGTACGTGGGTGTTGCATGCTGAGATAGGAGAAGTGGTGAAAGAGGCTCCAGGACCTGACTCCAACGCGACGTCGCGGCGCTGAAACGCGGACGTGCGCTCGGTGACGCATGGTCAGCCGCGGAGCAGGAATGTTCTCAGTATTCAAGCTCCCAGTCCACATTTCCAGCAAGGAACTTAAGATCCCACCGAATGTGGTAGGCAGCAGTCTGCAGTAGGACAACTGATCCGAGAATGGGTGATAGTGACCTTTTTCCGTAGAACAACCATAATCACGAGTAAAAATTGAGCGAAGAAGTTGTAGATGGCAAATACTGACGCTAGAAACCATCCGTATGACCAAGATTCCTGTATAAGCTGTCACTGATCGTCCTATTGAAACCACATTCATATACCATCTCAAGAAACGTTGAAGTAAGGAAAAGGCGTGCCGCGTGTCCCTGTAGGAAGCGCTTCTAGCCGTCGGAAGAATCGGACTGCGACAACTCGTCCCATTTCGTCGCGCACCGTGCGCGACGCCAGGGGTGTTCGCGCGGCGTTGGAGTTATGTCTGCTCCCGGGTGAAAGACGTCGAGGCTGCGCTCGGTGGCTCAATGGGGTGACGGCCCTTCATACGCAAAGGGTAGGACGTTCGATTCCTTAACCTCGAAGAATTTTTTCATTTTTAGTGCTCATTCCTTGTTTGGTATCAATCACCTTCCCAACTTTTCCCATTCATGTATTTCACTATAGGCTAAGCAGTACGTGTTCAGTTGGATATTTTCATCAGCTGCCCCTCTATATGCAACACTTTGTATTTTCTGCTGATTTTTGATAGGCCCCTTGGCAACATGGGGAGTGGACCTTCCCAACTAGGCATAAATAAAGCAATTAGAAGAGTATATGATGGCACCAGTACACAAGCCGAGAATGGCTGTCCAGTCAATCTCATGTCATCTAGCATGTGTTCCACATGATCGAAGAAGGGCATCCGATCGTTGCACAAATCCAGTTGTACCATACTGCCCGTCGAAGGTGTACTGATGAACTAGACACACTAATGATGACGGGCTGGTAGCTTCTGCACTCCTCGCAGGTCAGCGAGTGTAGGTCACCGTCATGTTCTAACATATCGCTAGACGGCGGCAGTGGTCTTGAAACTCCTCTGGTGAGCCGACGAATTAAAAGTGTTACATATAAGGATAAAGGGATAAAGGACGGCGTTACTCAATCCCTTCTGGGATGCGCCAGCACATTCTGCATCTACGGGATGTCGTGAAGGCGACATGAATGCGTATTTGGCCATACAATGACTTGCGGTGGCCAGCCGATGAACAAGTCAGCGCTCTATCCTTCCCAGACAAGTCTGGTACCAATTCACCGACCCCGGAGGGATGGAAGGCTTGGTTGGCCCGGGCGGGAAATCCGAACCAGGAACCTGGTATCGGGTGCACGCGACAGTCGCGCCTCTTTCGACTGCGCTACACGCGCCCAAAAATGTTACATATAGAGAGATGTTTTATTGAATATAGTGGTGCAGAGATATCTTTCAAAAAGTTGATCACGATGGCTCGCCGTGACATGAGTGTGCGCCCAGACGATTTTTTTTTCGACCACAGAAGAGCATTCCGAAAAAGTAACTATGGATTTGGACTCCCGACACGGGACTCTACATCCTGTAAAAATTGCATCGCAAAAGCTCACGGCCACTCTGGAAGCTCTCCTTGTTAGTTTAGGCAGTTGGAGGGGATGCGAAAGAGAAGTGAATTAAATCGTAGATGTTTCCAAATGGATGGAATCAAATAAACGGCTTCCACAGTCGACTAGCTGTAGCTGGAGGGGTCGGAAGAGGAAACGCGATTCATAAGAATGGCTTAAAAATCGACTTGGTCGAGGGGATCGGAAGAGGAAATGGAGCTTGAATTTTCTGAATGGGCCGAATCATAGGCAGGGCGTCCACAGTCGATTATTTGAAGGGGATCCAACTAAGACATGGACTTAGCGCTTTCTAAATCGGACGATTCATAGGGATGGCTTAAAAATCGACTTCGCCGAGAGCATGCAAAAAGGGAAGAGACAGAATTTTCTGAATCGGTCCAGTAGTAAGAACGGTTTCCACAATCGATTGTTTGGAGGAGATCCGAATACGAAATATATTTGCAGGGGATCCGAATAAGAAATAAACCGAGTTTTCTTTTCTGAATTATTCTCTGAAATTTTCTGAAGTTTATGAATGGAGCGATTCATTCACTTTCTACACTCTGTTCGTTGGTGGCATAGATTATTCTTTAAATTCACATTTTTACGTTGCTAACATGCCTTTGTCTCTCTTTGTGATGCCGTTACTTCTCTTTATCTGCACTTTGATGTTGTTTGCTGACTGTCGCGGCCAGCGATGGATAGAATTTCTGTTTTCTGATTTTCTGTAGAAATGACCGAAATTAGTCAGAGAACAGAAAACAGCATGACATAAATAGAAATTTGGCCTCAGGTATCCCACCATCAGAGTCTGAATTTAACGCACAACGTCATAGCCCCTCCACAGCAAAACACTGTTGTTAGGTTTTTCCAAAGTCGAATAATTGCGTAATGCAGTCGTCTGCTTTGTTCTCCAGACGATATAAGGGCCTTATATCGGGCAGCTTCTTCGTAGCTGATTCCACGTCCTTTACGTTTGGTGAATAGGCTATGTTGAATCAATAAGTCTTGTCTCATAAGAATTTACAGAACTCGCTATAACTTCCTGTCACGGTATAGTGGCCACCACCCTGTAAGCCACGCCCCTACTTGAGTTTGGAAGGTTGGCAGTCTCCCCGACTGCATACTTTGTATATGGTTGTGTACATAAATATAAATCTATAGAAATGCTTTGTCGAACTCCCATCTCAGCCAGAAGCATGACATTCCTCGCAAAATTTATAGTTGAGGTTTTCGAGAAGTGTTATTTTCTGTGCGCTTAAAGAGGATGTACATGACCCCATGCATCCACCCAGCACCTCTATTTTAATTTGATAGACATTTCTGTTTTTTGATATGTCTCTTTCCTGATCCAGTGTTCGCTTTTCTGTGGAAATGCTAAAAACCTCCGCCCATTCCTGGTCGCGGCAGTCATTTTACTTGGAATGTGTAGGTCCATTAACATTACAAGTAAAACTTGCACTGTGAAGCTGCATTGTAGTGATGCAGCCTGAGGGAGCTGCCAAGAACAGCTCTCGCTCTCGAGATGCCTCCTCTAGCAGCAGCAGTAGCGGGAGTCCTTCGAGCAGCTCGTACGTTCCGGGAAGCAAGGCAATGTACGGCGACCTGGAATTGGAGCTGTCGACGCCGCCACCACCGAAGAAGAATCAGAAGACGAGGAGAAGGGGCTGCCCGCGAAGGGGCTTCGATGTCGCAATTAAGAGGCCCTCCAATTCGCCGAGCTCCAACGGGTCGAGGGTCTCTGGATGAGATGGTAGAACTGAGTGAGAATAGTGCGCTGATCACGGCTATCAAACAAAGAACCTACGCGGGTTCCATTCGACCAGTTGAGAAAACTACCTAGAGGGTTAGATGATGAGCCACTCCAGACAACTAAGACTAGCTCAAAAAAGGATAGACCGAGGAAAAACAAGGGTAATAAAGTGTCTTGTTTCGCAGTAACGATCGGCGCTCCAGATGAGATCCGCTTCATCTCTACTACCCCTGTTGTGCGGCGTTTTCAAGGATGGAGCGCGCGTTGGACTTCCTGGTCTTCGATGCGACTTGGCACGGTCGAAGAAAGTGCGAAACTTGTTCGAGCTAGCGAATGTGGCCTCGGCTGCACCCGAACCAGCGTGGCGAGAGCACCGTAAGGAAACGGAACTGCTCAAAAAGCATTCAACACACCTCACTGTGTACGGGTTGGGCTGTGCAATATCGGCACACCGGCAGTTCTGTCACGACTTTGCAGCGGCTGTAAAGGAAACAGAGGGTGTGAGGCTCGCTCACCCACCGATCTTTAGCCACCACCCTGGCTACGATATCTCTACGTGCTACGCCCAAGCCATGGTCCGCAGAGCGCAAATTTCGGAACAGTGCAGCGATGATATGCCAACCAATTCGATCATATTGGATATTCCGAAGAGCTTCGGTAGGGTGCTAACGGACTTCGAGCCGGAGCCCACAGTAAAGTTCGTGGTCTACAACAATCTTGGAGACATGACTGACCAAGTTCACAAGGTGGCAATCAGTGCAGCAGTGGTGTGGGTATGGCCTATGTCCACGCCCAATTTGCCGAATATACGCACTTGCCTTTAAGCAATTGAGAGCCACCTACAGTGTGGTGGTACGCTGGACTGTTTCCCGGCGCCCTTTGAAAAGCTCCGCCAGGATCTGCGTCAGCAGATGCGTCGTGTATGCGTTGAGGTCGTACACATGCTCACAGAACCAAAACGTGGGTTTGATGCACGCGTGATTGACCTTACGGTCCATGCGCAGAGGACATGCCCAAGCTCCACCCCGCACTGCGCTTGCATTTGAGCCCACGGAAGGCCGACCATTGCTTCCATGAATGGGGTGGTGGCGAGTCCAGTTGTTTCTGGAGCAGTTGAGAGATGCTGCCTCAAACACTTTGCGTCTGCCAAGATTCAAGCCGAAGGAGAGGAAACCGAAAGAAGCCCCGAACAAAGCCACCACGTCAGCACAGCGAAGGACAGCCACGACGACGACGAGCCTGCCACAAAGAAGAGGAAACTACCGAAACGCCCTGCTTTAGGGTCGCAATTCGCGACCCTAAAGCAAAACGAGCTGAATATGCCCCTACATGACGCATAGAGGACGACGACGAGGACAAGGACGACAATGGGTCACCGGAGTTGACTCTCATGAGGACCGGCGTGTGGATATTGCTCACTGCTCTACCGTAACCAGAGATGTGTTTGTTGTTGTTTCGCCATCTTCGGCCTGTTTCATGAGCGACTGCTGATTTCCCCATACCCTCATGACTCTTTCATCACCAGGCCGTGAACTGACTGCCCTTCCTTGTCTGTCAATATCTCTCTTGTTTCATCACTTCGTGTAGTCTCTCTTGATGCTCCAACTTCTAGGTAGCCGTCTGTATGAGGGACAGATGACATTGATTCGACTCTTCTCCTCGGGCCACAGTGGTCGGTTCTCTTCTCCCCCTTTGTCCCATTGCGTGTTTCCTTCGCGGTGCCAACGACAATAGTGCAACTGGCACTAAATAATTTTGTATAGCTTTTCGTGCCTATATATTTATTCTGTGCTGTGTAACTGGATGAAGTTAATAACTCAATCCAGTTGTACAGCGAATAGAGAAAAGGCGCACCCAACTAGGGACCAAGAAGCCAGTACAGACAAAATTTTCCCAGAACGGCCAGAAAATCAGAAAACAGAAATTTCGTCCATCCCTAATTCAGATGCCTGATACCCACGAACACGGGTCTCTTCAACCAGTGCTTTCACTGGGAGCCATACAGTTTTATCGACCAAAATTCCCTGATTGCGAACAACCAAGTCAAATTGAACATTCCCGCACTGCTAAACATCTACTAGCACCCAAGTTCTATAGAGAGCATGGCGTGTACACATGGAAGCTTCCGGCAATGCGACGACGCCGGGCCGCTTGTTGTCAAAGCTACAGCACAAAATCTCGGCGAGTCAGGTATGGAGCTCTGGTCCCTAGTAATAAACCCTTCTCCCTTTCCTACATTCCACACTCCACACGTCTTTTATATAAGCCTCAATCTGCTCAGCTTGAGGTTCGGGAATTTCTTTTATATAAGCCTCAATCAGCTCAAGCTTGAGGTTCGGGAATCGAAGGGAGGAGTCGTACTCTTTCGGTTTTCGCATTGGATTCTCTCTTATTTTTCAGGTTTTTAGGCATTGTTTGTAATTCTTAAGAAGTTGTTTTTCCAGAAGTGTCTACGATAGAGTGGAGTCCCACCTTCGTTCCCGAAAGTTATGTAAAAAAATTTAAATGTGTTTGTATTACGTGTTAAAAATGAAGAATTTCCGCCGGCAGATTTGGAGTCAATGAGATGTTTCCAATTTTTTCATGAAGTCATGGACACGACAGTTTTCTGCCTAAACGACCAATATCTACGTCCAAAGTTGCACTCTATGAAATCTCAAGTGTTAATGACTGAAGACGACCTAAGTGCATTCGCTACACGATTTTTTGAAGCGCTCTTCGAATCGATGACGGAATGGCAACCGGAGGATGGACTTCCCACGGAAATAATTTTCCCTCTTCTGCAGGAAACAGCACCAGAAAGTGAAGTCGTACCCTATAAAGTTTTAAACCACAGTTTGACCCACAGTAATAAAACCTTGTTTTTCCGAGACAATCTTCTGTATGAACAGACGTCCCGATTTGCATCATTTGCTGAAAAATATCGACACCAATAATCACATGGAAGCTCCTATTTTTACAACCTGCTTTTCAAAGCGTAGAGTCCACGCTTCTTATAGTTTTCTAAGCTCTGTGAAAATTTCAGAGACTCCAAATAATCTCCGAAATATGGCAGTTTACATGCGGCCCTTGCGTTCTCCGATATCATCGATCACAACTGAAGGATGGACTTCTCGCGGCAAAAATTTCTACCTTATGAAGGGAGAACATCAGAGAGTGAAAATTGTGCCATCTTAAAGTTTAAGATGTGATTAATATAAATGAAACGAATAGATTGGGTCGGCCCCTTGTCGATATGGCACCGAAGTCATTGGAGCGACAAAATTCGACGTTCACAAAAACGATTATAACTCGGTAGGTTTTTGGAAATTTCTAAAAGCTTTTGAAAAAAGAAAAAATGCTTTTTGAAAACTACATGGAAAAGCTTTTATCTAGTATAAAAATTGTTTTTCAATAAAGAGGCCTTCATACAGGGTAGACGTCTTCGATTTTTGGGCGAAAAAATTGAAGTAATTTTGTATAAATATTATTTCGGTAAGTTTTTTTTTGAAATTTGGAAAAGCCAATAGCTTCTTGAAAACTAGAGAAAGAGCGCTTTCGAACCATATAGCAATTAGTTTTCGATAGGGAGATCTTTATAGGGGCCAGGGAGGGGGGTTCGATATCTGGCCCATTGTTGCAGAAATACGTTCCAAACATCGAACACCGCCCCGCCCGTATGGTTCATAGGAGTTGGTAGGGTTCGATTTCTGGTCGATTTTTGGCAAAAATCGACCAGAAATCGAACCCCCACCGCCCTATGAAGACCTCCCTGTTGAAAATTGATTTTATAACCATTGAGGAGCGCTTTTAATCTATTTTCCAAAAAGCCATTGGGTTTTTTGAATTTCGAAGAACGAACCGAGTTATGATCATTTTTGTGAAATCATTCCAATGTCGTCGGTGCAGAATCGATCAGTCAACGAGAAGTTTTTGACAAAATTGATCACAACTCGGCTCATTTTTTGGAATTCAGAAATCCCACTGACTTTTTGAAAAATAGAGAAAAGATGCTTTCTAACCATATAGAAACCAGTTTTCAAAAAGGGGTCTTCATACGGGGCGGGGGTTCGGTTTTTGGCACGTATTTCTGCAACAATGGACCAGAACTCGAACCCCCCCCCCCCCCGCCCACTATGAAGACCTCCCTGCTGAAAACTATATCCTATATGGTTCGAAAGCGCTCTTTCTCTAGTTTTCAAAAAGCCCTTGGCTTTTTCAAATTTCCAAAAACTTACCAAGTTATAATCGTTTTTGTGAACGTCGAATTTTGTCGCTCTAGTGACGTCGGTGCCATATCGACCAGTGTAGATCCAACCTATTCGTTTCAGAAAACCATGATTTTTACAATGTGCATGGGTCAAGAGCTGAAATTTTTTGTGGCTGAATTTTAACTGTGTAGATTGTCTCCCTCAGTTAAAAGTTTATTTTTCATGAAACATGAGAATTTGGAATTCGATCCTCCCTAACTATATCAGAGATCGCTGCGAAGAAGCTTAGTTTTTTAGTGTGTATCAACCACATCTTATACTTTAATATGGCACAATTTTCACTCTCTGATGTTCTTCATTCAGAAGGTAAAAAATTTTTGTCGTGAAAAGTCCATCCTTCAGCTGCGCCTCCGTCATCGATCCGAAGAGTGTCTCAAAAACTTTGCGGAGAGAGCGCTTAAGTCAGCTTTAGCAACTAACACTCACTCGGCATTTTAGAGTACAATTTCGAATGCAGATGTTGCTGATTCAGGTTCAAAAATGTGTCATGTCCATGAGATCCTCGAAGAGCCTGAAACATTGAACTCGTTGTCATTAATTCGAAAACTGCTCGCAAGTGAATTATTTTCAACTGTGTAAACAACCAAAATATTATTATCAAAAAATTTCATGCTCAAAACCTTTTCACCTTTTCAAAATCAGCGTTTTTTTACAAATAACTCGATCAAATAATTACTCTATAGCACGTCTTTCTTGAACCAATCTGGAACTGTCGAGTCGAGGCTGCACCTGGAAAGAAGAACCTATAAAATGGTAGGAAATCGCATAAAAATTTAAAAATTCAGCAAAGATTAAAATAAAACGGTGATTTAGACAAAAGGGGGGTCGTACCAGATCCGCTCTGGCAGTGGGGGCGGGTCGTAAATTTTCGGCAAAATCGAACCCCTCGCTTGACCCTGACCTCAGTTGGATGTAGCCGAGGTTGAAGGCTGTTATGACGATGCTTTGCTACAGAAAACATAGTTACAACAGCATCCTGCATGTCTCCCGGCGTCTTGACCTTTTAGCAAACTCGATCTTCTGTTCTCTTGAAGTCAATTCACAAAATTTCCGCCCAGTCCTGGTTCGACTATACAACCCGACATAATGCAGAGATAGTCATTGTCCGAGAAGACGCTTCTTCCGCTAATCGTCTTATACTCGACGGAATCTATTGCTGCTATTTTATTATTACCGTCCAGTTTTTATGTCTGCATTTAAATTATCATGAGACGGTAGCGGCCGACAGGATACCGAGCCACAGCAAGCAAGCGAGCCCTCAGAAGATGAAGACCTCGCATGTTCGATTTTTCGAAGTTCACATGTTTTTGTCGATTAGTAAACACGAAAGGTGCTTGCCACCCACCCCCTCACCTGTCGTACGAAAAAGATGAGGTTTCTCTGACTCGATTCGAGCGAGGACTCCTCAAACACACTGCTCTGTACCTTCGTGGCTTTCTCTGCATGTCCAATAGTTGATTCATGGAAAAAATGCAGTGCATGTGCTGGGTCAACAACACGACTGAGAATGTTCATCAACTAAAGCAGAGAAACAACCAAGCTGTACAACAACGAAAAGAACAAGAACAGTAACAACATCTCGATACAACTTGCGACAACTATGCAAAATATAAGCACTGAATCTCCTTAGGCACTATCCCATATGAACAACTGATGAAAAACTACACAGTGGCAGTCCCTCTATACCCTAGACTACGCTGAAAATAAATCTCCGATAAGGAAACAACTACGAGAGAGGCCTAATACCAAGACGCTGGATACCAGCTATGACGGTTAGTAATTGCTGAATTACGATTGGATGGGCCTTCGCTTACTGAACAGCGAGCAGTCTCAGAAGCTCGGCTTGCATTGCTTCGGCCTGACCGCTCTGCAGAAGCTGCGAGTCGTCGGAAACAATGCCTTTGTGCCGTAGCAAACGGATGGAGTTTCGCAGCGAGTCCGAGTTGACTGCCTCCACTGAAAGAGAACATTTATGCTGAACGACATACTGAGCATCTCCCACCGCCACTGTGCAAGAAGTGGACGTACAGAAGGGCTGATAACTGAGGGAAATGGATAGCGCAAGGCGTTCCAATGTTTTGTGGAGCGTGTCATGAGCTCTAATTAGTTGGGTGTGGTGGAGGCAATCTTAAATGCGCATTTCGTCCACACACACGGTGCACAGTCGACGGAAAATTCGTCCGTGTCGGAGAAAGATGTGCCACATGAGAACTTTTATGTGGATCTCTACTACGACGGCTTGACATATCGACCTCTCCTCGTGTTCAGAATCACAAAGGAACCATCACAGGGGCTGATATTCGTCACTGGTTAATCAGCGTCAGCGAATATCAGCCGCTGCGGTGCAGCTTATATGCCTTGAAAGAACCCAAGTCGAATCGTCAGGCTGACTAAAGACTCTGCAAAGACTCTACAGAGGTCCACCCTGGACATTAAACAAATCAGTGAACAGCGGTAGGGAAAGTGATGTTGAGTTGAAGTTGGTGAACCAATACGGTTAATCACACTATACTCGGCTGTTTCGACGGAACAGCACCTTTCAAAGCCTTAAGGAAGCATATGAAGCCCTTGTAGTTACACTCGGATGCCGACAGATTAGGCGGACAAGTCATGGTTCTATCCCTTCAAGAGAAATCTCACCCAGCACGAGAGGACATGAGCTTGGAAAGGTGCCGAGCGTTGAGTCAACTCCAAGTGCAAGTGAAAGCCACCACCTACTCATAACGCTACAACAAAGATAACAAGACATAAAATACAGTTTGCCAATACAATAACGCATACTATGGAGAAATGTTGTTCAAATCTGCCGTTTTCCTTCTTCGAGACAGCTATCGGACGGTGAGAGTAGCCCCACAAGCACGCTTGGTTGCGAAACAACACCGATAGACGAGGCTGGAACCCGTACCAGGCTCAAGCGTGAGCTGCGATTTCTGCGAAAAATTTACGACCCCCCCCCCCCTCTCTCCGAGAAAATCGATGGACTTCAATGTTAAGTTGTCGCAGTGTTCCAAACAATTTTAAAAAATGTGAAAAAAAGAAAAATAATCCACTTGTGAATATTTAATTAACAAAGTTTTGACAGAAATAAAACAATGAAGAGACTTTTCAGGCATGGCAACAACATGGTGACATCCTGAGCAGGGATGTGCGGAAATGTTACTGGAAAAAGCGGAAGACGAAGGACGGAACGGAAACGCTCAAAAATGGCCGGAAACCGGAATACGAAACCCGGAAACGGAAGTGACACATAGTCGCCATTTTTTCAAAAGTGCATCTTGAGTTACGTCAGAGGCGGCTTCTACTGAACTTCTTCTTGTTCAGATCTTTGCGAGCAGCAGAATCTTCCACAGATTAATGCTCATCGTCATCATAACGTAACATAACATGGCAAGGCATAGATTCATAATATTGCTATGATAACCTTTTAGCTATGGCTAGAGCAATAAACGAAAACGAATTCATGATCCTGTCTTATTATTTCTCACTATTTCAGCATGGGCGCGTGTGGCGCAGTCGGAGGAGGCGCGACTGTCGCGTGCACCCGATACCAGGTTCCTGGTTCGGATTTCCCGCCCAGGCCAACCAAGCCTTCCATCCCTCCGGGGTCGGTGAATTGGTACCAGACTTGTCTGGGAAGGATAGAGCGCTGACTTGTTCATCGGCTGGCCACCGCAAGTCATTGTATGGCCAAATACGCATTCATGTCGCCTCCACGACATCCCGTAGAAGTAGAATGCGCTGGCGCATCCCAGAAGGGATTGAGTAACGCCGTCCTTTATCCTTTATTTATCCTTTATTTCAGCATGCAGTCTTTCGCTGCTTCCATATCTAGTTTCTGCGACGGGTTTTCGCTGACTTTTTGTTGCTGTAATTTTTTGAACTTTGAATAGACTAACCGACTTAGCCACTTTGGGCTGCTTACAGATCAGCGTTTAAAAACTCACTCGGGCGAAGTCTAAAACTGGAGCAGCCACCTAGATCACTTTCCTACCATGAAAGACATTCCTCTCAACATTTTAGAAGCCTGTGGCATCATGGACGACATGATGATTACACAGATATCTGCATACTCAAGATTAGCAGTTACATTCTAATAGCCAAAACTATAGTAGTACTCAGAATTCATTCTGGGATCTAAGACGATAACTCGATGACTAATCAGTCATGGTAAGTCCACACTTCAGTAGGAGCATTCAGTCTGTGCCAGCCTAGAAGCTCCCTGCTGTGGAGGTGACACAGCTGGACAGTTCCTAGATGGTTCTCGAAATAATAGATTTGTTTCAGCATTCAATACGTCACCCTAGTCAATCAAAATAATAGCTCGTGCTAGATATTCGTGATGCCTCATTAAAAATGTGATGCATAACTCTATATGGATGAATATCACACCTAATAAAATTGAAAATTGAAATGTACACCTTCGATCAGGAGCATTGATGTAATCGTGAGCAGAAAAGCGCATGGCACAACCTTCACCGAACCCTTTGCTTCATGATACTGCGCTATATATATAGATCATTTTTGTGGCTACTTGTCATACATAGCATCTGCTGGCCCATTAATTTTGCCCTGCACACAGACGTTATCACTTTTGAGTACTTTTCTTTGGTAGTCTAACCAATTTCAAGAAAATTAATACTATGGTTGTCAAACAGCATTTCTCTCACAATTATAAGAAGGAGGACTCTTTCTACGTGATAAGCTAATTGTGCGCAAAGAAAACTAGTGTTGAACAGTGCCAATTTCCGTTTCCGTCTTCCGGTCCAAAAACAGGCGGAACACGGAACGGAACGGAAGAGCTCAAAATGGCCGGAAACAGGAATTCGGAACACGGAAACGGAAATTCCGCACATCCCTGATCCTGAGCATCGCTTCTTCTACGGAAAGCAGACGTCATTTGGATTTGCAGAGTTACTGCATCAGATAATCAATTTTTTAAGCATTTTTCAAAAGAGCTGAAATGGATCAACTGCTGCTCAATTTTCGCAGTGACGGCGCGACACATCTTTTAGTTGAGAGATGTATCTACCGAACCTGAAAATGGATCTTAACGAAATTTAACCTTCAATTCGTCGCAGGAAAAAAATCAGGCCTCTCGAAAGTCACCTTTCACCCGATCACCAAGAAATCAAGTCTTTCCTAAGCGATGTTCCTTGCTATCAGGTGAGGTCATCTCAACATTTTTTTTTCAAAATTAACTTTTGTCTTTCTGGACGGAACGATGTCTAGAGCTGACTCGTAGCTTTAGAAAACGGCAATTTTTATTATATATACTAAAATCGACTCTTTCCTAAGCGATCTTCCTTGCGATCAGGTGCGGTCACGTTCACAATTTTCTTTTTTCAAAAACAAAAATTTTCTACTTGAACGGAACGATATCTAAAGCTAAAATGAGCTTCACAAAAGCACAATCTTTGATTGATACATAACGAAAACGCAGCTCATATGGAGCTATTTTCGATATCATCAGGAAGGATGAATCGCTGGTCGATCGTTCGTCGATGGGATTGGAAGGTGCTACAATTGTAATTCGTTCAACCGATCGTAACTCGTTCAGTTTTGAGACCTATGCAAATGCGGGTTGCACTCAAAATACTAGAAAAAATTCTCCTTTTCACGAGTATAAAACCATCTTTCAAAAAAAGCATCTTCGTGCGCGGCAGGGAGGTTGCGGTTTTTGCTCAAAAAATTTGGGGTAATTTTACAAAAATGGACATAACTCACTAATTTTTGAGATATGTGCAAATGCGGGCGGCACTCAAAAAACTAGAGAAGACGCTCTTTTTGACGACCACAAAACCTTTTTTCAAAAAAGGCACTTTCATGCGCGGCAGAAGGGCTGCGATTTTCGGCAACTATTTCCGCAGCCTCCAGGCCGCGCAGGAAGATGCCTTTTTTGAAAAACAATGTTGGGATTGTCAGAAATGTCAGAAAGAGCATTTTCTCCGGTTTTCCGAGTGCCGCTCGCATTTGCACAGCTCTCAAAAGCAACCGAGTTATGATCATTTAACTGCGTAAGACCTCTCTTTTCTGCGAGGTCGCAAATTGGAGATGCCCGCACTTGAACGATCATAACCCACTTATCTTTGAGAGATGTGCAAATGCAGACGGCAATCAAAAAATTAGAAAAAATTCTCCATCTTATGTATGCAAAATTAAATTTTGAAAAAGGGATCTTCATGCGCGTGTTTCCGCAAAAATCGCATAGAAATCGCAGCCCCCTTCCGCGCATGAATATGCCTTTTTCAAAATTTGATTTTGCATCCGAAGATGGAGCATTTTCTCTTATTTTCTGGATGCCGCCCGCATTTGCACAGCTCTCAAAAATGAGTGAGTTATGACCATTTTTGTAAAATTACCCCAAATTTTTCGAGCAAAAACCGCAACCTCCCTGCCGCGCATGAAGATGCGTTTTTTAAAAGGAGGTTTTATGCTCGTAAAAAAGAGAATTTCTTCTAGTATTTTGAATGCCACCCGCATTTGCATAAATCTAAAAACTGAACGAGTTACGATCGGTTGAACAAAGTACAAGTACAGCACCTTCCAATCACATCGACGAGCGATCGACCAGCAATCCATCCTTCTTGATCATACCGAAAATAGCTCGAGATGAGCTGCGTTTTTTATTATGTATCAATCAAAGATTGTGCTTATCGAAAGCTATATTTCAGCTCTAGGTATCGTTCCGATCAAGCAGAAAATGATTATTTTTGAAAAAAATGTTGAGCGTGACCTCACCTGATCGCAAGGAACATCGCTTAGGAAAGACTTGGTTTCTTGAAGAAGCCCTAAATAAAAGCTGTGCTGTTGTGGACCTTAGTTTCAGCTCCAGTCGTAGCCTTGTTCGGGAAATATTCTATTTTTGGAAAAATCCGATATAGGAAAATCGCTCCACCTGATTGGATGAAAGGTGTCTGAAAGGAGGTCTGATTTTTCTCCTGCTACGAATTGAAGGTTAAATTTCGGTAAGATCCATTTTCAGCTTCAGTAGTTACATTTCTCAACTAAAAATGTGTCGCGCCGTCATTGCGAAAAATGAGCAGCAATCGATCCATCTCAGCTATTTTGAAAAATGCTTAAAAAATTTATTATCTAATGCAGTAACTCTGCAAATGACGTCTGCTTTTCATAGAAGAAGCGGTGCTCATGGTGTTGCCATGTTGTTGTCATGCCTAAAAAATCTTCATTTAATTGATTTATTTGCGTCAAAAATTTACTAATTGAATAATAATAATCTTCTTCTTCTTCTTCAGCGTTTGTCCCGCTTTCTTGCGGGGTCCGCTTTCCTGGAATACTGGCGCCACTTTTCCCGATCAAATGCCTGATCAGGGTGTAACCTAGCAATCTTCAAGTCCTGGTGCAGCGAATCAAGCCAGCGCTGCTTTGGTCTCCCTCGTGGCCGCTTTCCGGGCACCTCGAAGTTAAGGCCAGTCTTTCGGACAGAGTCACCGCTTGCACGAAGAACATGGCCGTACCAGACGAGCTTCACGCAATTTCTCAACTATCGAGGTGACACCAAATCTTTGCCGAATGGAGTCGTTGCGCACACGGTCCAAACGCGTAACTCCGGCCGTCCACCGCAGCATCTTCGTTTCCATTACGCTGAGGCGCTTTTCAATTTCTTTGGTAACGGGCCAGCACTCAGCTCCGTAAATAGCTACAGGTCGAACGACTGCTCTGTAGATCTTCGATTTAAGCCGCTCTGGTATCTTCTTGTCGCAGAGCACTCCCGTCAGAGAGCGCCACTTGGACCACGCTGCACTTACGCGTGAATTGGCTTCAACGAGTAGACCGCCATCGGACGCGATTGCTGATCCCAAGTACTTGAATACCGAAGTACGTGGCAGCTCAATGCCATTTACCTTAATGGAGGTGGACTCATTTTCGTCAGTCGTCATATACTCGGTCTTCTTGACATTAAGTTTGAGTCCAAATCTCTCCAAGCGATCGCACCAAGCTTGTACCTGCCGCTGGAGTTCAACCTTATCTTCGCAAGCGAGCATTACATCGTCAGCATAAAGCAGCGTCCAAGGGGCTGGCCGCTGAAGATCACGCGATATGGCATCCATAACGACGATGAAGAGCAGTGGGGAGAGCGCAGAACCTTGATGTACTCCGACAGAGATGGGAAACTCCATCGACGTACCTGCTGGCGCTTGCACTCTACTCCTCGGACAAGAGTACAGTATTCGTCCCACTGTACGAGTTCTTCGGGGACTCCATGTCCTCGTAAGGCATACCATATCACTTCACGCGGAACGCGATCGAAGGCCTTCTCCAAGTCGAGGAAGGCAAGATGCACCGGCTTCTGCTTCTCGCGGTGCTTTTCTATAAGTAGACGAACGGCGTGTATGGCATCGATGGTGCCACACCCAGGTACAAAGCCACACTGGTTGGTAGAAAGCTGGACGACGTTACGAATGCGTCCATCAACAATTCGCTCAAAGATCTTCATGGTATGCGAAAGCAAACGAATTGGACGGTAGCTTGTGCAGTCTGCTGGACTGCCCTTCTTCTTCCAAATCGGAATCGTCGTGCTTGTCTGCCAACTACCAGGTACTTTCTTCTCCGCAACCACCTGGTTGAAGAACATCGTCAGCCACTCAGTGGGTACCAGGATTTGGACTTCCACAAATCGGCCGCCAGGTCATCAGGGCCCGTTGCCTTGCCTGGCTTCATCTTCCTTAAAGCCGCCTCTGTCTCCTAACAGTGATTTTCTGAACGGGACCGTACACGGGAGAAACAGAGGGAATGGCTAGATGGGCAAACTCTACCGTCGAGATTTCCTATTAGTAGTTTCGCCATTGATTCAAGGCTATTTTGCGGTCCATTAGGAGATGGCCGTTCTCATCGTTGATGCCAAAGAACTTTTCAACATCCTCGGTCTGGCAATGACGGAACTTGGCGAGTCGATAAAGAAATCGCTCACCATCGCGCGACTCAAGTCTCTCGTTGACATCATCATAATGAGTGGCTCTTGCAACGGTCACTGCCCTCTTGGCCGATTTCTTCGCTTCCTGATACAAGCGCCATTTCTCGGCTGTCTTGTCGCTGAGGAATGCATGGTATAACCTCTTCTTCTCACGGACTTTTTCCATAACCTCATTAGTCCACAGCCATGACTGCCTGTCGACCTTAGGGGTCGTTTAGTGTACGCGCGACGCGCGATGCGATGCCATGTGTAGTGGCCGAATTGATCAAACGCGTCGCTCGATCAATTTGGCCACTACGCATGCACCGCCTCGCGGGTCGCGTGCACACTAAACGACCCCTTACGTCGTCCCGGTTTCGTAGTGCCAAGTTCGGAGCGTGCAGCATCTAGCATGGCTTCGGTAGCACCCCGCCAGGTTTCTTCGACGGTCGTGACCGTCGGCAACCGAATGCGAGATGTCACAGCTGCTTCATTCTCCTTCAATCGCCACCACTTAATTCTTGGTGGTCCGCAACGCTCGATCTGCCTAGCGTTCAGAGGAGCGATCTTCATAGTGCAGATCAGCGGTCGATGTTGCGTAGCGACCGTCTCATACGGCACGATCTTCGCATCAGTGACTAGCGCTTGGTCTCGATTCCTCACAAGGACAAAGTCGATTTGCGTTTTAGTGTTCCCGCTATAAAACGAGATGAGGTGGGAGGCCCGTTTTCGAAACTTCGTGTTCACGATGGTGAGATTATGCGACTCTGCATACTCAAGTATACGCTCACCATCGACGTTACGTGACCCGTATCCGAAACCACCATGACAGCAGTAACCGTCTTTTGTTGCTCCAACGTGACCATTAAGATCACCTGCAACAATAATTACGTCCAGTGACGGAACTTCTGCTGTCTTCTCATCAAGCAGGCTCCAAAACTCATCCTTGTCTCTTTCGGAGCAACCAGTCTGCGGAGCATACGCAGAGAAGAGGTGATACATTCGCCGTTCAGCAGCGACAACGACCTTCATCAAGCGGTCGCTAAAACGCTCCACGCTTGCAATCGCGTCTCGGAAGCGTTCGGAGACGATTATACCAACACCGCTGGTGGTCCTGGGACTGCCACACAAAATGGCCTTAAAGCCACGGCTTATGTCCCTTGACTTGCTGCAGGACCACCTCGTCTCCTGCACCGCATAGAAGTCAACCTTTCTTCGCTCCAGTGCCTCTGCCAACTCAAAGGAGCGGCCCGACAACGTACCCACATTCAGCGTTGCCACGCGGGTCTTTCCTACGTTGCGGGACTTTTGGACTAACACAGTTGCACCCCGATGCCGTCCTCGCATCAGGGACCCTCGCATACTTCTCACACTCGCCGGGCTTTGCGAGTGCGCGTCGGCTCCCGCGGACGCCGAAGCATTATCTCGCGATACATGAAGCACCATCAACCATGTGATGTGACATGGGATCTCCATAGGCCGGCCTGTCACAAGGGCCTGTCGCCTGCACTCGAGTGTCCGTGTTCGGCTCGGCTCGCAAAAGCGGGCAGTTTCCAGTGGCACCACGTGGAGGAACGGACATCGCCACCTGCCGATTAATTACAGACTTCTGCTTACAACACTTGCAAAAGAACGATCGCTCCGAGGAATTTTGCCTTAGGATCCAAATCGAGGTACGACTCCCCATCCGCCTTGAATCAAAGTACGACCCCCTGCGATTCTCGCACCCCACGCTTGAGCCTGACCCGTACCCCTCCCCACGTTACCGTTATACGGACGCTATACCACCGGCGCTGTGCGAGCCCATATTCACGGCGTCTTCGCTAAAATAACCTGTCGGATCGCATCCATGATCCTTGTAGTAGTAAAATTTCCTCCCCCTCCTAAAATTAATGAAATTTTCAAATCACTTTTCAAAATTTAGTATAACTCCCTTTAAAGCTTTTTCTTATCGCCTGCTCCAGTAGGTGAACACAGTTTGAAATTTTATAAAAAATCTTTTTCCGGAAAAAATGTTAACTAAATTTTGGTTTAAAGCGCACAAGGGTAGCAATTATTTGGCATATTGAAAAGATATCGCGCCATGCACTCGACTGGATCGTTGCAATTTTTATTTAATTAATAACATAAGTGCCGCTTACTTGCAACAGAGCTGTGAGTATATGTGTTTTTTATAAATGTTTCATGTGTTACTGTTGTGTGTTGTGTTGTGTTATCGTGTTGTTTACATGTGTGTTACTCCACGCAGGTAAAAGGTTAGTTATCAATCGAATAAAAATCGCGATCTTGTCGAGTGCATGGCGCGATCTCTGGTTCTAACACAATAAATGATTGCTGCATGCCAGCGCTTTAAAAAATTTAAATCTGAAGAGTGCGAATGTGGTGAGCCCGACCCGGACCAGCATCACAGGACTACTCTTTTAAAATGAAGACCACCAACGACAAGGCAGCTAAAAGCACTATTTTTTAGATGTCTGCTAGTGAGGTTGGTTAAAAAACGGCTATCATATGCTTTAAAACAATTGGTATATGCCTCCCTAGCAAAAGGAACGAAATTTCTAAGAAACGATTTTTATGAAACGCCCAATACGTAGGATGTCCATGAACAGTCAGCTGTTAAGTTAGGGAGAGATTGAAACTCGGCACGTGAAGAAGCTTCGCCACGCGGTCCATCTAACCTACACTCGTAAAAGTTGACCACAACCCGGAGTTCCTTCACCTGCCCAAGTCCGTGCCAGAATGGCACTCCGAAGAACACGACTACGTTTTCCTGAGCAAGCCAACAAACTTCGCCATGCGGTCCATCTAAGCAACACGTGTCATTGCCCACAACCTCGAGTTTCTTCCATTGCCCAGGTCCGTGCCGGAAGCCCACGGCTGCGAGTTCAGGTGGCAGCCTTGTGCACCTGATCACTACCACCTTCGAAAGCAGTGCCATGTAAAGGAGCTGTGTGCGATCGGCGCCGTAATTGGCTGCCGCGATTACGGTAGAAGCGACGCGCGTTCGCTGCACCCCGCCGCTGCTCACCTCCGCGACATGTAGCACCTAAAATCCCTATCCCTCTTGCCTTTTTTTGAAGTCCCAATTAAAATAAAACAAACACTGTCCTGTGTGTGAAAGTGAAGAGGAAGTGCCACGCGCTAGTATATTACGATGGCTACCCGGCTGATGGCGTAAGCGCTATTTACTTGGAGTTCCTCATAAGCCTGTTGTCGACAAAAACGCAGTTCTTCATTAAGAGGTTTCAGGTAAACGGCGTTTAGATTACCAGTCCAATAAACGCAGCGACGTAGTGGACTGTACAGTACCGGACGCGTCTTTTGAATAGACGCCGAAAAAACCGCACTTTTGCGGTTTTTGCGTCTTTTTGCTATAACTCGCCCAAATGTCATCCTCTAATTTGAGGTTTTATGAGAAACGGTTGGTACCGTTCGATTCGCCTCTTCGAGATCTACACAATCGTGTATACGACTTCGTCAGACCACCGCGTTTTCGCAGTGGGTGGTCAAAAATGGCTGGAACAGACTTTTGCGTTTGCGATGCTATATTCCAGGGCTTGGATGTTGTCGGAGTATCTTAAGCATGGCATGGAGTGTTTTGTCATGCCAGGAATCCTCTGAGAGTGCGCCGTGCACAACGCATATAGGATCGAACCTATCAATCGAGGGGGGGGGGGACAATTTGTAGAGTGAGCATTTAAGGAGTTTTATGAGAAATTCTCAACCGCCCTACTCAGGAATTGCTGTACTCTGCTCCTGCGAGACTTTGGAGTGCGCTGTGCACGATGTATATAGGATCGAACCTATCAATCGACTGGGCACGACAGCTCGCAAATTGCACCGCGGGCGTGTTCTGAGCGCAATAATTCTGTCAAGTTCGAGTCTTTCCGGCTGCAAGTTGTGGATTTCGCAGGCAGTAGAATGTTCAAGAAGCGCGTTAAAACAAAGCGACGTAGCTTAAGACTGGACAAAGTTACAGCGGTGCGAAAATGCAGGCAAACCTTGTGAGACACGATTTTTTCCGAGTTCAATCGACTACTACGGGAAGACGAGGCGAGCTAATGACATCCAAATGCACGGGCGAGCACAAGACTGAAAGCATTTTATGAGGACATGCTCGTAGCTGTGGCGAGAACTGAACTGGAGAGTAAGAGCACGGAGAAGATAGACCGTTGTTGTGCTAAATTGCACGCGCGAACGTGTTCGGAGCGCGATAACTCTGTCAGCTTCCAATCTTTCTGGCTGGAACGTGTGGATTTCGTAGGCAGTAATATGCTCTAGTAAAGCGCCAAAGCACAGCAAAGTGTCTTTTGAATTGGCAAGGTTACGGCGGTGCAAAAATGCAGGTTGGGCATGTGTGACACGATTTTTTCAGATTTCGGTCGACCGCTGCAGGTACACCATGCGAGCTAACAAGCATGGAAACTCGCGGACGAGCAAAGCACCGAAGGCACTTTACGATGATCTGCTCCTAACTCTCCAGCTGCCTAAACTGCTTTAGCCCCATCTGCCATTTTAGAGCGGCGGACGGCAGCGGTGAAGCTTCTTCCGCCCTTACTCGCCCATGTTCGAGTTTTCGAGCCCCAGCAGGGGTACCATTCTGTTCAGCTCGAAAGGTCTCATCGAACGATATCAATTTCGACCAGTTTTGGAAATATCGATTTTTTTGACAGCTTCTCATCGAAGACGACGGCCTCTAGACAGTGCCAGACAAACGATGACGTCATCGAAAATCGATGTTTCCGAAATTGGTTGAGTTTGATACTGTTTCATAGAGCTTTTCTTGCTGAGCTGAACGGCGTCACTATGAGTGGCGAAAACTGTTATCTGGGCGAGTAAGAGTACGGAGAACATAGGTCCGTTGCTGTGCTAAATTGCACGCGCTGGCGTGTTCTGAGTGCAATAACTCTGTCACGTTTGAATCTTTCCGGCTGCAACTTATGGATTTTGTATGAAGTAGAAAGCTCAATAGGCGAGCTGAAACACGGCAACGTAGCTTATGATTGTACAAAGTTACAGCAGTGCGAAAATGTAGGTAAGCCTTGTGCGACACGATTTTTTCCGATTTCAGTCGACCACTGCTGGAAGTCAAGGAGAGCTAACGACATGCAAATTCGTGTTGGAGCACGAGACTGAAAGCACTTTACGGAGACGTGCTCGCAGCTCTCCGTAAACTGCTTTAGCACAATCTGCCATTTTAGAGCGGCGGAGGACGACGGCGAAGTTCCTTCCGTCGTTACTCGCCCAAATTTGAGTTCTCGACGCTCCCAATCGTGCCATTGTGTTCCGCTCGAAAAGCTCTATCGAACAGTATCAACTTCGGCCTATTCCTGGAAAATTGATTTTCCCCCCTCGAGGACGAGAGCGCTCTTCGCCTGCCCGGACGATGACGTCATGGGCTGATTATGATGATGGCTTATGATGATGGCCCAGCTTATGATTGTACAAAGTCGACGATTTCGAAATTTGCCAAAATTTCTTGTCCAAACTTCGTCCTGGGGGTCTTACATGGGGCGCTGATTATGAATTCGACGTTCGTTTTTGAAAATTCCGCCGATTTCGATAGGTTTTGGATTTTCTTCTGGATAATTGAGGGTGGTCGTGTCAGGAACACC
>OX375868.1:54965160-55150294 GCA_947359475.1 Heligmosomoides polygyrus bakeri
ACATGCAAATTCGTGTTGGAGCACGAGACTGAAAGCACTTTACGGAGACGTGCTCGCAGCTCTCCGTAAACTGCTTTAGCACAATCTGCCATTTTAGAGCGGCGGAGGACGACGGCGAAGTTCCTTCCGTCGTTACTCGCCCAAATTTGAGTTCTCGACGCTCCCAATCGTGCCATTGTGTTCCGCTCGAAAAGCTCTATCGAACAGTATCAACTTCGGCCTATTCCTGGAAAATTGATTTTCCCCCCTCGAGGACGAGAGCGCTCTTCGCCTGCCCGGACGATGACGTCATGGGCTGATTATGATGATGGCTTATGATGATGGCCCAGCTTATGATTGTACAAAGTCGACGATTTCGAAATTTGCCAAAATTTCTTGTCCAAACTTCGTCCTGGGGGTTACATGGGGCGCTGATTATGAATTCGACGTTCGTTTTTGAAAATTCCGCCGATTTCGATAGGTTTTGGATTTTCTTCTGGATAATTGAGGGTGGTCGTGTCAGGAACACCGATTTTGATCAAACTTCGTCTAAGGGTAAGGGTTATTCAGGGTGCCGAATACGATGTCCATTTGGCCGATTATGCCAGGAGACCACCAATACCGAAAACTGAGGGTGGTCAGTGATCTTGACGATCAATCTCAAATGGCTGTAATATGCCAAAATCGGTGGAATTTTCAAAAACGGACGTCGGATTCGTAATCAGCGCTACAAATAACCCCTAGACGGTTTTGGACGAGAAAATTTGGCAAATTTCGAAATCGTCGACTTTCCATGACGTCATCGTCCGGGCGGGCTCGGCGAAGAGCGCCCTCGTCCTCGAAGGGGGATTGTCAAAAAATCAATTTTCCCAGAATTGGGCAAGATTGACACTGTTCGATAGAGCTTTTCGAGCTGAACAGAATGGTACCATCACTTGTGTCAAAAACACAAATTTGGGCGAGTAAGGGCGGAAGAAACTGCACCGCTGCCCTCAGCAGCTCTAAAATGGCAGCTGGGACTAAGGGCCCGTTTATACTTCGACGCCGAGCGACGCGACGCCACGTATTGTGGCCACATTGATCCAGCGACGCGATCGATCAATTTGGCCACTATACATGCCGTCGCGTCGCTCGGCGTCAGAAGTATAAACGGGGCCTAAAGCAGGCTAGGTAGCTGGACAGTTATAGGCAATTCGTCGTAAAGTACCTTAACTGTTTGGCTAGTCTACAGCGTTTGCATGCTGTTAGCTCTCCTTGACTTCCAGCAGTGGTCGACTGAAATCGGAAAAAATCGTGTCGCACAAGGTTTACCTGCATTTTCGCACCGTTGTAACTTTGTACAAGCATAAGCTACGTTGCCGTGTTTCAGCTCGCCTATTGAGCTTTCTACTTCATACAAAATCCAAAAGTTGCAGCCGGAAAGACTCAAACGTGACAGAGTTATTGCACTCAGAACACGCCAGCGCGTGCAATTTAGCACAACAACGGTCTATGTTCTCCGTACTCTTATTCGCCCAGATAACAGTTTTCGCCACTCATAGTGACGCCGTTCAGCTCAGCAAGAAAAGCTCTATGAAACAGTATCAAACCCGACCAATTTCGGAAACATCGATTTTCGATGACGTCATCGTCAGTCTGGCACTGTCTAGAGGCCGTCGTCTTCGATGAGAAACTGTCAAAAAAGCGATGTTTCCAAAACTGGTCGGAATTGATACTGTTCGATAGGACTGTTCGAGCTGATCAAAATGGTACCCTGGCTAGGGCTCAAAAACTCGAACATGGGCGAGTAAGGGCGAAAGGATCTTCACCGCTTCTCTCCGCCGCTCTAAAATGGCAGATAGGGCTAAGGCAGTTTAGGCAGCTGGAGAGCTCGGAGCAGATCATCGTAAAGTGCCTTCGGTGCTTTGCTCGTCCGCTAGTTTGCATGCCGTTAGCTCGTCTCGTGTACCCGTAACGGTCGACCGAAATCTGAAAAAATCGTGTCACACATGCCCAACCTGCATTTTCGCACCGCCGTAACCTTGCCAATTCAAAAGATACTTTGCTGTGCTTTGGCGCTTTACTAGAGCATATTACTGCCTACGAAATCCACACGTTCCAGCCAGAAAGATTGGAAGCTGTCAGAGTTATCGCGCTCCGAACACGTCCGCGCGTGCAATTTAGCACAACAACGGTCTATCTTCTCCGTGCTCTTACTCTCCAGTTCAGTTCTCGCCACAGCTACGAGCATGTCATCGTAAAATGCTTTCAGTCTTGTGCTCGCCCGCGCATTTGGATGTCATTAGCTCGCCTCGTCCTCCCGTAGTAGTCGACTGAACTCGGAAAAAATAGTGTCACATAAGGTTTGCCTGCATTTTCGCACCGCTGTAACTTTGTCCAGTCTTAAGCTACGTCGCTATGTTTCAACGCGCTTCTTGAACTTTCTACTGCCTGCGAAATCCACAACTTGCAGCCGGAAAGACTCGAACTTGACAGAGTTATTGCGCTCAGAACACGCCCGCGGTGCAATTTGCGAACTGTCGCGCCCAGTCGATTGATATGTTCGATCCTATATACATTGTGCACAGCGCACTCCAAAGTCTCGCAGTAGCAGAGTACAGCAATTCCTGAGTAGGGCGGTTGAGAATTTCTCATAAAACTCCTTAAATGCTCACTCTACAAATTGTCCCCTCCCCCTCGATTGATAGGTTCGATCCTATATGCGTTGTGCGCGGCGCACTCTCAGAGGATTCCTGGCATGACAAAACACTCCATGCCATGCTTAAGATACTCCGACAACATCCAAGCCCTGGAATATAGCATCGCAAACGCAAAAGTCTGTTCCAGCCATTTTTGACCACCCACTGCGAAAACGCGGTGGTCTAACGAAGTCGTATACACGATTGTGTAGATCTCGAAGAGGCGAATCGAACGGTACCAACCGTTTCTCATAAAACCTCAAATTAGAGGAATTGTGAGCCTGCAACGTTTTTGGCGTCTTGCGGCCGACAACGCGTCCGCGGCCGGCCTTCTCAATGGAGCGCAAGTTTTCAATTTTGGCCATTTTTGATCTTCCATATGAAATGTATATACCAAACGATAGAGCTCGTTCTCCTGAGCTCAAATATACTCTTGGTTTTTCAAATGTATGACATTTTGGCGAGTTATAGCAAAAAGACGCAAAAACCGCAAAGGTGCGGATTTTCGGCGTATATTCAAAAGAGGCGTCCGGTACTGTATAACGTAATCTCTTTCCTTGGCATGTCGAAAAACGCTGTACTTCTTCGCTATTCAAAAAAGCCCCAAAAGTTCCCTACACCTGAATGGATACGAACTTTATGACCATTCAAATAACGCCGTCAATTTTTCGAGACCTTGTAGTAGTAGGGTTCCCAAAAAAACTTTTTGAGATCAAAATCTTGTTTTTACTTTTCTACGAGTGCGGTATAAATCGAAGGATATTCACTTTGACTTGAAAGGTTCCCAGTTTAACGTGAAAATTGCATTAGGTTGTCCGGAAATTAATGCAGGTTTTCGACCTCCACTTTAAAGCAGGATTTTTGGCAAAGCTTTATCTTGGAATTGTGCATAATTGTAAACACTGTTACGAAGCTGGTTTTGTGCGCTTTCTCACTGTGCTATTCGTTTTTAATACAGATTAATTCACGGCTTATAGGCTATAAATGGATGTGTCAAAGAGCAATTTCGGCAGATTTACTTCTATGAGTTCAAGCTCGGTCGTACGCGGCGAGAACAACTCGGAACATCAACCAGGTAGGAAGTGTTGACGAATCCACGGTGATGTGCTCGTTTCAAAAATTTCGTCGAGGTGAATTCGATCTTCAGGATGAGACAGGTCACGGATGTCGCTCTGGCATTGATGACAACGAGTTGAAGACCTTGGTGGAAGTAAATACATGTGTGACCGTCGAGAACTCACGGAGGAACTCTGCGTAAGCAAATCATGTGTTCGGGAACATCTGCGGAAAATTGGAAAGACGAAGAAGCTCGATAAATGGATACCACACGAGTCATACGACCATCGAAAAAATCGTCGGTTCCAAGTGTCGTCAGCGCTGCTTCTTCGCAGCAAGAACGATCCATTTCTCGACCGCATCGTGACTTGTGACGAGAAATGGATCCTCTACGATAACCGGCGACGATCGGCTCAGTGGTGGTACCGCCACGAAGCTCCACAGCAGTTTCCGAAACCGAAATTGCACTGCATCAAAAGCAGATCATTATAACTTTTTGGTGGTCTGCTTCTGGATTAATTCACCACAGTTTCTGAATTTGGCAGAGACATATGTCCAACAGATCGACGAAATACACGAAAAATTCCGACTTATGCACCCTGCAGTGATCAACAGAAAAAGACCTGTCCTTCTCCACGACAACGCGCGACCATATGTTGCGCGTCCGACGCTGCAGAAGTTGAACAAGCTGGGCTACGAAATTCCACCACACTCACCATATTCGCAGGACCTTTCGCCAATCGACTACCACTTTTTCAAGCATTTGGATAAGTTCTTGAGCAAGAAATGCTTCAATAACCGAGCCGACGTGGAAATTGCCTTCGACGAATTCATTCGCTCCCGAACTCCAGACTTCTTTGCAGCAGGGATAAGTAAGATAACATCTCATTGGCAAAGATGCGTAGACTCAAATGGTTTTTACCTCGATTAATAAATTTGTGTTTGAGCTGAGATATGTCGTTTTAAAGGTTGAGGTCCAAAACCTGCATTAATTTCAGGAAACCTAATACAAATTCCAATTCCGCATATATCTGCTTCGTTTGGGTCCCTAATAAGATGAGAAGTACTTAGTCTTTCGTTAAGCAAGTCAGCCATTTTAGCATTATTAGGAGCTTAACTACTGCGCATGGATCCCTCGGAATCGCAGAACCACATGTAAGCTGCTGCAGATGCTGCAAGGAATTGTCGAGGTGATGAAATGTTCCCGCTTCTAAGAAAAACAGAAATAAAGAGCAAGTCACTGACACAGGAGCGTAAAAGGCATACGGGAAGCTTCCTTTGAACAAGCGGTGCACCATCTCCGAATCATATCCGACTCTGAAACATTGATGTCCTTCCAATTCGAAATCCACCCTTCTAAAGCGTTTTGCTTTTAGCAAATGCCTCACCTTTCGCGACGACATCTCCCAAAAGCAGCCGATCGATGGCAACGTATAAGGACTGCAGGAAAGGACGTAAGAAGTTCGAATAGAACATGAGCAAGCCTCGCGACATGGAATCCCGCACCTGAATAGAAGTCGATTGGTATACGACCGGCCCATCAAAACAGTTCCAAACGGATGTGGCAAGCCAGTAAGACTCTAGATTACCTCGAGATGAGGCTGATCGCCAGCGGCAAAGAATTCCTCGTCATCGCCTTTGAAGCTGAGCAACCCGAACTGAGCATGGCTGAGGCCACCCCTTCCAAGGGCCACTGCTATTAGAGCCTTGAGGTCTTCGCACGGCTGGAAGCACCCGTGATGAAGAACTGACGGCAAATACGGCATGCACCTACCCTACAGAAGATCACTTCGAACTGCATCCAATCGCATATCTGCGCCGCATCCGCAGCAATGTCGTGGAAAGCATACACACCCGGGCAGCGGGACACCATCGCCAAACCTGAAAAGATGACCTTACAGACATCGCCTGGCCTGGCGAGGAAGCGCCACTACCTCGACTAACCTATCGCAGATCGTAAAGCAAACAGAGGAACGAGAGCATTTTTGTTGAACGCCAAGTTCAGAAGCTGGCGATGGGTCTGGATGGGAAGAATGGTGAACTCCTCAGTATCCGTCTCCAAGTGGCGATCCACTGAGTATTTGATGTAGGTCAACGCGTACTAAAAAGCAGGGCTACTGCAAGAAGTCAAATTCCAGAAAATGCAGAAAAGGAACGCAAGTACCTCTACTGCTGCACGACCTGACGTCTCTCCTCTGTGCCATCCTAGCACATCAGAACCATCGTAGACAATTTGGTCGCAAAGCCACTGACAGTCGGCTGACAGCACATCCATCGGCACTCCCTAAACATACGTAATCAGGCCCAAACCTTGAATTCGGATGGGAGGCCAACTTATTTTGACCGTTAAATGGCTAAATAAACTGGAGCGCAGATAGTTTGCACCGCCGCCCCTCAAAACAAGTGTAACATCGCGACATTTTTCGATTTGTTGAGGGATCGACGATTCAACGACGTAAGAGAACATGGCGCAGACAGCGACCACATAGCGGTGATGCGGCGTGGACAATAAAGGCGACGTCGCCGACAATCGTACTCTACAATAATGCGCTAAGCGATGAGTCATACTATCGATCGGCGCCGCCGCAAAAATTAACCATAAAATAGGGGAAAATGGGGGGAAAATAGCGAAAAATACCCAGATGTCTTCTCCCTGCATGGGAACTTTGGCCCTGGGGCAATCGAGATGAACACGAATCTGATGATTGTTTTTGAAGTATCGATCGCCATCAATCGATATTGATCAAACTATCGATTTTTTATGGATGTCGTCCAGGCGTCCGAAACTTTACCCCTGAGAGTATTCGAGGTCGCTCAACACGAATCTGGAGTACGTTTTTGATGTACCGATCGCCATCAATCGATACTGATATTGATATCGTCCCACTAAAACCACGTTCATACTCCATATCCAAGAAACGTTGAATTGAGGCAAAGGCGTGCCGCATGTCCCTGTAGGAAGCGTTTGTAGCCGTAGGAAGCATCGGACCGCGACAACTAGTCCAATTTCGTCGCGCACCGTGCGCGACGCCATGGGGGTTCGCGCGGCGTTGGAGTTATGTCTGCCCCCGCATTATCCTACTACATACACTGTACGTACTGCGAGTCTTTTGCACTAGTAGGTAAGGAAAACAGGTACAAGTAGAGCAGCTAGCTGCGAGGCACGCCGATAGGCGTGACGGAGCACTTGTTTCTTAATACCTGCGCTACTTCATGACCTGAAGAACGTGAGTTATCCAACAGAACGATGAATACAGGTTCGCGTTCAAAGAGAAGGGCACGGTACCAAATATAATAGACCGCTCAATGGAACCAATGCTGTCTTCCTAACTCACAGGTGGAAATCCAGCCGCGAAGCAAGCATGCCAAACAGCAAGAGAGACTCGGAAAGAATGGTCACTTCTACGGATACGTATAATGAAATGGTAGTCAAAAACTGGTAGTGGACGTTGTTGAGCAAGCCAAAAATAGAGATAAGGTGATGGAGAACGATAGCGAACACTATGAGTAAACCGATACTGTTACTGGCAGGAACTCGGTGTTTGAATACGATTATAACAGATTAGTAGGCGAAACCCCAACGAAGCAAAACTGCCAGCGTACCAGGCACCTTGAAGAACAGAGAGGATTTGAATAAGGTGACAATCGGGCCTGTTCTCACGAGGGCAACAAATCCAGGCTCGAATCGCTCCAGAACAAGCGCTCCATCTTTAAGCCAGTCCGGACATTCCTAGGAAATACTAACGATAAGGGTTCCATCGAGTGAACCCGCAAGTCTCTGTACAGGTCAGAATGCATCCCAAAAAGGCTGATTAACAGTGATCTCTTTTATTTCTACCTCGCTGACGCACCAATACACTGAGCGATATGCAATCCTGGGCAGACTTGCTGCAGAAACCCTTGTTTATTTTATCGGAAGAGAGGCAGACAGAATTTCCGTGTAGACGCTGCAACGCAGTTTCACCCTTTTTCACAAATGGTGCAAGCAGAAAATCGCAAGGTCGCAAACGTTATGCCAGCGTCGTTATAATGTGAAAAGTGGACGAACCTGTCGAAACTTGCAGAGGAGTAACGCACTGACAACGGAAACCAAGGAGATTGAGACAATCGACTGAGCCTCTGGAAAGCGAAGCTATTGAGAAACGGCGAAGAGCCCAGTAGGGAAGAAAGCGATCACCATAAACTATGTGGTATCCGATAGCACGGATCAAACTTCTGTCATCCGTCACTTCTTTGTGCCCCGAATGCCAAGGAACTAGCTCTCTGCAAAAGATATCTGCAGAATGAACGGCACAGAACGAAAAACGAAGCGAAGGCAGACCTATAAGAGAAAACGTGAGGTATGCGGCTCAGCTGCGGGACAGCTCGGCGAACCGCAAGGGCTTCTTGAAGAGCGTTCATGTAGTCCTGTTCAGAATATCAGTTTAGAGGAACGAGGTCAATGATAAGGCCTAGAAGGGCTGAGAAATAACAAACCGATAGTAGTACAGGCTCCCCAAAGTGCATTCTAACAGCACCGCAACGTCTAGGCTTTCCGAAGCTCTTCAGCACTCCACAGAAGACGCCAAGGACGCTTTCTCGTTTCTACAAAAAATTACATTAATAGTCATGCTCAGCGCACACACTTCTCGTTATCTGGGAATAACGTTTACGGTATCAACAAGGCACAGCACTGCTCCAACTTTGTGTGCGAAAAGCATCTTATTGATCTGACGCCTACAGCGCATATGCTTCACCTCCTACTAGGCAAGCTTGCTCCGGCATACGCAGTAACCACAATAGAACAATCCCGAGGTCGTTGAGGGTAATGCCAAATCACAGTAACCTTATCACAAAAAAAAAACCAGCGCATTAGTACGACCAGTAGTGAAGAAAGCGATACATAATTGGCCGAGGTTGTAGTGAACAGATAACTGGATACCGCCCTTTTTCAGGTATCTCAGGGTTGTTGCGAATCTTACACATCTATTTTGTTTTACTCTACTTCGCTCGACATATCTGCAAGACCAACGAACCTTTGGAATTCCCATCAATTCATCAAGAAATACACCTTCGGCCACATGATCATAGGTATAGGACACAGGCACCAGGAAACAATCCTGTATGATCTCTGAAAATGAACATCACAACACAATTGGCTCAGAACTAGAACTGAGAGAATAATGTTGATGCTTAGCCAAAAAAACACTATAGATGTAATCAGCTTGTTATTGATCACTCCAAAAAGATCTTCGTCAAGAACGAAAATCTGGTATTTCTCTTAACGAAGCATCACTGCCAAAGGAAAAGACGAGTAACATAGCAATGGCCGAAAAGAGCCACGCCGTCACACAATGAAAGGCGTACTCACTTTCCTGAACAGCCTTCACCACATTTGAGATGAGTCCATGTTTCGGTAGCTGCGACTTCCCAAATCGACATCTGAACAAGCGTCTTGCTTTAGCTCTCGCTAAATAGTCATGTATGACCTCTCTCGTTAAACAGCTCATCTGAAAAACAACGCCAACAACAAACAAAAGCCGTCTCAACCCACCTTGTTCCTTCTAGAAAAAATTCTACGCTTAGTCCTTTCCTCAGAAGCTGTTCAATGTACGAATGAAGCACAGCCCTGTAATCAGGAATTAATGCCAGTTGGAATGAAACCGCAGTCAAAGCGCTGCTGCTTGAAAATTTGTCACGATCCAGTAATGATAAAGAATCAACTATTTTAAGCCAGAACAGAAGGAGCGCCACTACGAAACGCTAGAACGTAAAACAGCCCGCCATGACCTAAATCCAGCATCTGATTGATTTAGAGAAACCAAGCCTCAGAACTCAACCGGACGAAACTTTTGTCCGACGTGCCACAAATTCAATCTCGTTCGCAGTCTACTTTTCTGAAGACTGCTCGACACCGAGCAGTGCAATTCTCAAAGCGGTCTGAGGCCTATATACCCACCGATAAGAAGCGTCCTTTCCACTTTCATCATTCTCATCAGTACGTCTGCGAATGAAGAACGCACCAGTCGACCGCAAAAGCCAGCTAAACTCTTACTTATTCATCTCAAGTGTCACTCGTCTTCCACATTTAGTTCCTGAAACAAACGAACCCGAGTCCACTAAGGTTCAGGTTGTCTCCGGAAGCAATATGTGGCAAACGAAGCCCGAAATGCCAAGCCGTCCACGTGATCAGAAGGTAATCGAGGTGTGAGCGATGCAGAGGAAGATAAACAAGAGGTATACCCGACTGAAATACACAACTCAGTACGGTTCACGTAAGACAGAATCGATGTGAACACGACGGAAACAAGAAATCACCTTCTCAGCTTCAACAACTTGCTTCATTTGGTGTGGACTCACAAGTAAACGGGTCATCAATCTGCGGAACACCTGCAATGCACGATGGTTACCGCTGCAAAAAAGAAGCTGCCTTAATAGGTTCCCAAGGTAAGAGGGTTGGAGACGCCATGCTCTCTAGCTGGCATGGCGGACCAACCTTCACAGTGCATAGCTTTTTTCTCTTAAAGGAACCCACCACTGAAACAGTGATAGCAAAAGAGTCGCAAAAATGGAGCGGCTAGTTGGGCTGAACGAGATAAGGAAAAATCAACACAGCAGCTGCAGTATGTTGTAGGTGACCTCGCCTACAGATGAACCTATGCGAATATACATTTGCCCACCTTAAAAAGGAGATAACCACAGATTTTGCAAATGAAGCGAGACAAAGTGGCCCGAATTTCGAAGTAGAACGCCGTCATTTTCTTTTTCAGCTGATGATCCGTCATGTCGACATTTTTCGACTGTTCAGCCTTCGAGGCAGCAGTTACCCTGAAAGAGTGAAGCTTGCTTCGCCTTACAATGCTCACAACACGTTTTGTAGCTCAAACTGCTCTCTTGTGGAAAATGAAGGAATTTTCGGCACTATTGTACATTACGGACTCCAGAGGAAGAGGAGAGGTCGAAAAAAAAATTTCGCCCAAACTTCGTCCAGGGGGGTTATTTGGGGTGCTGATCACCCCAAATAACCCCCCTGGACGAAGATCATCTGATTACGGTATATTATGAATCTGACACCCGTTCTTGAAATTTCAGCCGATTACGGTAGATTACAGTACGTACCGGTGACTAAAGGCCCCCACAGAGCTCTGCGGCAATGCCGCTCGCCGCTGTGGTTAAGGATAGGGCAGGGACGCCGCTGGCGGCGAACTCTGCGTCTCTGCCCTATGGTTAAGCATAGGGCCGAGGCGCTGTCGCGGAACTCAGTGGGGGCCTTAAGGCTGTCGAATTTATTAGGGGGGGGGGGGCAAAAGTAATGAGACACCCCGTGCCGTGTCCACATATCTCGTGGCTGAAGTCTGGTTTTGTGCTTGTCGTATTTGTATGTTTGTATGCTACTTATTGAAGCCCATCTGAGAAGCTACCACTTCCGCCCTTTCCAGAAGCATGCCAAAAACCGCAGTCTGTCTCATGCCGAAACCCCAGTCTGACGAGTCGAGCTGTGTCGCGCAAATCTCGCCCAATTCTCAATCCCGAGCAGCCTGGGCTCAATAGTCACGCAAGATGAGAAGCACGTCTTCTACCTTTAACCCTGCCAAGCAACGAGTCTGGGTGAGGCTTGGCAACCTGTTACCAACCTTCGTTCGGCAAGATGTTCACGGCGAGAAGCACCTTTGGAGCTTTTGGGTCTGCGCCCATGGATCGGTTTACCGGAAGCTGTTTCCCAAGAGTACTACGATGAACTCCAAGGCCACGGTGAACGAAATAGAAGAGATGCGCAGGCGACTCGCTCTTATTCATTCGCAGCGCTTCAAGAAGGTCCTCCTCTTCGACAACGCCGCACCCCATCGGGAACAAGTAACCACGGATAAGCTTGGCCAGCTGGGCTACGTTCACATGCCTCAACCACCGTATTCGCCGGACATCTCTCCATGCGACTACCACCACTTCTTGGGCCTACGGGACTTCGTGGTCGGAAGGGACACAAAAACCCAAGGAGTCCTTGACAACCATATCGAGCAGTTGATCAACACCAGGCTCAAGCAGTTCTGTAAGGATGGGATCAGGAAGTTGACTGAGCGATGGCAGCAAGGTCATTGCCCTTAATGGCAAATACATTCCTCAGCATCGTTGAGTTGTAATTGAGTTATAAAGAGATAGATTTTTTTCAATTTGTCTCATTACTTTTGCCCCCCCCCCCCTAATATAATCACCGATTTCACCCAAACTTCGCCTAGGGGGGTTATTTGGGGTGCTGATCACGAATCTGACATCCGTTTTCCGTTTTGCGCTGGAGTACGGTAGATTACGGTAGGTACCGGTGACTAAGGCTGTCAAGGTCATAGTCACCGATTTCGCCCAAACTTCGCCTATGGGTGTTATTTGGGGCGCTGATCACGAATCTGACATCCGTTTTCCGTTTAACGCTAGAGTTACGCTGGAGTACGGTAGGTTATAGTAGGTACCACTGACTAACGCTGTCGAAGTCATTATCAGTGGTTTCGCCCAAACTTCGCCTATGGGGGTTATTTGGGGTGCTGATTACGAATCTGGCATCCGTTTTTCGTTTTACGCTGGAGTACGGTAGGTTACGGTAGGTACGGGTGATTAAGGTCATGGTCATCGATTTCGCCCAAACTTCGGCTATAGGGGTTATCTGTGGTGCTACGGGTAATCACAGCATGCAAGCGGTCGGGCAGCGATCGCCTGAAAATTCGCAAATCAGCGGGAAACCATTTTTGCGAGAAACTCTTCGATAGGCGAAGGCTTAATCGAGATCTATCAATCTAAGCATCATGGCCCTCCACGCACTGTTCCACAACCGCCGCCAGGAAGAACTGCGCGACATCAGCCTGAACGACATCTTTGACAAGCTAAACATGGACGCATCCGATTTCTAGGAATGGCTTAAAAGGATAGGATTGCTCGCAATCGGTGACCATGACCTTGGCAGCCTTAGTCACCCGCACCTACCGTAACCTACCGTACTCCAGCGTAACTCTAGAGTAAAACGAAAAACGTATGTCAGATTCGTGATCAGCACCCCAAATAATCCCCCTAGGCGAAATGTGGGCGGAAAATTTTTTTCGACCCCTCCTCGTCCTCTGGAGTCCGTAAAGTACAATAGTGCCGAATTTTCTACGTCACTAAAGACCTAGCACACCAACCTCTCTGAGCCAAGCACTTCTTCGTAGACACTTGGATAGGAGTGGGGAAGGGGAGTGGCGATAGTGTAACGGAGGTCGGCAAACCACGGAGATGGAGCGCGTGCGCCGGGTAGGACGGGATACGGCATCCCACCGAACTGAAACTAATGAAATCTGAGAAAGCCTACAGGCCACATAGCAAGCACTGGTCAGAAGGGAAACGAGGTGCTGGACGCTAGTGAATTCTGTTACCCGTCCTTTGTTGTTCACCGGGTTCTTTGTGAGATGCACAGACACGATTGGCTTACCCTACAAACCACTGAAATCACTCTTCCATAACTCACCTTTGAGAATTCGAACAGATCGACGTAGTTGTGAGCATCACCGTGCGATGTTTGCGGGAAGCAGTTGACGCAGGAGGAGCGAAGCTTGCTGACATTACGGAAAGAAAAGTCGACAGCGGGCGACACCAGTGGATACACTGGCAGGTGCTTGTACGGAGCGGGAAAGCAGCGCTGGAAACAACGCTGCAGTACGATGCTACTTTGCAAGAATACAATGGCTGACTCTCAACTTTCTGGGATGTGCCTCGCATTCCACTTTTAAAGGATGTCGTGGACGCAATATGCAGGATTCTGGCTTATGCAAGGCGCACTGTCATCCAGTCATGGTTAAGCATTTTATTCTTCCACGGCAGAACGATTCGGTGCGCACCCGAATGCCGGTTCCTTCTTCGACTGCGCTACACAGGCCCTTCTACCCTTTAGCCACTCGGAAATTCACCACATTGCCCACACGGGCTGAAAAAAACGCGTTTTTGCGAGTTTAATAAGAAGTCTTCAATGGCCCAAATATTTAGCGGCTAAACTTGTATGGGCTACAAGCAAACGGCGGCCTCTGCTAATGCAGCACGTGTACGACAGCTGCTCTACAACTAACAACGATCAACTAGTTCATTGGTGTTTTCCGGAAAAATCTGATTTTCTGAAAACTCACTCAACACAACAAATTATGGGCATTTAAGAGAAATTTTGTGAACTGTGATTGGACTTACAGGTTGAAGTCGACGTACTGAATACTGGAAGAGAAACGTTTGGCTTGGAAAACGTGCTGCTTAGACCGTTCACACGTGGTCGTGGAACACTTAGATTAACACGGTCTATGTGCTCTCCTCCGCTGACGCACAGATCTAGGCAAGGGAGGGAACTCCGGGATCTGGCTGATCTAGCGCTACCGTTCTTAGATATCCCGCCGGTCTGAAGCGGGCACCAGCCACAATATTAACAACTCCTGATCGCCTTTAAGGGGTGCTGAAAGTGATTTGAGAGTAATACTAGCGGAAAGTGGGAAGTGAAAAGCGCTCCGCTTGTTTTGAAGGTTGTTTTAAACCGGAAGCGTTGGAACACTTTTGTTTTATTGAGAAATCCTAAACTTCGATCGCAACGCTCATTACACGAGCAGCACACAACAGGGAGATTTTCTCTTGATATTCATTTCCACTCCCTTTTCGTTTGAAAAAGCGGTGTCCAAGAGCCCTACCTTCCCCTTTAGACTACAATGCTAAGTTCTTCTCAAGCATGCTTAGTTGAGTGTAGTTAGGAGCACCGAAGCACGCGTGCAATCCTCATCGATTCAAGGCTCATTTCGCACCCACATCAGCTAACATTCCATAGTCCGCTGTCCGTCAGTTGGAATGGTAGTACTTGTCTCGAAGGAGAAAATATCGGCTTCTCGTGTGTGTCATTATTCAGGTGTGACTGCGCATCTTAAAGAAGGTCGAATTCGCACGAAAGTCCATGATGCGTAAGCGCACTGGGGAATCAAGGAAGGCATTTGTCGGCAGTCACTATTTTTGCAAGTAGGACCAGAAGTAACCTTGTCTCCAGCGAAGCCCGCCAAGAGGAGAGAAGGCCTCGTACCATCCTTTTCAGGCGCCATGATGAAGTCCAACGGAACCGCGATTCAGAGAACTAGGTACAAGCAGCACATAGCGGATCTCTTCGGAGTTATCTGCAAAGTACACATGTTGGATGAAACAGAGCGTGCCTCTTCATGACCAGTTTCATGATGTGCTGCCTTGTATTTCGGCTGTGTTTTGCTCGAGAGACTGTGACAGCGCTGGCAAGCCGATGATCTTTGCTTCAGGGAGTGTTGCATGCAGCAGTCGAGTTGTGATTGAAAAGGTAGCGGAAGCAACAAACGAAACGAGGTATATTGCCAAGCCTAAGAGTGTGGTGTTGCTTAATAAAATGGAGTGTAGACAATGAGAGTAACCGACGGAAGAGAGTGAAAGGTATGCTGAAGGAGCTGGACAGCTCAAGGATTCCACATTACATAAACGTGACGGAAATACAATATAGCAACAGAAACTTGGGAATCCCGGAATCTTAGACACCGCCATGCTCTGAAGAGCCGAACACGGGACCTTCAGGCCACCTTGTGCCTCATCGATATGCTAGTGCACTCATGCGCCCTTTGTATATTCCGCAGGTGTACTACGATGAACGTAATAGCACAAGGAACGGAGAAGAACGAGGCGCAATACATCCCAGCGGTCAACTGGGCCGCAGGCCTTCGAACTCCTCGTTTGACCGCGGCGGGTCTCTGACCGATTCGGCTGCGGGACGCTATGCACGAATGGCCGGCCTGCCATCTCACAGGCTACAGACCATGACCTAGCGTGGACCTGAACCGCGCAGCCGCTTTCTTTTCCGGCAAACTCGCCAGCGTGGTGAGCAACCGCGACAGGGTGAACACTTCCATGACGACCACGGTGAACTGTGGTAGGGTTCAGCTCGCTGGCTCGGTTATCGCCCTGGTGATGTACTCCACTTCCTTTCAATATTTATTGAGGCGGGAGATATTAAACATACACCTGAGTCAGAGCTTTGGCTCTGCTGAGTATCATTCGCTACCCTGCTATTTACGCAGAGCGAATGATATGAAAGCTAGTATCAATCGCTAGTCTTTCTTTGGTGCTTGGCGAATGATACTGGAACAACGATGAACTTTTCACGGACGAGTCGTCCGGGCGGGTTACAACAACAACAACGTGGTGGAACGCCACCGTATCGATTTTTGCTTTCTTTGCCGCGAGACTGATTCTCGGACAACCCGCGCCGCATACGCCACAGCCTGCATAGCGACGAGGGCTGTTGCTCAGTGGACTGCTCCAGGCCCACTGCTTCGGCGGTTGCGTTGGGACCACAATTTTTGGTTGGGGTGCTCGTGGCATCAGGGCGGAGCAAAGGTTGTAGAGTCGTGCTGAAGGGCGGTGCATTCTTCCGCGCTCCACGATGAGAACCGCACCCCAAAGGCCCTCCTGTAGCCGTATTCATGAAGCGGCGGGAGCGGGAAGGCAGGCGATGCCCTCCCGCTCCCGCCGCATCCCGCTCCCGGCTTCCCGTAGCCCGGTTGGTATTCATGAACCGCCGGGAAGCGGGAGCAACCGCGACGCGCGAGTTAGATTCGCAGCGGAGGCGGGAATTGCAAGATTCAAAAACCAATTTCCCAAATTACCGATGTCTCAACCAGGGATGAGCGGATAACGAAATTTTAAGACCCGGATTACGGACAATTTTGCCTAAAAATGGCCGGATAACGGAAACACGAATAACGGACAAGCAACAAAAATTAAAACTGGCTTTAAACTGCTCGAATCTCAACAGAATATTGGATGTTCACGCACTGTCAAGTTAGATGCCATCTCTCACCATTTTAAAAGTATTTTGAAGAAAAAAGGTGAACTGTTACCGAGCTTATCGGCGAGAAAAGTGGCACGATCCCCAATAGAGAAACCAAGACTATTTTGTAATACAATCTTTTGCCACTCCACTCGGCTGATGTTTCGGCACAACCACCTTCAGTGGCTGGAGATAACAAGGAGCGCTGCTACTACTCGTTTATAGATCATTTCACAGCACAAATTGCATTTTAAAACTATTCCTTTTTTGAAGTTAAAGAGGCCAAACGCGAGGATGGACGCGTAAAGCACCCTAAATGACCTTTTGGAAGCAGTTGAAATGCTGATAAGCCACCCTTTCAGGTATACAATAGCGAGATTCATTCAATTCCTATTCACCTACATTTATTTCGACCCGACGGTAACTTATTCGTACAGTTGTTCGACAGTATCGCTATATCTGAGGTTCTGAGGTAGTCGAACGCGAAACTGTCTGGGATGCATGAAATAACAATTTAATTTATAATTTATAACAAGCAATTTAAAATAATTGGATGCAATTTATAACTGCACCATTTAAATTTTTAATTTTGCCGCATGTAAATAAATCGAACACACAGATCGCCGTGTGGGAATGCCCCGTTGTTAGTGTAGTCACCTTCGTGGCGTTCTATCCTTTCACTCGTTTGTTCGATTTCTACGACACCTCTGCGTGCACGGCGCACCCAGGACGTAGCGCACAGCGTTGGACGTGCGACTATTAGGTTAAGTTAATCCTCCATATTCTCTAAAGATGAGACGAAGATAGACTACAAGAAGAAATTGCTGAAGGATTGTGATAACAGTTTGTAGACTTTTTCGAAGATTTTGGAACTACTCTACTATTGAGGAAATAATTTCTAATTTTACACATACCGTCAGTTTTGTTTTTATTTTATTGTTTATTACGAAGTTCAATCCTATTTCGCTGACGATCTCTTCTTTTCCACGCAGGACGTGCTCGTAAAATGTCCACCGACTGGCAATGGGAATGTATAAGAAGTGGTATTGCGAGAAATAGAGTGCGTGGCGCATCCGACGAAAGAACTACTCATCGTCAATGTTTCAGATCAATTATGTGATTTCTTTAAAATCAAGTAAGTGACAGAAGCCGTACCCACCCCCCCCCCCTCTCCTCAGAAGATGGCCCAGGAACACGTTACGAGACATATAGCGAAGATAACCCCACGTGAAGACGACTTTTGATGGCAAAATCGCCATCGAAATGCTATTTCTTGCAATTGCACACATCACCTCATTGACGGCTTCCCGGCGTTCCCGACCGGTTGAGTGCGGGTAGGCCGGGAGCCTCCCGCCATCGGCGCGGGAGACTCCCGTTGCTTCCGGGCATGTTCGTGAATACGATCTTTTGCCTCCCGCCTTGGTCGCTTCCCGCGGGAAGCCTTGAACGTTCCCGGGAACGTTCATGAATACGGCCACTGGACTTCCGCGGCGTTCCCGCTGCCCTATCCTTCATCATAGGTCTCTGTCTAGTTCCTTCGATCAATCTCAGTGGTGGCTTTTGGTCTTTAAAGGCCGAGTGCTTCAGCTTTCTTGTAACGACCAGCCATCACTGTCTTCAAAGCTTTACGCCCTTATATTTTCTCATTACCACATGACGGACGGCTGCCTCCAGCACATTCTTCTGATTCAGAAATGCTATCTGAACTATGCCGTGTTCTATATATTGTATATAGCATTGGGACTGGCTTACGAAACAGTTCCCTTGAGGCCTATTCACCGTGCTACGCATTAATGCGATATACTTCGATGTGTATATATATAAACCTGCAGAAGAACCAACAATAAAGACAATTTAACGCGGAAAATATAAAACTAAACATTTTTCTTCTTCAAAAATGCTCCGTTTCGCCACCTATGTGTCTTCGGACGAACCTTTTGAAAAAGGTCATACACTCTAAACACTCAATAGACAAAAAATCGGAAGCATTTCTTACGAAACGTTCAAACGAGCTGAAATAATGCAATGCCGCCGAAATCCATTCTGTATTTCTTCGTTTCTCCCGGCAAAAGTACGCAGTATTGCGTCGCGGGGCCGTACCACCCGCCGTTGTCATGGCGGGCCCGCGGTACCCGCAAGACTCTGCTGCTGGCCTTATACTCCCGCGGGAGCATCCGCGGAACGTCCGCGGACCAATAGTGCACGGCGGAGGCGGGCGTGGCGAGGCGCGGCGATTGGCCAGGTGAGGAGTCTCGGCGCGATTCCCGCCCTTCCTGTGTACCCGTAGGTGGTTCAGTGTGTTTATGCTTCTGTGACGAGAACAGTCTTTTGCTAGCCACCTTTTATGCGGTTCGTTAGCGTTCTGATGCTCTCTTATCAGAGAGGGCAAGCTCTCATGCGAGCAAAGCATGAGAAGGGACGGGGTCGCGAAGGTCGCGACACTGCCGCCCCACAAGAAATAAATACACGAACAATATTGATCGTGATGAAGTCGTTGAGATGAACATCGATGTCGTGAAGATTGAGATTGTCGGCGTAGTCGGTGTTGCCGTGGGAGTAGTTGATCGAGGCTAGTTCTAAAAAGGTGGTATTAGAACTTATTCTGCATTGTTAGTGTTATTAGCGCAAAAATGTAAAATAAACCACATAATATTTAGAAGAAAAGAAAAACAAGGGAAAATCAACAACCTTTCTCCGTTTGAATGGCGACGCCTGCGACCGTGAAGGACACAACAACATGTTGTGTCCCTGGTCGCATATGGCGCATTTGAAGCTACAGTCGTCGCTGTGGTTTGGCTGGAGGCATCTGTTGCACAGGCCGAGCACATTTGCCTGGACTGCTCGGTTGGGAGGGAGTTTATAAAGGGTTTTGTTATCAGAAGGTCAGAGTGAATGATATAGGAGGATTTGCCTGTGGTACCACTGGGTTTGCTTATCTACATCCACGTCTTTGTTGTCTCTATCGACGACATACTTCGGCGAATCCCCGAATAATTGCGACGATGATTTGCATCAGTGATTGGGTTACAAATAAGCCGAACCTCAGCAAGGATATGAGTATGATAGGTCCAAATGCATATGTTAAAATCGTTAGAAGGGCTATTGCACTCAAGGCAGTGAGTGCTGATTTCCAGTGGTTTTTAATTACATGTATGATGGGTGTTATATCTGGAAGACTAAATTCTTTAAACCAGTCAATTTTGTCCACCCATTCCCAGGATTGGGGGTCGTGGATTTTGAACAGTGATTCATCTTTAGGTAGGAATGCTAGAATACCTTCCAGTTTCTGATTAGTTAACTGGTTTCTACACGTTGTGTGACATGTTTCTGATATCACTGCATGACTGAAATCGAGAACAACTGTAGATGTGTTCTTGCTAGGTCCGCATTCTATAGGAAATGTGTTTTCTCCGCACATTAGAGTTATCCACGCTGGTTTGTTCGTATGACACGACACTTCTAGATGTGCTCCTTCTTGACAGTTGTAGCATCCAGTCAAATTTGATAACAATATCTCACATTCTTGTTCAAGTATGAAATCTGCTGAATCAAGCATGATTTTAGAGTTAACCAAAATCGTGATTTCACCTTCGTCTGTTGTTAGGAATAGATCATCATGATCCCTATTAAGATTGAAAAAGGGAGACAAGATGGGAAGATGATTTGAAACATCATTTTTAATATCATATATGTTTTCCTTTGGACATTCGCATTTCGTTGGAGGGTTTGTTCCTCTGCAAGCACAAATCATGCGATTTAAACAATCTTTGAACTGACTGGTTGCGCCAGATAAGTGTGGACATTCTACTGGTAAACTAAATCTGTCCGGAATCAGCAGGGAGTCCGTTTGTGACAGTGCGAATCGTCTGCTAAGTATAGCTAACTGTGGTTTCTGAACAGATATTGCTGTTATTGTGAAACTGTCAAAATTTTGTGGTACGTAAGGTTGAAAAATGATGTCTTTTTGCAGAACCTTATTGTAAATATTCATTTTGACTTCAATGTGCACTGATGGTTTCCATTCTGCACACTCTACTATCTCATATACTTGTTCACTGCGTGGGACATGTGCAACTCTGTAAAATGAACAGGCTGGGAGCGGTAACAAGCAGCCGCAAGATAGACCTCCACATGACCTTTCGCACCCAGAATATCCGGGATATTGGGATGACCCAATTAGCTCCTTTACGGTATCGTTTGATCTAAGTTTTGCACATGTACCCTTTGTACATGACCCTGCCTCGGGACATCTAACAGCGCTATATATTTGCGGAAGGGTATCTCTTGTGTAGAAGAGCATTCGTTTGGAGCAAACCATCCTCATAGGTTTGTTTCTTATTTCTATCGTGCCAACAGTCTTATTGGCGTGTCTTATGTTCACACATAAATCAGTTTGTATTCTGTTAAATAGTATTTCTCTGCTGAAATCGTGTGAGCACTTATTACTTTCTGTGCAGACAAGATCTATGTTGTTTCTCATATGTCCGTGCTGGCATGCTGAGCTTATTGTTGTCAGTGCGAGTATACATATGGAAAGTGTAACAGTATTGGGCACTATTGGTGCGGGTGAAAATGTTCGTAACCGACTTTGTTCTCTTTTGATGGGTCTAATTTCTATGTTCATGTTGATCTTTCTATTTCTTCGTAGACAATAGCATAGAAGAAGTTTAACTAGGATTGTGAGGTACAATAAAGCAGCGATAGAGGCTATTGCTCCAACTGGCCAACAGTGAGGATTTGCAAAGAGCTTCTTTGAAAGCAATCTTTGTGAGTGTTCACAGATATGTGGTACTAGACATTTTTTAATTATAGTGTTGGTTTTAGTATTGTACGGGTATGACATTGAGATATTGATTTCCTTTCTAATTGATGAAGGTGGCAATTTAAATAGCATTTCTGCTGTGTTATTTAGGAACGTTTTACATGCTTCATGCATACAGAGCGTGAATTTTGAGTATGGTGGGTAAACGCTAACAATTCCGTTATTACAAGCAAGGTTTCCTTCCTTAGCTGTAGTGGACTGTAATATTGTGAAAATTAGCAAGATTGTGAGTGTATAATAACTAGGCCGCACACTTTGTGAATAGCTTGATGAAGATTGTGGCTCTTCTAGGCTTTCTTCGAAGTTGCGAATTACTTCTAGGGCTAGTTGTCTTGATTTGCGGACTGGGCGCGTCACTTGAGGAGCGCTTTGTCTTGCACTTTGTGACTCGGGGTTCTCATCAGGTTCTTGAGGTTCGGTACGCACTTCTGTCCCGTATACGTGACGGTTTGTCACGATAGAAGTGGGTCTTTGATCCTCTTCGCCATGGTTTTCGTCATGAGGATTGCATCTCAATTCCAGTGGATAAATCTTATTGAGAGGTCTATGTAAAACGGTTCGATTGGGTAAAGTCATTTTAACCGACCTTATTTCACCGTCGTTGCTTTTGATAAGCTCCGTTATTTTTCCATAGGACCAGCTTCCTCTGGGCATAAATTCCCTTTCTATGAGTACTATTTCTCCCAAAACGGGTTTTCTAAGTGATATGTGTCGCGGCTGTGCTAAATCTACACGTTGCATGTCCCTTAACTTGGTGAGGTATTCCGAATTCCATTCTTCCCAGAATCGATTAGCTATGCGTTCGGAATGTTCAAGGGCTTGTAGTGCTTGCCTCGCTGTTTGAATGAGTTCGGGTTCGTAGGAACTGTCCCCACTACTTCCTATTTCTGTTATTGGTAAACCGTACTCCAAGTTGCCTTGGAGAAAGTCTACGGGACGTAGTGGAATCTTCGCTAGGTCGGAAGATGCCGACTTTGCAAGGGGCCTCGTGTTAATGATTGCCTCGATTTGTGCCATTGCAGTGTTAAGTTGTGTAAACGTAAGTCTCCGTCTACCAATAGCTTTGTGAAAAGCTTTTTTGACTGTGCCTACCATTCTTTCCCAAGCACCTCCCATCCATGGTGCTCCAGGTGGGTTGAATAACCATCGAATTCCAGCATTCGCACTGTACGTCATTACAGACGCTTCCGATCTGTCTGTTGAGTGAAACATGGAATTTACTATGCGTTCTCCCAACTTGAAGTTTGATCCGCAGTCGGTACGCATAAGCTTCGGCACACCTCGGCGTGACACGAATCTTATCAGGCATTCAAGAAATGCGCCCGTAGACATGTTTTCTACCACTTCTAGATGAACAGCGCGGGTAGTTAGGCAGGTGAATAGACAAACATACATCATATCTTGATTTATTGCATGAATTGGTCCGAAGAAGTCGCAACCAGTGTTTTGAAAGGGTTTTGATGTGACTACTCTGTCTCTCGGTAGTGGTGGCATATCAGGTGCGCCAAAGGGCAGTCCCTGATATCGTTTGCATACAGTACATTTTCTCAGATATTTACTAAAAGTTGCTGAAGGTTTTGGTAGCCAGAATCGTTGTCTCAAGATGCACAACGTTTGCTCTTTACCGCAATGTGCGTTTTCATTATGTATCTTTTGTAGTATAAGTCTGGCTAATTCAGAGGTCCCGCTTAAATACATGGGTGACTTAGTGTCATTTTCCATGATCGCGTTTTGCATGCGCGACTCATGCCTTATTATACCTTTTTCGTCTCGTATAATTCGTTTGTGAGGGAACCGCTTTTGAAGTTCCGAAATTTGCAAATGCTTGTGTTCGTGCTGCAGTATAATGGATTCTGCTAGAGCCATGTCTTCTGCAGTTATGTTGTGGTTGTTGGAGAAGTCAACAATATTTTGAAGTGATATGTTGGCGCGGCCACTGTTGTTGACCGTACTCGTCCATTGGCAGATTAGTTTACCACAACGTGCGATTACTCTGAGGGCCAAACTGAGTCGAGAAAATCGACTCAGATCGATTAATGGGGTTGGTCCCTGAGTGAGTTGACTGATAGCTGGATGCGCTATCTTTTGTTCGTCTTCTCCTACGACTTCTTCATCATAGTCACCATCTATGTTTGCTATTTCCTTGAGTTGCGATAAGGCTTCGGGGTTTGATAACCAGCACGGTCCTTTGATCCAGCCAATTTTAGTGACCTCTTGATAAGATACTCCACGTGTTCCAGCATCGGCAGGGTTAAGAGCTGTGGGGACGTGAAAGAATGAAACAGGCATTCCCTGACTTTGAAATTGTCTCTTGAGTTTTAGGATGTGGTTTCTCTGGTTGTCTACGAATATCGGTACTTTTCCAGACTTTTTTATCCATGACAGGGCTATTTCGCTGTCACTAGCTATGTTAATTTGGCTAATTTTGTGTTTTGAAACGTCAAATATGGTCTTTGCTAGACGCATTCCAATCACTATACCAATGAGTTCAAGCTTAGGGATGGTTTGCTTCGATTTTTTGGGAGCCAATCGGGTTTTTCCGCTTACAAGTGAGCTTACTTCGTTTGTAATGTTATTTTTAAAGAAGGCACATGTGGCAATTGCCATCATACTAGCGTCTGCAAATATCCATAAAGTGCTTTCCCTAGTCTCTTGGTTTGTGTCTGTTGAACCAATATATCGCGGGATTGATAATGAGATATTGTTAATGGGGTTGCACGACGAAATCCATGTTGCCGCAAGGTTTAAAGGTATTCGTTTTTCCCAGTCACTAGTCGTTTCAAAGATCTCACGCATAAGAGATTTGAGCTTAACCATAAGCGGTGCTGCGATGCCTATAGGGTCGTAAACGGAATTTATCTGACTGACAATGTCACGTTTCGTTAGTATTTGCTTGTTGGGGAATGAGATTTTTACAGAAAATTGGTCTGTTTTCGTGTTGTAGTTGACTCCTAGGAGTTTTGTTTCTCCAACTGGAGCTTTATCTGCTTCCGGAATTGTGATGTTCACAGCGTCCGAATTGGAGACGAATTCGCGTAAGTTCATACCAATTTCTGCGAAGAGTGATTTGGATTCTTGGTATTTTTGCGTTGCTTCCTCTTCGGTTTGTGCGTGGAGCAGTATATTGTCAACATATAAGTTTTTCATGATTTCTTTTGTTAGCATTGTGTTTTTTCTGCTGAGGAAGCTTATAAGAGCCATGTTTAAGATGCTCGGGGAAGCGGTTATACCGAAAGGTAATCTTTTGAAGCGCAGTTCTACCACGTTTTCTCTTGTTGGTGGTTTACTGAAATCTTTAAACCAGAGAAATCTGCATAAATCCTTGTGAGAATCAAGCAGTCGAATTTGAGTGAAGGCGGCCTCGATGTCACAAAGAAGAATGATTTTCGATAATCGACTTGATATAAGTATGTCATGTATTTTGTTTACAAAGGATTCTCCTTTAAATATAACATCATTTAGAGAAAGTTCATTCTTTTTCTTTGATGACGCGTCGAACACTATGCGTAGTGGCTTTGGCTTGTGCTCTCGCCAAACTCCAGAATGTGGCATATAATACGTACCAACCGAGTTTTCAACGTTTCCGTCGATCGATTCTACTATACCGTTCGAAATGTAGTCTGAAATTGTTTTGCAATACAAATGTTTCTGCTTTGGGTTAGCGTTGAGGTGTGTATGAAGCGAAATTACCCTTTTTATTGCAACAGCGTAGTTGTCAGATAGCTCTAGGTGATTGCTTTTTAAAGGAAATGGAGCAGTGATGTGACCATTTAGGAAAGAAATTTGCTTAGAGTACTCTTCAAAGTACTCGAGTATTTCATCATTTTTCCTTTCTTCGCCTGAAGAAATTCCTAGGCCTTCTAGCTCGAACATTTTATGTAACATTTCCGATTCTGTGTTGGGCACTATAGCCGTCATTCCGTACATAATTGGGGCGGATTTCGGATCTATATCTAGAATACCTTTGCCATATAATGTTGGACCAAATATGGTTCTCGCAACTTTCAATCCCGATGGCGTAATGGTGCCGTTTTCGGTCATTTCTAACACGAAATTATGATAATAATCGAGACCCACAAGTATATCTGGGTTCTGATGTTCTCCGCGTAGCTTGGAATTTGATACGCAGATTTCCTTGCTTTGAAGAAATTGCTTGTCATTGGATGTCAGTTTGATTGACGGAAAACCATTGGTGACTATTGGTTTTGTCTGTACTAGTATGTCTAGGTCTTTACCGTAAGCAGATCCTATTTTAAGCGAAACGATATTGCTTTGGAACATTTCAGTGTGGCCTCCTATGCCCGACATAACACACGTCTCTGTTTTTAGCTTTGGTAGGCCTAATTTGTCAGCTAACGCTTCGTTTATGACCGATTTTTGTGCTCCTGTGTCGAAGAAAAACAAGATTTTTTGGAATTCGCACGTATTATGATTCCAAATGTTGCCCTCGGCTGTCATTAATATGACCTGTTCTTGATGTATTGCTGAGGGCGTTGTTTTCTCTATTCCAGGGTTTGAGTGTTGAACGCCCTGAGATGGGGTTTGGTAGGGTCTCCTCCTGGGATCGCTTGTGTGAAGGTTGTTTGGAGGTTGGTTGTAACTCGAGGCATTGTGTGGATAGCGCCTGCCAGTGTTTGGCATACGTGGTGCTTCTCTATTAGATCCTCGAGGTGGATTTGTGTTGTTAGCACGGTTGTTCGTCTTTTCGTAGCAAACGGTTGAATGGTGTTTGCGTCCACACATAGGGCAGTCAGATTTCTCGCATAAGTTGCTCGAATGAGAATTTGTAAAACATTTCCAACATAGCCTTTTGTCTACTAGAGTTTTTCTTTTTTGCTGCATACTGATATCGGCATGACATTGTGATGAATAATGTCCCGAATTTTCGCAAAACACACATTTTTGTGTTGCTTTCGTTGGTGGTGTGAACTCTTCTTGGCGGGGACCGCTGTTGTGGAAACGATTTGGAGGGTTGCCCATTGGTTTGGTGTGTTTTGACGGCTGATATTTCATACGCGATTCGACATATGATTTTGACGAGATTTCAGTTTCAATTTCATGCATTAAATCTTCGATTTGGACTTCATCCCTCTCTTTAATTGCTACGAGTACGTTTTTTACGATTTCGTAAGGAAATTTCTGGAGGATGGTTTCTGTCCACATTGCGTCTTTTGTATTTCGTATATCTTGACCTGTAGATACCATTTGGTTTATGAACATACTGATTTTGTCAAAGGTGTACGCACAGCTCTCCGCTTGACTACTTGCGGGTTTTAAGAATGTAAGGTTTTGAATAATTCTCGACCTGTTTATTGGCTTGTTGCCATATTTTTTCTTCAGGGTTTCGATCATCCAATTGTAATTCTGAGGTACGAGTTGTATCCCCTTAATTGCGGTATCTGATCTCCCTCTTAGGCTATCTTTTAACATCATCATTTTTTCCACCGTGCTCAGACTTTGGTTGTGATGGATGAGGGTCTCGTAGATAGCCCAAAACTCTGGAAAGTCCTCCTCTACGCCGTAGAACTTCGGTAGGGTTAGTGCTGGAGTCCTTATTGACCTGCAGACTGTTTGTGCGGGGTTATTTTTCTCAAGAGAATCTGCTGAGTTGTCTTCTGTTAGCCAATCGGAAGGGCTAATATCGAATTCCTCATTGCAGCTGTTTTCGCTGGTTAGTTTATTGGTATCGACATCTAATTTTGAGTCGCATCCAGAAGTTTCTGTGCCTTTTTCTATTGACAACTTCCTTGCAAGCCTATTTTTTGTACTTTTTGCTTCTGTAAGGCGTGATTCTAGCATATACTGCATTTCATCTGCTTTGCCTACCACATCGTTAAAGTTTGTTTCCTTTTCGATGTCCTCAATTATTGTCAGCAATGACTTTTTCTCCTCTTTAGACGCGGCTTCGCTATATTCTTTCTTAAGTTGTGAAATTTGAGATTTCAGCTCTTGCCTTGCTCGACTTATCTGTCGAATTCCTCCGCTCATTAAGTCGATTGCCGTTTGGACTTCTTCATATTGTATTTCTATTTCACCTAAGTACTTTTGTGCTAGTGTGTAGCACTTAAAATTGTCTGTTAGCGCGTTAAGTGTGTTAACGCTAATTGAAATTGGTTTCTTATATAAAATCACATCCATTTTTGCTGGAATAGTGATGGCTTTTTAGCTTGTAAACACTCGTGTACCGATTAAGGTAGCTTCTTTGAATGTCCAACAGATCGCTCGGGATCTGGTTTAGTTACCGCTAGGGGTTACTGTATTGACCACTAGAGGTCGGTGTTCAAATCGCTCGGGATCTGGTTTCGGTACCGCTCGGGGTAACCGTTTTGACCACTAGGGGTCGCTTGCAGATCGCTCGGGATCTGGTTTCGGTACCACTCGGGGTAACCGTTTTGATCGCTAGGGATCAATGTGCAGATCGCTCGGGGTGACCGGTTTATACGAAGTTACACAATAAATTATTCGGTCGATGCACCAAAATGTGTACCCGTAGGTGGTTCAGTGTGTTTATGCTTCTGTGACGAGAACAGTCTTTTGCTAGCCACCTTTTATGCGGTTCGTTCGCGTTCTGATGCCCTCTTATCAGAGAGGGCAAGCTCTCATGCGAGCAAACAAAGCATGAGAAGGGACGGGGTCGCGAAGGTCGCGACACTTCCGCGGATGCTCCCGCGGGAGTATAACTCAGGCCATAGGGCAGGGACGCAGACCTCGCCGCCAGCGGCGTCCCTGCCCTATCCTTAACCACAGCGGCGTTGCCGCAGAAGTCCGTGGGGGCCTTAGGCCTTGTTTAGTGCGCGCGCGACGCGCGACGCGATGCCATGTGTAGTGGCCGAATTGATCAGTCGCGTCGTTCGATCAATTTGGCCACTACGCATGCATCGCGTCGTGCGTCGCGTGCACACTAAACAAAGCCTTAGGCCCCGTTTATACTTCGTCGCGGCTCGACGCGATGGCCACGTAATGAGGCCAAATTGATCGATCGCGTCGCACAATCAATATGCCCACTATACGTGGCGCCGCGACGAAGTATAAACGGGGCCTTAAGCCCATCAGCGCGCCCCGGACAACTCGTCCGTGAAAATTTCATCGTTGTAAGTGCAGCGTCGAGTCACGGGCACACGCAGCTCCGTTCCCGCTACGCTGCATTTAGGCTGAGACCCGAGCCTAGCCTTACACCGAAACGGAAACGAAAGCGACAGGGACAGTACTAATCGGGCTGAGCCCGCTCCGATTGCACATGGTCGTGGAACACTCACATAAGCACGGTTCCAAGGGAAGGAACTCCGGCGTCTGGCTGATCTTTTAAAACGATTCTGACGGATTCACCCCGAACGGTTACCGTATATCGGTTGTCTGCGCCCCCTAGCTTAGAGATCGCGCGTCGGAGTCCATGTTGCCACGCTCGATCGATTTCTTATGGGCCTGAGATGGCAGAGCGGACAAGCGGGTCGTGGGGCAGTAGGAGTTCGCTTCATGCGAGAAAGGTGAAGGGTTCGGTTCCCCAGCGTTGTGCCATACTTAAGTTTCAGCTGAGTTCTTGGGGTTTGAGGGACTTCGACGTGTAGGCAGTTCTGATGGATTTTTTGCGCAGTTTTCCAGCACTCGCCGATACACTTAAGGCCCCCGAGGGGCGGTCTTTATGTACGAATGGTCGCCGCGCCCGCGACGACGACTGTCGCGTGCGCGATGAGCTCAGCTGCGCTCGTGGGAGCTGTGCCTCATGACTTGCTGCAGACGCTAGGTTTGAGTTGTTGATATCCCTTTCGGGTGTTGCAGGAGTTGCGGGAAAACAGGCTCTGGTTCAGAAATTGAGTTCGAGTTATAAAACTGAGCAACGTTCTAATGCTCAATTTTGTATGATGCTTCTCCAGCAAAAGCTGAAAATATGACACACTATCGCAGTGAAACTGAGTTTGTATACACTTTCTAACACTTGATGTGCAAGTTTTGATGCAGGTGTAGATACCACTGGTCGCTGAAGTCACCCAATTGCGACGTCTTCCGTCGCGCTCGCCGCGCGACTCGCCGCGTTCGCGGCGACCATTCGTACATAATGTCCCGCAGCCAAGGCCCCCACAGACTTCTGCGGCGCCGCCGAGCGACATCGCTGAGCGGCGCCGCCGAGCGGCGCCGCTGAGTGGCAACGGCGAACGGCGAAACCGCTGAGCGGCGCCGCTCAGCGGCTTGACTCATCATCAGTGGGAGCGGTGACGGCGAGGTACTGTACTGTTTCTAGTGGGGACCGACTGGTGCTTAACAATAACGCGCCCCGATGACGATCGCGCGCCCGCATCGCTTACTAGGAAATCATATATGTGGTGACTTTTGCATTATACGAGCATAATGTGTATTCCCATTCGAATGGGGAACAGGTAGCCTGATCAAGCGCTGCGCTGTGAGACCCTCCCCGGGAATCAGTGGGCTTAAACATGCTCGTCTAAAATCTGATAAGCTTCTCTCTTCTTTTTTATTCGGATTTTTTTCTACTAGTTTCTACTACTCCTTGACACTGCGCTGTAAATTGTATTGTAAATTTAATGTGCTATTTGATGTTAGAAGGATGTTTTGTTGCGACCAAAACTGTTGCGCCAGACGAGACTCGAACCCAGTCCATGGGCAGGATGCCAGCTCACTACGCCACCGCGATCGCCATTATTCGGCACAGGCGGCTGCCGCGCCGCGACTTCGCGTGCGGCACATTGCGGCGTTGCGCTTGCTGCGCTGCGCGCGCTCTTCACAGCACTGCTGCTTCAAGACTGTTGAATCTGCCGCAATGAGAATAACTCCACTCAACAACTACACTCAATTGGTTCCAAGAAGGCTACAATCTAACGCTCATTCAAGAAAAGGAGAACGGGTGGCCACGGCAGTTTGAGGTGATGCGTGTCAGCAGATGCAGCTTTGTACATTATGGATGTCTATTTCCTCCCTGAAACAAAGTTTGGGAAAAAGAATTACGAAATGTACTTCCACAGACTATTGTGAGGCGGTAATGGATGCGTATTCAGATTACTACACAGACTTGCTGTGGTCAGCTAACCAAAAAATCAATTCACCGCCCTCAGAGCGATAGATGACTAAGTTTGCCTGGGTGGGTAACGAAACTTGGATCAAACTGAGGTACACGCGACTACCGGCGCTTCTTTCTTCATTGCTGCACGCGCCTTTATTCCAGGAATATTTGTTATGCTCTCGCCCCTTCATCACTGTACATATTACCACCAAGTGTCACTGCGACCTGGTGTGTCCTTCTCTCATTAGTACAAATATGGGTATAGGTTTCTGGTGTGATTGTTGTAGTATTCGCTGACGATTTCACGAGTAGTCGACGGTTGCTCATGCCTAACAATTACGAACAATCCCTTCGAAAAGGCGATTAGTTGGTCATGGACCCAAAGTCGCTGATCATCTGAGCTGGACTACAGCTATTTTCCCAATACAATATACTGGACTGAAATTTCGTACTTCAGTTATCGGCCAGTTAGTCAGCCAGCAAGCAAGGGCGGTAGCCATCATTCTGACAACCGTGGTAGAGATGCGTAGTTTTCGTGTAATCCACGCATTGTAATTTCCACCAATGTACAGTGAGGTTTAGCCCAATGTTCAATTCACGGGTCAGAGTACTCGAGTGTCGGTGGATCGCGCGCACGAAACAGCTGAGTCATTGCGCGGCGCGGTTCCGTCGCGGCAGCCGCCGGTGTCAAATAACTGGGACCCGCCACCGCCAATATTCTGATATCAGATATGGAAGTAAATTGTCCTTGCAACCACTTATAGCCTCTGTAACATCCGCGTCAGCAAACGTGTGGACCAACAGTGTGCTATTTACATTTGTACATATTATTAGTGTTACGCATTATTGCTATCTAGGGCGAGTGGTAGTGCAGCCGCTGGAGGCGTTTACTGTCGCGATCACCCGCTTCCAGGTTCTTGGTTCGGACTTCCCTGTAAGGCCAACCAAGCATTTCACCTCTCCAGGGTTGGCCAATTGGTACCAGACTTGCCTGTAAGGAAAAGCACTGACTTTCCATCGGCAGGCCACCGCAAGCCATTGTATAGGCCAAGTACTCATTCCGGTTGCTTCCACGATATACCGTAGGAATAGCATGCGTGGCGCATTCCGCAATGGGACTGACTAATGCCGACCTTCATCCGTTATCCTTTATGGTTATCTAAGTAACTGACACAATGGACACGGTAATATTTTGTGGGATTACTTGGTTGATTTTCAGGCAGGTTACGTTCAGATTCATATCCTCCTCCATTCATACTCGTCCCTTTTTCTCCCCCCCCCCCCCCTCCGCCTGACTAGGAGAGCAATTAGTCTCCACTAAGTAAGGAAGTTTCAAGAAGCGGGCTGACAGCTTTTCTATAACAATCCCCCTATATATAGTTCATATATATCTACAATATGATTATGAATAAAATATGAACGTCGGACTTATAAAGGGCGAAAGAACGAAGAAGAGAACCAAGGTTGTACGCCGGAGTTCTAAGGAGCTATCAAGGTTAAATTCTCCCTTAGCATAACCTAACCATCTCGGTTTATCTACTCGACGATATTCTACCTGTATATCACAAACAACAACGAGCACTCTTCACAGGTGACTAGTACAAATGAGGATCACAACGCGGACTGAGTCGAAGATCAACGACGGTCAAACTCCGTACGAGGGACGGGGAGAACTAGGAGAGCTGCCACGGAGCGAGCAGCTGCTACGTCTATGGCCATAGAACATCTAATGAAACTAAACGGAAACAGCGCCTAAATTGCTACTCCAACCTGATCAGCAGGAGAAGAGCATCGATCAACCAAAACAAGGTCACGTTCGAAAGAACGACAGACGGACGAATCGAAAAACGCTCTCTATCGATGGCACGGAATTGGCCGCCGCTACGAACAGGAAAGGGGGAAAAGACGGGCAACTGGCAGTCGGATGGACTCCACACTGTGTGTGAGGCGCCTTCGAGCCGCCTACTACTGTACCGTACTCCACTTCATCACGAGGAACTCTAGACCATTATAGCGTCTTAATACGTACATATAGAACAACGAAGCAACAACGGCATAGAGCCGCAGCAAGTAGTATACATATAAGGAGTGAAGCCAGACGGCCGTCATCACAATCCAGAAGCCACGTAGTATCCTATTCCTTGCGTCTCCGCCGGGAACACAAATGCTTCACCACTTGCGTGCAGACGACGTTTGTGAAGTTCTGCCTCGTTTCACTATCGCTTAAGCCGGGACCGACTGGTGCTTAACAATAACGCGCCCCGATGACGATCGCGCGCCCGCATCGACCGTCTCCGCTCTGGATCCCGCCGCGAAAGGGCAGAGCGCAGAGCGCAGACAGACAGACGCTGGAGCGGCGCCGCCGGGTGGAATGATTCAAGTCATTTCCGCCAGCGACGCCGCCGGTGCCGCTGGGCGACGCCGCCGGTGCCGCCGGCCGACCAGCGGCGTCGCCCAGCGGCGCCGCTGGCGGCGCCGCTGGAGGCGAACTCTGCGTCTCTGCCCTATGGTTAGGCATAGGGCAGCGGCGCCGCCGAGCGGCGCCGCAGAAGTCTGTGGCGGCCTTAAGACACCTTGCCGCTGCGCATCAGGCACGAGCCCGTTCAATACCACGCTGAGCACTGGACCTTGTCGATATCCCTGCCGCATCTGCTAGAGGGATGCAGACGAGATCCGCCCTCTAGTTACAGGGCAAAGGACAACCATGACTCATGTTTTCGCCGATTCGTCGCGCCGTCGGCGCTCTCCGCACTAGAGATTCTCCTCGCATAGCCCCTACGTCTCTTCTTGCCCGCGCTAGAGTGCAGACAGCGGAGCACGTCGGTGCTAGAGCACCATACTGGGACCGAGGTTGGGTGAGTCGACCAGTGCACTTCATTAGCACTCATTTCTCAAAGGAGGAGCGTCTGCTGGAGGAGTTGGCATATCAGCAACATCGACGAGCTCAGATTTCCACCTTTTCTGGCACAGGTTGAATGGAAAATATCGCGTAGAGACAATGACATGTTAGTCAACAACAACAATGGCCATTACGTGGGAGCGATGCCTCTTCCGTTTATTGGGCTTGGGAGGTGCTGTGTTCTGGGTTGAACACAACAGTGTTTATTGCCACATGTGGAGTTCTGCGCGACTAGAAGCTTTGCTATTTTGCGTGCTCTACGTGCATGATTGGAATTTTTCGCCGTTATTCCATGGCTTCAAGAATTCGGTGTCAGTCTTTGAGTTGAGGGTGAGGAGCAGTTTTCCCTTGCGAAGCGGTGAGTGATCGTGCCTCTCCCGCTCCTTGTCAAGTGAATTCCTTTTACCGGTCGAAGGAGCAAGGACTCCAACGCAACCCGCTGTGGCAGGTTATACATAAGACTAGAGAAAATGAGAGGTTATAAAGACACTGAAGTGTGTCTCCTTAATAAACCTCCAGTACTGATCTGTCCATAAGTACTAATGCTTTGCTGGAGAGAGACGGACAATAAAGAAGGTCTGAGGATGGAGCGCTTCTACGCCCTCATTTCTTGGAATCGTCATATTTATTCCCGTGGAAAGTAGCGGTTTCGGTGCGTCTCGATTCTGACTTGCAGGAAGTCCTACTCTTTTGGAACATGGCCTTCCTGAAATTCAGTATCCATCTACAGCAAGTTTCCGCAACAATCGGCTAGCCCTGGAGACGCAGACGACGAGCATGTTCTCTCATCCGGGCGCTGAGTCAGCTCGCTCGCTCGTAGCGCAGCAGGAGTGTCTATTTCTCTGCGCTCTCGCCATCCCGCTGCTTTGGTTGACCTTTGCCCGTAGACGCCGCCCTCTCGCTCTGCCTGCGCAGCGTCCGTAATTACACCAAACGTCCGCACGGTGGGCGCGACGGCTCCAGCGATCTCGGCCGATTTGGTGACTTGCCTGGGATTGCTTCGAGCAACGGGGGACTGGCTGCTGAGGCTGTTGTTCGCAGCTTGGACCGCTCTGCTGCTGTGCTTCCTCGGATGCTGTTTTCGGTGTAGTGGGTCTTATTTCTAGGTGGATCTAGCTCAATCGTTGTTGCCAACGTATGGCGTCTCCTGCGGAGATGGCTGGTGGAACCCGGAATTCAGAGGCGGAACCAGTGCTTTTACCATCGAGCCCAGCGAAATGGAGCATACGACGCTTCGTCGAGGGCGTGCAGCTCGGAGCAAGCACTCGAAACGTAAGCTTTCCGTTTTATCCCGCGTACTCATTTTGCTTGGCAGTGAACAACTGCGAAACAGCCGAAATGCTTTGCGATGAAGTGGCTGAGATATGGATGTCGTGACACGGGGCGTGGTCATGGTTCCGGTGACCGTTTTGCTCGTTGTGTAGAGTAGCAACAGCGGGTGCAACTCTGGGGGGGGGGGGGGTCCACTTTCCTTCATAATGATGACAGAGTTCGTACAGGGGCCGGATTCATCAACGACTAACTCGTGGGTATAGGGGGTAGAGATACCCACGATGAAGCCCGCGTCTCTGACTCTTGCCTTATCTCTACCCCATATACCCCGCATACCCACGGGTTTAATTGTTGATGAATCCGGACCCAGGTCCAAAGAGGTGAGTCCACGCTTCTTCAACTTTATGACAATAGGAGAATTTGCCCCAGATCATTTGAAGTGAAAGCCGTCAACACTAATAAGTATGCATTATAACTGTAGATGGATGACAACTTGGGGCGCAACTCGGGTTAGGAAGTGTTCACTGAAAAAAAGCGTATAGGTGGCAAACATATCGAGCACTACCATTTGCACCGAAGAAGTCTGTGCGAATTAATAAAATTGAAATTGGGCTGAATAGCCTCTACGGAACACAAAGAAGGGATATATCCTAGTCGGGGGTCGGGCACAAAAAAAACTAAACTAAAACTTATCTAAAACTTATTAACAAATTGACATGGGACGGAGCGGCTTCTAGAGGACAGAATAAAATCTATACTGTCAAAATTTACAAAAGACAAGAACGATACATTCGGCCTCGTCGCGGTTGTAAACAAAGTTGTCCCATTCATTATAATGGATGTCAGGTAGCGGTCAGCACGCGGCATGCGGCTTTGTATGGCTCCCTCACTATGATAATTCGGGTTATAACATGTCGGGCGAAAGTCAGCTGTGTTTGAATGCGCCTTACCCGCCGTCTCTACAACCGTCGCGATTTTTTGTTTGTTTTTACGTCCTACTTTGTCCTCTTGAAACTGCTCCGTGAGTCTCAAGTCAATTAGTACATAATTTAGTTATGTGCTCCCTCCCCTCCGACTAGGATAGATCCCAAGAAATCGTGAAGCATAAGGCAGGTCCCTATAAGGCTACCGTTATGGAAGAGATATAGGCCACAACCCTAGGACCGTGGCCTCTTAAGAGCTATGCGTACAGAGCCAGAAGCAATTTCGCGTACGTTGTGATTTAGAAAACACAACCCAGCATTGTTTTAAACTAGGGTGAGGCTACCAGTTATGGAGAACGCGCTGGGTGGACCCACCCTTGTCCCACCCCACGCCTCCGCCCTCTGCTCTAGACCTGCATTGCACTTAACAGTGGACAGTAGTCGTAGTGAAGCGTTAGGTACATTCGGGTTGGCGTCGTTTAACTGAACGTGCGCTTTGGGAAGGCGTTGGCTTGCCGTTGTAAAGGTATTGTAAACGAGTCAACCCTGCTTGTAATAAAACGTAAGGATAGACGACAGCTTTCGCCGTTTAAGATGCGCCACCCATTCTGCTTCTGTGGGATATCGTTGAGGAATTTGGATGTCTGTTTGCCCTATAGAATTATTTACTCTCGCCAGCAGATGGACAAATCACTGATTTGTCCTTCCCAGATAAGCTTGTTATCAATTCAATAAGGTCCGCTGTAGAAGACTTGCTTGTCTTGTTCAGGATCCGAACCACCTCATTTCGGAACGCCCTCGTCGACTGCATTACCGGCCGCTCCTTGGGTTAACCATACATTATTTTAGGGAATATCATAAAATTGTGTTGAGTATCATCATTCCCACAGAGTGCTGCATTAGCGACGCCTGTCGGTCTTGCTTAGATCTAACCAGATTCTCCTGATATCGCGTCATATCGACGTGGCCATTTTCGATATCCACCGACACCATGGTCAGTCGATATGGAGGAGGGTCGTTGAGCGGTCGGTGGCGGATCGCGGCTCTTCCACGGCCACTACAGTAGAGCACTGGGAGACGGGAGCAGTTCCTGCACGAGCACCTTGGACGCACTACACCCCGGAGTCCCTTCCCTAGCCGAGTTATGCGCTCGAAGAGCGCACAACCCATCTCCGATGTCCCCCTCAGCGACGAAAGCATTCTTGGCACGAGCCGCCTGGATGGTATACCTTTGTCCTTTTTGAATTTCGAATAGTCGAATTTCGAGTAAATTCGAATTATTCGATTATTCGAATATTCGAGAAAGTCCAATATTCGAATTATTCGATTATTCGAATATTCGAGAAAGTCCAATATTCGAATTATACGTTTATTCGAATATTCGAAAGTGGCCAATATTCCAATATTCGTTTATTCGAATATTCGAATAGTCGAATATTCGAATATTCTTTATCAATCTCTTAACAAGTTAGTGGTACTCTTCTTCGAAAACCAGGGGAGTGTGACCTTATGATAAAAAACGACGTTTGAGTTTCGCGCGTCGCTCAAAGTGCGCCGAATTGTGTGTACGCAATCTGACAAGGGAAGTCAATGAACTTCCCGTGGAGATTTCCAAAATGACCTATTGCTTGTTATAAGGGTGTGTCTAAGAAGCACCATAGTGGCCTTCAAATGTCCTGCGGGCATCTGGGTAGGTCAGAAATTACAAAAAACTGTAGCACTTCAGTGCTGGCTGATAAGGCGAAAGTGACGCCTTGAATGGCCTTGAAATACTCAGAAATTAACATGCAGATGCTATAGAGCTTTAATTATAGTTAGATGTTAGAAACCTGACAATTTATTAGGTTCCCCGAAAGGGACTGCAGGGCACATTCAAGTGCGACAAAGTGGGGATGTGGATAGCGGGGAGAGGTCCAGGTTCGAATCTAGGAGAGGTGTTTACGGATTGCTGTGCGTTTTGGTAAATGTAGAACACATTCTCATTTTAACCTCATTTACGAACATGATCGAAATGTTTTGCTTCAGTCCATCTCAGGGATGTGCTGATCGGGCTTCGGGTTTCTATAGAGAACGTTTCTCTTGTAAATTTTACTAATTTTACCTTCTCTTATAAAATGTATCATTTTTGACCCACTCCGTAGTATTGGTCTTCTTGCAGCCTATTCTTCCTCGGCCACTCTCCCGCGCTGACAGGGGGGGGGGGGGTTTCCAAACGTAGGTAATTGTAGTAATTCTCAAGACTTCGTAAGTAGAGAATAAAATTTCGTCCAAACGTTGTCCTGAGGGTTAACTGAGGTTCTGATCACGAAGCTGGCAAACGCTTTCGGTGTTACGGTCGACCACAATAGGCGATGGTATGTGCAAGAAAAGGTGCAGAATAACCGGCCGTGTTGTACTATCGTGACTCCAAAAATTGAGTGAAGGACGGAATTTTTTTTCGCCCAAACATCGCCTATACTGCTACTTTGGATGCTGAGCACGAATATGGTATCCAATTTCAACAATTTGGCCGCTTACGATATTTCATAGTGTGTGTTCGTGAGTAAGGATGGGGTTGTCATGACCACTGATTTCGTCCTTTCCTCGCCTTAGGAAATTACTTAGGCTGCTGCCACGAATCTGCCATTTCTTTTTCTAAATTATCCATTTTTCGTGCACTACTTTCCATCTCAAAGTCGAAGACTGGAAAGCAAGTCTGATCACATACGTAGGTGAAGAAAGCGATTCTATGTACTCAAACTGATAAACTTGATCACTCATGAAAATGTGGAATCACGCGATCACGCGAAAACGTTTAGTAGATTTGCGATCAGCACCTCAATTAGCCCTCTAGACGACGTTTGGGCGAAACCTGCTTTCGATCTCCGGAGTTGTGGGAGTACAAGTCCCTAAACCTTCGATTAGCAGAGAGTGGTGGGGAGGCGATGGGCAGCAGGGGTGTGCGTTAAATTTTTTCGGTAAATTTTTAACGACCACTTTTTAACGAAAAATTTTCGCGTTAAAAAGGTAAATTCGGTAAATTCGTTAAATAAAATGTCCCTTAGCTGCATTCAGTTTTAAACCACTGGGGTGCCTCTCGGACAATCCCCCACAGCGCTCAATAGGTCACTTATAAGATTCCCACGGGAAGTTCATTGACCTCCCTTGTGAGTTGACGCGAAGTAAGCGCTGCAAGCGCGGCCCTCCGCTGCGCACCTGCTTCTTTGTAAACGGCCGTTGAGCGTGCTGTGACCATTCACATGAATCGCAAGTGATTAGGGTTATGCCTGCACACAGATATTTTTACCTTCAGTATACTACGGGAGAATCTTCGTTTTGTATTTTTACCCCAGTTACAACAAGGGAACGATTAGAGCCGAAGGGGCTGCGGTAGGGAGGTAGAACTTTCAGGGGTCTAGAAAGCTCCTGCTTTCTGCCAGTAAAGACGTTGAAGAAGAGAGGAAGAGCAATGGCTATGGAGTACTAGAGCCAGTCATACTCCGTTTCCTATGAAAGTGAGCCATCCCCATTTTCGCTCTAACACTGTCCAAGTCGTAGTGTCTTGTCAGATTAGATTCCAACGCGGGTCCGTTTCTCTTCAACGGAGCTAGAACACAAACTGAATGCCATTCATGAGACTCCAGTGCGCCCTTTCTGCACCAGATCGCCTTTGTGTCATTTCTCCGCCCATGATAATCATTCTTTTACCACCTGGAAGCTTCGCTATAACATAAGGAAAGATAGCAACCTATAGAGAAAGACCTATAACAATCTAGCTCTGCCTACCCAAGGTGTTTCTCTCTTCTCGGTGCACGAATTCTTAGGGAAGCAAAGCGTGCTTCATTGCCATTATACCGCTGTTATTGTCCTTTGGTCTCGTAAAGGAAATGGATGGAGCAGCCATCCATTTCCTTCACAGTGGGTAATAAAAAATAATTAAATGTCAACCACTGGGTGACGACAGTAAATAATAGTGTTCATTTGATTATTCGAATATTCGACTATTCGAAATTCGATTATTCGAAATTTTGAAAATCGAATGTTATTCGGTCATTCGAAATTCGAAATTTTGAAAATCGAATATTATTCGATCATTCGAAATTCGAAATTTTGAAGATCGAATATTGTTCGATCATTCGAAATTCGAAATTTTGAAAATCGAATATTATTCGATCATTCTAAATTCGAAATTTTTTCCCAAGGACAAAGGTATACTGGATGGCCCACACCCCGGAGTCCCTTCCCTAGCCGAGTTGTGCGCTCGAAGAGCGCACAACCCATCTCCGATGTCCCCCTCAGCGACGAAAGCAGTCTCGGCACGGATTGATGTGCAAGTTTGCGTGGTACTCCAGCAGGAGCTGGCATATTGCCAGCGGAGCAAGTGGTTAGTTCTAATGGCTATCACGGCTGTCGCTAGATTAGTCAGCGTTTAATTTTCTCCAGACTGGTGTAGTACCATCTCATCGAATCCGAAGGAATAGGAAAGCTTAAAAACAACCGAGTGTGAAGGACCCCGAAATCGACGACGTAGGAAGAGGGGGGGGGGGGGAGAGCAGGCTCATTTTGCCAACTGCTCAGTACCAGTCTTTAAAACAAGTTTAGGCGCAATAAGGGTTCGAGAAGGTGCGAGTAAAGGAGGTTTGGTAATTCTTATTGGCGACCTAATCTGCTTCCTCCCTTCGATGAGTTTAGTTATTATTTTTGGGTATTTTTATTTTTATGTATTTTTGTATTCTGTACTATTATATTTTATTTATTTTATTCAACACATCATTCCATACACATGCGTATTCTCAAATCTTGCTCCATCAGGAAACACAGTGTTGGTGTACCCCTCACTCCCAACCGGTGTTCGACTTATGTGGAACTGGAACAAGAATCCGAGTGGAAGGTGTTCGCTTAAGTCCCTCAGCTCGTCCGCTCGCTAGTTACATTCCTTTGTTTTCTGTCTATTGACCACAGCTGCCATAACTATGGAGCTTCGTGACGATTATTTAAACATGTCTCTTAAGACATCTTTCTAAAGACTTGTGAATATTGCAGCCCTTGCTTATCACGTTGTGGGCTTGTCGAGAACGATCTTTTTACCTGGAGTCAATCCTTGGTCAAATGGCATTGCTGGCCAGTTGTACCTGTCGATTAAATCGCTTTGCGCTTGACTGATTGTACCGCAAATAGCAAAGGCAGTAATATATTTATTTATTTATTTTGTGGCGCGAATTATCGCGCGGTGCCATACAACACACCCACATGCAACACCCATTAGAAATGGCATGACAACACAAACATATCCAAAGAAAGATTACTAAAAAAACAGACAATTGGATAAAAATAAAAGAACTAAATTCAGAACTATTTCAATCGCTGGTCAATGAATTTCTTAAATCGGCCGAGGGACATCTGAAACACATTATCTTTGAGCAGTGTTCGAAAAACTCGAATGGTTCTGTTCGAAAAAAAAGTTTGATCGGATTTGACTTTGGCTCTTCATAACTGGATCGGTGGCTCTTAGGTAACCATATCTTGTTCTGGCCTCAGGTAACACCGAAAAGAAGTCTGAGGCTTCTATTTGTACTCTGCCTGTTAGTATTTTGAACATCATCACAAGATCGAATTTTGTTCTCCTACTCCTTAGGGACGACAAACCCAATTGAGTAGCTCTGGTTTCACCATCGGGAATGGAGGAATAGTCCATCGCATAACACCTCAGCATCAGTTTGCGGGTGAAGTTATTATGGACCCTCTCCAGCAGACGTATATCCTTGCGTTTGTAAGGATTGAAGACGGTAGTCCCACTTTCAACGATTGGCCTGACGTACATTTTATAAGCCCTTAATAGAACCTTGGGATTTTTGGTTCTAAACACCTGAAAAAGATTGTAGATACGAGCCATACCTTTCTTTATGAGCATACTGTAGTGAGGCCCGAAGTCTAGATTACTGTTTATGAGATAACCGAGATCTCTAACTTCGTCTACCCTTCTTAGCGAAGTGGATCCGATAGAATACGTTGTAGTGGTGGTTTTATTCCCAATGACAAAAACCTGAGTTTTTTTCCACAGCAAGGGGTAATTCCCAATACTCGGACCACTTGCTAACAAAATTTATAGCAGTTTGCATGCGGTCGGTGTCCATTGGCGACTCTATGACCTTATAAATTTTCATACCGTCGGCGTACATTTTACATGTGACTCCAAGGTTTTCGATAATATTGGGGATTTCAAACGTGTAAATCAGAAATAGAATGGGGGAAAGAACCCCACCTTGCGGGACACCGATGCATGCTTCATACACGGGTGAGAGCTCTTTACCTATACGTACTTGGAAAGTCCTACTATCAAGGAAATCACGTATCCACGATATAATCTTATGGTGAATTCCAACAGATGATAATTTATGCATTAATTTGGAGTGGAAACCTTGTCGAATGCTTTCCGGAAATCAAAGAAAACAACATCCACCCTTTTCTTATCTTCCCTTGCTCTAGTCCAGTCGTTCATCGCTGTAAGAACTGCAGATTCTACTGACCTACCCTCCATAAATCCAAACTGGGCGCTCGAAATAACGTTGTGCCTGATTAAGTGAGCTACAATATGTTTTTTTCATAATTTTCTCAAACGCTCTAGCAAAAATCGAGGTAATGCTAACAGGTCGATAGTTTCTCGGGTCATTAAGCGGCACTTTCTTAGATACAGGTGTAATTAGAGCATGCTTCCAGCGTTGAGGCACTTCTGATCTTATATAACTCAAATTAAAAATGTACTCGAGAGGGAGACCAATGAAGGGTAGAATTCTTTTAATAAAACATAGTGGAACAAAGTCCGGGGTCGTAGACGACGATGAAGGCCAGCTCTCAAGCAATTTAAGGATTTCATCTCTCTGGAACCACAGTGTGGGTTCCATTTCAGGATAAGACGGGAAATTTGCGATCTCAGAATCAGAAGGCGCAGTGCCTCTGCCCGGTTTATTGAAGGAGTCATAGAAGATCTTAGCCAAGAGATCTGCTTTCAACTCCTCCCGAACAACCGGAGACCCATCATCCGGTACTAGGCAGGGTATCGAGCGTGACTCTTTCCTCGAGTTGACATATCGGTAGATCCTTGCCAAGTCTCCGGATTCAGTAATTTTCTTTTCCACAAACATCAAATACCTCTCTAAAGCTTTTTCCGTTCTGTGATTTATTGCCCTATAGCTCTCCCAATCCTTGACAAGGTTGTTCCTCATCGCTCTATGCCATATGTTTGATCGTTTTTTCATCATTCTGATCAAGTACGAGGGTAAATTCATTTGTCCTATATCTACCCTACGTCTCGGGATGAATTTTTCAATACAATGATGTAGAACTGCAAGAAATATTTCGTAAATCTCATTTACATTGTCAACCGAGGGAGGCAAAACTGCCTATCCAGTCGATGCTTGCTAGATGGGCTTCGATTGCATTATAATTTGCACGACTAAAATCGAGTTTCCACCGCTTTATACTTGGTTGTGTGGCGGCATCTAATTTGAAACATATTGTAGCATGGTCGCTGTTTCCTATTGGAGGAGCAATATAGATAGAATTTATTGACTGAGGATCATTGGAAAATATCAAGTCTAGGAAAGAGCTACTTCTCGTGGGACAATGAATCACTTGATGGAAATTCTGAGTTGCCACTAGGTCAACAAAGTCTTGCGGAATACCTACCATTTGCTTTGAAGAATTTAGGATGCCAAAATCGCGATAGTTAAAATCTCCAGAAGAATGCAGCGGCTGTCACATGCACAGAAATCGCTTATGGCCTTGACTAGTTTGGTTGAATTACTTATACCATAGTCAGGCGCCCTATACACCAGAATAAAACGAGTGCTACCCGAGCTGAAGAACACGTCACATACTAGTATTTCGTAGCCATCTGGGACTGATTCCTCAAAAACTAGATTGTAATCTAAAGTCTTCCTAACAATAAGAATCACCCCGCCACCTATTTTGTGTGCTCCGCATCGTACACCTTCGTACATGCCACTTAGGTGTCCTAGCAAAGGTGAAAGATCAATGGTGTTTCTGAGCCACGACTCTGTTATGAAAGCCAAATCATACTTATGATTGCTAAGGTCCGCCATAAATGCAGCTGAATTCTTGACCAGCGATCTAACGTTCGCTAACATACAACTGATGCTACAATCTTTGAATCTTCCCTGCCTTATGGCTCCCCAAAAGGGGTGTCCTTAGATGGCGAAGATCCGATAGGCTGAGAGTTAAAGAGCGTCGACTGCGACATTTGAGGAACGTAGTTAGTTTGGAAGGATTCCTCAAGCGCACCGCCTCTACTCTTTAGGTATTCCTCACGCCTGCGCATTCTCTCCTCTTTAGTAAGGGATGGGCGAATATATATTCCCTTATGAGGAAATGTACGCAAGCTTGAGGCTTTCCTAAGAACGTCAACTTGAAAATGAGATGAAGGCAAAACTACTTTAAGAAGTCTGGGTTTACTCGGCTTTGGCCTTCCTAAACGGTAGAGCGATACAGGCAACGGTAGACCGATAATGGAATGTATCTAGTGAAAACGAGCCCTCAGTTATGACTAGAAGGGGTTTAGGTTGTTTTTGTTAGGTCCATGTTACTGGTCCAGCTTCTATGCATTCTTAACTATAGCTAATGTCGACTCGCTCTAATTGTAAGACTTTAATGCCAATATAATTTTAATTTCATGGCTTTGTACTAGACATAGATGATGGAGAAGGGAGCTGATCGCTTTGCATTATGGATCGATTATACGTTTATTTTACGCCCAAGTTGGGCAAGTGCTTCATCCTTCCGTGATAAGTGAACAAATCCCAGAGGTGCTCGGGAAGGATGCAACACTAACTTTGCTATCGGGTGTGGACGGCAAGTCATTGTGTGGGCCTATTGTGCATTAAAACTGTCTCTGTTGTATACAGTAGAAGTGGGATACAGTGCGGTGTCATTAGCATCATTAACGTGGATGGCGCCTTTCGATGTCCTTCGTGTTCTCTTCCGTTAGTTGTCGTCAGGTCTGTCTGGGAATGTTAAGGGACTACCTTGTTCATAAGCCGACCGCCGAATTGCATTCAGTAGGTCAGTGACACCTTCAGAATCTTTCTATTGCCTGTACAGCCGGTGCATATGGATCCTTTCGAAGTGATTAAGCAGCAAATACATTTTCATCGCTTATTTAATTCCTCACTTGTTGCTTTCTTTGCACCGCTCAACGACGATAGAAAATCATGATGGCGAGATTTACAGACGATTTTCCGATGCACTCCATATCCAGTGTGCGTCAGGAATACTGTAGAAGCGCATAAACGTTATCAGCGACCTCCTGGGCCAGAAGAATCCGTAGAAGTCTGACAGTGTCGTTCAGGGTGCGTTAAATGACGTGGTGATATTGCAGAGCGACGTGTTGCGTATTGGAGCGGAAAAACGGCACGTTGTTCACCAGAAGGATGTACTCGGACATACTGGATGCGTAAATGCCGTCGAGTTCGACAAGACCGAAATAATGCTAGCCAGCGGTCAGTTCGTCTTCTGCCACGGTAGTGCTTTTGTCGATTAACTGGATTGTGTTGACGGGACGTTCCAGGAGGCGACGACATGCGTGTTTTCGTCTGGCGAGTTGCAGATCTTGTACTTGAGGCTGCGCCAAAGCCAGCCGTGGTCATGGAGCGGAACCACAATTCGAACATCTTTTGCTACCAGTTTTCACTCGAGTTCGTTCCAGCCCATTCTCGCTTCACTTTCTAGAATTTTTCTCCTCGAACACAACATGATTTAGTGGTGGCGAGCTGTTCTCTGGTGGCAATGATGGCATAGTGATACGCCATGACGTTGCTACTCGCAAACCTTTGAGTGTTTACGAGGAGTCTCATCCCGTCTACAGCATCTCTGCAAACGTAGGTTTACATGCAGTGTTTAATACGTTTGCGTAAGGCAACCGATTCACACTAGTAGCTCTATACTTAGCCGGCGGGAAACGACACGAACAAGTGACACGAGTGGGCAACGGATTAGTCCAGATGTTTGCACCCAAGCTGTCCTGTTCAAGGTTTTATACCTAAGTGGAGTAGTTCCAACACATCTTTTCGATTATTCCGGCATTAGAACTCGATTAAGCCTTTTAGCACTTCCCAGTTAGACTTCTACTTGGTTCAGCTAGAGGATTTATCGCGAAGCAATTCAGTAGCAAGGAGCGATAGCATGTTTCACTCTGGCGTGAAGAATACTGTGTGATCGTTGAGTATAGGTCGTAGTCGAGGTCGATCAGGCAGCCTCGTCTCAATTTGTAGTAGGACAGTAGTGCTGAGTTGATGATGTCATGCATTGAGGTTATTGAATGGTCTCGCTTTGGTCTACCATCATGAGAACTGCTCACTCAAACATGCGTGGTATTGTTGAGATTGTGTGAAGGGTGGCTTGCTCCGAAGGGGTATGATTGACGTGCTCGAACAAACATTTGAAGAACGTTGTCTTGAGCGATCAGGAAACATTTTGGGAGGGCGAAAGCTGCGCTTTTCGAAGACGCTGGGAAGATCAATAAAAACAGTTGACTACGACACGTACAGTGACTTTGATCCTCCCATTTGTTCCTTCCATGTAGCAAGCCTTCAAGGCGAGACCCACTTTTTACTCCTTCAATTTTGTAGTCATAATAGGAGAAGTATGTTAATACAGAAATAGAGCAATACCTATTCATGAGGTCGGGCCTGTGATGCTATTGACTCCTTGGCGTTGTTTTGCAGTTTCCAAAAGATACATTTTGACCTTAGCTCTCGTGATTTAGTTTAGAGCATTTTTGGAATGGTGTTAGCGATTTCTCTGATTGGAAATTCCCTGTAACTACCACTACCGTTTAACTAGACTTTCCATAATGTGTGCTACTAGAACGCTAAAGACGACTACCGAGTGGAAGTTTTCCCTCTCTTCAGCACAGAATTGTATCCATGAGGTTATATTTTCTTCTAAATGAGAAGTGAATAGTTGTTTCACGACAAGAAGAGTTGCGGTCACTTTAAGCTGGGAAAACTGGTTAGTACGTACAGCGATTAATAGCTTGAAATACGATGCTCGTTCATCTGCCTTCACCTGCGAACATAGCTCTCCTCTTTTTCGTCAGCCTCCTTATTGATGCATGCGGCCAAAAGCGTATTCTTCACCGCGCTCTCGGCGTCATCGTAATCCCCTCCTACAAGGGAGGGTCTGAAGCGTGTGGCTGAACGGGGGAGCGAGTCATATAGGGAGAATCCTCACCCCTCAATTAGTATAAGAATGCGTTTATTTTTTGCCAAGTCGCTAAACCCAAGGAGTAGGGGGTCACAAGGGGACACGACGCAGCACGCGTTTGGGGGTCTTGTCTTGTTTGGGGGTCCCGCGATGCTTCTGCAGCCAGTGGTTCGGAGCGCAGGTGGGTAGAAGGTTGACTAATGCGAGGGAGGTCAGGGGTTTTGTTCCTCTGCGCTGCTGCATTTTTGCATTTCAACTGATTGGTTGAGATTTGGGGGATTCTGACGTCTATACCATTTTCAGACGTTTTCTTCGCATTTTCCCAGCTGTACGCTGTGGTATTCAACATGGTGATAAATGTTCAACACCAGCGATACACGGGTACAAAGTGCCTGTGTAGTGAATCGCGGTGTCTTCCTCCATGGTTATGAGCACGCAACCGAAATCCAATTGAAGGCGTACCCTTTCCTCCGAAACAAGAGTTCCACCCGAAAACATTGTCATATGCCCACTGCTTGCTTGCCTCTCCACGTCCATCAGTTCATCTTGCGGATCCCAATCGTCCTCTTCTTCTTCCACCACTTCCATCTGTTCGTCTTCTTCAACTTCAAGTTGACGTGCTTCGAAGTCCTTGAGTATGCTGGCCATCCGTTCCGCCAGCTTGATTTCTTCCCTCGAAGGTTCCTTGTCTAAAGGTGGGCCACACTTCAGCGTGAGCAGGTGGATCACCACTCGACCATCGGCGGACATTGTTGGTGTTAGGTTCTAGTAAACCTTCAGTAGATCTCTGATTTCCAAGTGACAGGAAGACATGAGGGAAAGAGTGTATCGATGCCGTTTAGCTTAATTTGCGGGATCCGCACACCTCGTTTCTCATTTGAACCACCTCACAACGTGGCCTCCTTTAAAAATCCGAGTAGGATGGGTTTTCCCGAGACCTTTGGGCCATGTATGGAAACACACTATGCGGAGCCTGTAGCCTTTATACGCTACCCGTAAACTGCCCAGTGGTGCTTGCTCTTTGCACCTGTGTATCACTAGTGTTGAACATTTATACATCACCATGTTGAATACCACAACGTACCGCTGGAAAAATGCACAGAAAACGTCTGAAAATGGTATAGACGTCAGAATCCCAAATCTCTACCAATCAGTTGAAATGCAGAAGTACAGCAACGCAGAGCAGCCAAACCCCTGACCTCTCTCGCATGAGTCAACCCTCTACCCACCTGCGCTCCGAGCCACTGGCTGCAGAAGGATCGCGGGCGTACAGGACCCCCAAACGCGTGCTGCGCCGTATCCCCTTGTGACCTCCTACTCCTTGGGTTTAACGACTTGGCAAAAAATAAACACATTTTCAAATCAATTGAGGGATGAGGATTCTCCCTACATGACTCGCTCCCCATTCAGACATACGCTTCAGACCCTTCCCTTGTTAGGTATCGCTATTAAGTCCTGCTCCTTAACCTGCGATTTGCGCTTCAGTACTTGTTTCGAGTTTAGCCAATTGATATCAACGTTGTGGCTGCATCTCGTGAGGGCGGCGTCGTATCTTTCTATGATCGCAGGGAAAACAAGGAGGGCTGTTTCTGCCTCATTGATGAAGGTATGCTTTATTGTGTCCACCATGCACAACTCCGTCATTTTCCTTTTTAGGACAATTGTTCCGTGGACAGTATAATCCGGCTAATGCCCTTTTCTTCGCTACGGCCTCCAACCGGGGTGTTCGCCTGTACGATCTACGGAACCGTAGGAAGTACGACTTGCAGATCATTCGACTAGTTTCCGTCTCTAAGCCAGTTCTTGTTAGCCTCTTTCTTCAGACCCTTGCTCGATCTGAGAGCGTTTGTCAGCGAAGCCATCTACGTTGAGTGGAATTCCACCGGCACCGCTCTCGCGGCTCTGCAGTCCAACTCCAATCCGATACTCGTCGATGTAAGTCTTTCGATCAGCCATTTTTTAAAGGTGCTGATGCGGTATACAAAGCGGTGAATGGCATTTTTTAAAGCTAGCGCCTCTATATTGTTGCGGCTGATGAGGAACATTGCTAGAAAATTAGGTACTAAGCGGGCTGGTGCGTGCTGCAATGCATCCTAAAATGGGTAAGTTACATCAGCCAGATCCCGGTGTTCCTTCCCTTGCCTAGTTCTGCGCTTTCCTCCTCGTCAGTGGAGGAGCACACAGAAACCGTGGTTATGTGAATGTTTCACGATCATTTGCAATCTCACAAGAAGAGCCTCCAAAGTGGAGGTGAGCTTTTGCGATGCAATTTTTACAGGGGGTCCCGTGTGGGAGTCCAAAAACATAGTTACTTTTTTCGGCACTCTCTTCTGTGGTCGAAAAAAAAGCGTGTGGACGCGTGAGCGCGAAGTTCATGACGCCCTGCTTCCACGCAGCCCAATATCGTCCGTTGGCGTAGTGGTAGTGTTGAACCTTCATAGGAGCATGGTCGTGAGTTCGATATCCCTTGTACTGGTTTTTTTACATTTTGCTATTTATAGTCAGTGGGACCCTTTATCCCCATCTCCATCACACTTTTGAACAAAAACAACAAATGTTGTTTACGTTCATCGAGCTCTTTGAAAGTGGAAAGGTGAGAATTTTTGACTTCCAGGTTAAGCAAGTCAAAAACTGACGCGAGATTCATGATCACCACCCAAATAGCCCCATGCACAAGTTTGGGCAAAATTGGTGCTTCTGACCTCATCACCTCATCACCCTCACTCGAGCCTGGGCGAGGCTCAAGCGTTGTGTGCGAGGATCGCAGAGGGGGTCGTACTTCGATTGTATAGTGGCCAAATTGATCATATATGTATAGTGGCCAAATTGATCGATCGCGCCGCCCGATCAATATGGTCACGATGGGTGGCGCCACTTCGCTCTGCGTCGAAGTATAAACGGGGCCTTAAGGGCGGTCATTGAGGTGTGAAGCCATCCCAGGTAGGAACCAACTAATATGTAAAGCGGTGGAGGGCTACAAAGAAAGTAAAATATCGGTGCTACTACGTCCTTTTTTGAACGAGTGATAGAGAGAAGCGTAGATGTTCAGTTTGCGAGCAGTGTATTTTGCTTACATGCTGTTTTGCAATCCTCCATCATCGCTGAAGAAGGTTGGTACATCATTAGCTATTCTTACTGGTTGATTACTACGTTTTTGACTCCATCCATGTAAAGAATATAGAGTTTGCTATCTACAACACCTCATCATCTTGAAACAGCTCGACTGTTCGAAAATCAAAAGGGACCCATGCACTGTACTAGCGAGGTCGAAGAATCATACTTCGGTTACGGGTGTTACTTGTGCTGATCATGAATCTGACATCGGTTTTTGGATTTCCCGTTTTCTTATGACAGGTTAGAGAAGGTGTGAGTAAGTGGGCGGTGAGGTCGGATGTACCTCGCCCAAACTTTTTGCATGGGGGCTATTTGGGTGGTGATCACGAATCTGGCATCAGTTTTTGACTTGCTTAACCTGGAAGTCAAGAATTGTCACCTTTCCACTTTCAAAGAGCTCGATGAACATAAACAACATTTGTTGTTTTTGTTCAAAAATATGTTGGAAATGGGGATAAAGGGTCCAACTGACGATAAATCGCAAAACGCAAAACCAACAATGCAGGGGGAATCGAACCCACGACCATGCTCCTGTGAAGCTACAACGCTACCACTACGCCAACCGACCACATTGGGCTGCGTGGCAGCAGGGCGTCGTTCGCGCTCTCGCGTCCACACACTTTTTTTCGACCACAGAAGAGCATTCCGAAAAAAGTAACTATGGTTTTAGGCTCGCTACACGGGGCCCTACATCCTGTAAAAATTCCACCGCAAAAGTTCGCCGCCACTTTGGAGGCTCTTCTTGTGAGAGAAAACCGACCATCGATAAAAAGATCTGTAACATCGATCTCCATCGAACATCGAATATTTCGGCTCCTCTTTTCGTAAATTTCATAAACAGTGCAGTGCACTTCAAAGTCTTGTAATCTTGTACCCTCTTTAAGCCTCTGAAGACGATGACCACAACGAAGTGTCAGGCAGTGTAATACAGATCCCGTACAAATCTCGCTCGGCACATAAGCGGCTAATACAGTATATTGTGTTGTCCTGGTTAAGGAAGGGGAGGACTGTGTCTCGGAACATCAAAGAAGTGTAATATCCAGCGCAACATTTAAGAGACTTGCTGGCTCCACCTGCTTCAATCTTGCTTCAGTCGAAGAAGGAGGGCAGGTGGAAGTAGGTGGTTCCTTCCACACTCTAGCTGGAAGGAAGTTCGCAGCCATGGAGGTCTGTTCGAGATGGTTGTGATGTGAACTATTTAGCTCACCGAACGCCGTCGTATCGAGCTGAAGGATCCAGAGTACAGCAATGTGCACACAATAAAATCCGTGACTTTCATGGATGATAGCACGGTTATGACGGGCAGTGATGACTTCAACATATACGCTTGGCGAATACCGAGCATTAGTGAGGCAGGAGGTGTTTGCTTCTGTCTCGCTCATTGATTCCGCGTAATTCCTAGGACACCCTGTCTGCTTCTAAAGCTTTGCATTCAGGAAAGAGTGAGTGCGTCTCAGAGGCATCCTTCGTGCTGAAAGGCCACAGATCCATCGTCAACCACGTACGATACAGTCCCTGCAACAGGATCGTTTCCTCCTGCGGAGTCGAGAAGATAATTAAGGTTTTGCTTCCAGTCAGAGCTTCGACGTTGTGTTGTTCTGCATTTGTCATTCTATCAGTGGTGGACATTTAGGTGTGGAGTGCGCTGCCCATTCCTTCCTCCTACGATAAGCCAAGGATTCGTGTGAAGAAGACTTTTCTATCGGAAATAAGCTTCGACGAAGGAGTTGCGGTTGATAACACTGCCGAGGATCTCCACATGTTGAATTACTTTGATCAGCTGGATAGTGTAAGTGATTTTCAAAGAAGGTTACCACTTCTTAAATTTCGAGCCTTACCGTTCCTGTTGTGGTAGAGTTGGAGATAACTAGTACCGACATTGTTACCGTTTACCAGGCATGCACGGTATAGGTTTACAACATTCTGGTACTCTTTGGGTGTCTTGATTTCGACAGTGTTTCTGTGTTTTTAATATTTGCTAGCAGATGAATGCAAGACTGAAAACAGATGAATAAGTAATCAAGACAAATAGAAGTTCTTTTGAGCCTTCTTTTGGCTTTTGATCCTCAGCTTTCCGCTCTCGGATTAGTTTTTTTGTTTTTGTTTTTTTGTTTAGCTCCCTTTTACCAGTATATTGTACTCCTGCACTTTGTTGTATTGTTTTAGTTATTGTTAGCTCTTACAGGGAATCCCTTGAACTTCCCCTAAAGATTAATGGTAAAAATAGTATCACATCAGAGCGGGTTGATAAGGCATAAGTGGCACCTAGAATGGCCCTGTCGGCTGACCACGAATCTGTCACTCTTCTTCTAAATCATCATTTTGCTTGTACTACTTTTCGCCAAAGTTGAAGTCGAAGGTTGGAAAATATGTCCGACAACATTGGAGATGGAAGCGATCCCGCTCACGTGCACAGCTTTAGTCACCCATATCTACCGTAACCTACCCTAATCGACCGAAATTTTAAAAATAGGTGTCATATCCGGGATCAACACTCCAAGTAACCCCCTGAGCGATGTTTGAGCGAAAATTTTTCTTCCAACCTCTCCTCGACCTGTGCAGTCGTGATAGGCAGCAGTGCCGGTTATTCTGCGTATACTCCATCTTACACATATCCATTGTAACCTTCTGTAATCTATCGTTTTACGGAAATTGGTTGCCAGGTTGGTGCTCTGCATCCCAAATAACCCTAAAGATGAATTTTGGACAAAAATTTTTCTCGACCTTTAGAATAGGGGGAATGAGTGCAAGTGCTCCTATCTGCAATGCCCCGACCCGTCTCCCGTAAGTGTGTAAGAGAATGGTGAGGAAGAAACACACAGCAAGGCGACCAATCACACGAGTTGGATAAAATATGCAGTACTTGGGAACAGTTAGCTGAAATAATGAAAGTTGCGAGAAGAATAAAAAGCAGTTGCAAAGAAATCCGAAGAGCAGTGAGCTTGTCTTGATGATGGGTCAAGTCAATGCTTGTCGATCTTGTTTACGAATGAGGTGATAGTGAGAAACACTTCCAAAAGTAACTGAGAACATACCAAAGAGGACATATGGGGATGGCATCTAGCGGAACCTTCCTCAGCGAGACAAGCATCGTTTAATGGACGTGCGATATCGCTCCACACAACAAAGCTAGCTTCTTCCACATCTGACAACAGGTTGAAAGCGGGGTTGGGACGCGGAGAAGGTGCCCTACCGGAGCCAAAATGTGATCATCCTTTGCAAAAACACTAACAGTTCACCTAGAGACGTAGAAACCCCACCCCCGGAATCGAATACTCGACCCCATCTCGCAAGTCGGTCTCGCTATCTACTTGACAATCCAGTCGCTGGCGCAAGGGACGGAATGAATCACTTGAATATACACTGCAACTTCGTCTAGGAAACGTAGGAAATTACTATAATCAAACTTTAATTTGAGCTCCAAACCTTTTGTAAGTTAAGTTCAGAGCACTAGAGGGCCATTCCAGGTGTCACTTTTGCCTTATCAGCCCGTCCTGAAGCGGTACCATTTTTTGCCATTTTCGGACCACCCAGTGGACCGTATCAAAAACGAAGCACAGTTCTGTGATCCTCGTCCGATGCTCTGCAAGACCATATAGATCACGTTGAGAATCGTTGGGGGAAGTTCATGGGCCTCCCTTGTTAGTTTGCTATCGTTATGAGCGCATAGTAGAGTGTCGTAATGAAAACGAATATGAATGCTCTCTTCGCGGTAACAAGATTTTTCGATTTCAGGCGCCCCCTAGGCACCCCTACGATTCCAGCGACGAAATGGGGGAAGACGCTGATGTAGCTCTAGGTATGGTCCATGTTTCTATTCTACAAGCAATACAGCGTCCTTTTGCTTTTAGCGAATACCAGTTTCTAGATACCCTCCCTTCCAGAGAACTTCGCCGTTAATGTTGGCTTGGATGGACTGCAAGCTCATTTGATGGGGTTGGAGACATCGGATGAGGGTAGTGAGGGGAGTGTCAGTGACGGAGATGATTTCGATTTCCTCCAAGATCTCGGCGACGGAAGTGCAGAAGACGAGGCCTCAGCGCGGGGCTCGTTGAGAGGTTTGTGTTCTGTTTTTCTATTTTTCTACACGACAGTCTCGGGTTTTATGTTTCTGCTGATAGAACCTGGGAGTGGTAGTGTTCTCACAGCCATAAAGACGATTTGTGCTCCGTAGAGCTCGTAGCAGTTCGATTTTATTTATTTATTTAAATACATCTCAGGAACGTGCCATAAGTGTAAAACGAAGAACCAAACAGAAATAAGCCATGTGACTAAATTAGAAAGAAAAGCGAGAAAAAAGCGGATAAGTTTACAACAAACAGGTAGTTACGGCGACGCTTAGAAACAAAACAGAAAACACACAGTCAAATCAGAAATAAGAGGACCAATCCACACGGGTTGAGAGGACAAGTGTAATTAGACATAACTAAACGTAAGCAGGACTGAAGCAGGCTACAAAGCATACATTCTTGCCGGTAGTCTAAATTAGCCTAAGTTAGTAATTGCTTCCTTCATTAAACTATATTAACGCCCATATCCATCTCTTAGGAAAGACGCAGATGAGCATCAGGATATTATTGAAGCAACGAAGCTTGCTTGTCGGCGTCAGCAGCGCCCTTAGGTAGGTACCGGAGCTGCGGTACATGGGTACGCTGGCCGCCCCATGGAACCGGCAACTAGGATAAGAAACCCGCAGTATCAAACTTACAAAAGTTATGAAATTGCAGAACTTTCAAAGGACAAGAGCCCAGATTTGTTTTAAAATATGTTTTTCTCACAACCCATGTGGACTGGAGAGTAGGGCCTCTGTTATACTCCCGCGGGAGCATCCGCGGAACGTCCGCGGACCAATGGTGCACGGCGGAAGCGGGCGTGGTGAGGCGCGGCGATTGGCTAGGTGAGGAGTCTCGGCGCGATTCCCGCCCTTCCGCGGATGCTCCCGCGGGAGTATAACTCAGGCCTAGGCTGTGCAGTACGAGGAAGAGTACGTGAGAACATGTAACAAATCAAGAAAAAACTCAACTTGGCTGTGTGTATAAAAAGAATAAACTCGTAGAACATACATCAAAATCAGTAATAAGAGAGAAAAATTCACCTAGTTAATATTAGACCACAGAAAGACTTAATATGAAGTCGGCTGTTCCCGACACATTTGAAACCCATAACAAGTCAAATGGCTTCCAGGCTGGATTGATGGAGTTGCCCTGAATGAAGGTTCGTGATAACATTATTCATCGCTATCAATTCTTAAGCATCGCAAAAGGTTAATTTTTCCCAAGTTTCGTCTAAATGTGCGACTATCCTTAGATGCTGATACGTCGCTAGGTATTAGGCTGGTGCATAAGTTCTCGGACATTTGGGGCATGAAATATTTATTATCACAACATACGAACAACAATATCAAATCATTTGAAGTAACCACCCTTTACATCAATTGTCTTTTGCCAACGTGCTGGTAAGTCATGGATGCCTTTTCTCCAAAACGTGGCCGGTTGTGATTCGAAAAATGTGAGCAGTGCCTCCTTGACATCCTCTCGGTTCCTAAATTGCTAGCCGTCCACATAGCGTTGAAGGCTTGAAAACAAATGATAGTCAGAAGGAGCGAGATCTGGTGGGTAAGGTGGATGTGGAAGAACGGTCCATCCGTAGTCCGCCAACTCAGCTGCCGTCGCTCTGGCAATATGCGGTCTAGCGTTGTCGTGTTGAAAATACACCTTCACTTGCTCTCCTCGTGTGGTTTGAAGGCCCTCAACTTCCTCAGTTGGTTGACGTAAACCTCTGGCAGCACTCCCTTCTTCCAGCAGCTCGTATTCTACGCCAAGAACGCGCCACCAAATGCATAGCATCACCTTTTTTCACGTGAAGGTCGGGTTTCGGAACGACCTCTGCCTCTCCAGTTGCGTCAACCCACTGTGCACGCCGGTGATAATTAGAGTAGAGTATCCACTTCTCATCCCCGGTGACAAGGTTGTCCAGCCATCCGTTGGTACGTCTGAGGGTAAGGAGAGACAGAGCGACATCGGCTCTGCGATCCATGTCATGTTGTGTCAAGTCGTGAGGTACCCAGCGACCCAATTTTTGCACCTTGCCAATCGACTTCAATCCTCGAACGACTGCTGAGCGACTAACACCAAGAGTGCTTGATAGTTCGCGAGTGGTTTGGTATGGGTCCGCTTCCACTCTACTTCGGAGGCCATCCAAATCCAGTGTCATCGGGTGCCCTTCTCGCTCATTACCTTCAACGGAGAATTCACCAACTGCAAAGTTCGAGAACCACTGGTACACAGTACTTCGAGCAGGAGCACTCTCGTTGTAAACATCCTTCAGGCGACGATACGATTCGTTGGCATTGAGGCCAGATTGATGCAGGAATGACATGACGTGCCGAATATGCGTCTCAGTTGGGATGAATTGCTTAGCCATAATAGCTGACGTTAACAACGCAGAAGCAAATGTTGGGAACAGTTTTGTAGCCCTTTCCTTTCTCTATCGATCGATCATTTACGCGTTGATACATGTGAGAAATTTGGCAGGAAAATGCGCTTTCAATTCAGGAGAGATCAAATGTCCGAGAACTTATGCTCCAACCTAACAAATAATGAAGCTACCTTGCAAATCGTAACAGTACGAAGTTGAAAAACTGCGATTTCTTTCTATTCCGAATTTTGACATAATCTAGTTGAAACCCACCTGAACGTTCACTGGAAGGTCTAAAGATCCAAAACTTGCTAGGTGCCAGTCTTACCTCTCCACGAAGAATACGGAAACAAAATGTAAGATTCGCGGATATCCTTCTATACAGTAATGTCCTTAAGCCAAATAGCTCTAAGCGCTCACTGTACGTCGGCAAGTGCCTCCAACCCACACGGGGATGTAACCTGAAGTACGCCAGTCTCGAGAAGATTTGCTGCACCTTTTCCAGTTTACATATTTGCTTTTTAGCGCATGGGCTCCAGACCTGAGAGCAGTACTCGAGATGGGGCAAAACGTAGGATTTATACAGACGGACAAGTATTGTTGGGTTATTGCTGTGGACGCTGCGAAAGATAGAGAAAAGTGTATTATACGCCTTCTTCACGATTTGGTTAATGTGAGATGAAAAGCTTAATGAGGGTTCGAATAGAACACCAAGGTCCTTAGCGGTTTGACAACCCCTAGTAAGACACCATTTATTTCGTATTGGGTTGCAGATAGATCCCCGTAGTGCAGCAGAAAGGATTTACCAAGATTCACTGTGAGGCTCATTTCTGTGGCCCATGCACTAAGCTTTACAATAGCATGTTTTAAAGATTCTTTAACTGCTGCACAATTTGCACTATTATAAATGCCGTATATTTTGATGTCATCGGCGTATAACTGTAGTCTTACATTCGGTGATACTTTAAGCAAGGAAGGGAGTTCCATCGTATAAATAAGGAATAATAGTGGGGAAGAACAGCTCCCTGTGGGACCCCGCTAGTGCAGTGGTATTCGACATACCTTCCGTGCATACTCTCTGATCTTGAAAGTTGTGGTCTAGGAGTGAATACGCTGTCTGCTGACCTCCAGATCACGTGTCATTTCTGCTACATTTGCAGTGCTGGATCTAGGTTAGGCTTATCTTGTGCAACTTTTTATGCTGAAAAGCAATCGTAGGAATAATGGGCTCGTGTTGCGCAGTTTTTTGTCAGTTTCCTATTTAGGAGAGGCCGAATAGAATTATTGAATTAGCACTTTCCTTTTTCTGAGGTTTAGTTGCGACTGGTAAGAGGTGATGTATGGGCGCCAAATCCCTTGAATTGGCCCCGTTACCTCAGTTGCAGCTCAAGGATGTTTTATTATGGGCTTTACACATAATAGTTGAGGAAGGGGAACAGTGAGAAATGGATTTGTCTGGCGCCATTTTAAGCGATTCTGCACACAGCAAGGGTGCACTTAAGGGAGCTATAGGCGGCGGCTGTATGGGGTGAACCATAATTCCTGCAACAAAAACTTAGTCGCATAAAAAGGTGTCATGTCTCTGTCTGATTGTGAGATGGGAGTGAGGGTTTACAAACCTTTGACATTAGTTTATATTATACTACAACCATATACAAAGTATGCAGTCGTGAAGACTGCCAATCCGACCAAAGTAGGGGCGTGGCTTATAGAGGTGGTGGCCTATACAGTGAAAAAGGCTAGAAATGCACCAAATTTGACACAATTTGGAACCCTGTTTGCACATGGTAGGGCGCGTGTAGCTCAGTCGGAGGAGGCGCCGACTGTCGCCTGTACCCGATACCAGGTTCCTGGTTCGGATTTCCCGCCCAGGCCAATCAAGCCTTCCATCCCACCGGGGTCGGCGAATTGCTACCAGACTTGTCCGAGAAGGATAAAGCGCCGACTCTTTCATCGGCTGGCCACCGCAAGTCATTGTATGTCCAAATACGCATTCACAACGCCTCCACGATATCCCATAGAAGTAGAATGCACACATCCCAAAAGGGATTGAGTAACGCCGTCCTTTATCCTCTATTTGTACATGGTATGTACATTATGGCTGAGCAGTATTATTCATAAGGAGCCACTGCTGGATTGATAAGTGCCTTCAGACCGTGTGGGTAGTTTTGCAGCCCGCGTCGGAGGGCCTCTTACGGAATTTGATGCCTCGCTTGTTCCAAAGAAGCTATCGAGCAATAATTTTTCTATGCTATATAGAGCAGAACATTTTCTGTAATATGGTGGATGAACGATCATAAAAAATCTAAGATCTAAAGAAAAAATCTAAAGAAAAGTATCTGCATTTTGTGTCACCATAGCAGTTTTTTGCCTTCAAGCATTTTTACAAACGTGTATGATAGTTTTGCCGTCTATTTAATCAAACACGTGTCATAATTCAGAACAAAAGGTTATTTCGAAGATAAACTACGATTTGCAAAAAAAAACCGTCAGCAACGGGAACCGAACGTACGACGTCGCACCTGACGAGTGGGGGTACCACCCCCGCGCCACCGCCGCAACTGGCATGCCATTCTTACGGAACCCCAATGACTCACCCTCTTGCGCCAGGTGTGTCGCACAGCCAGCCTGTGGTGAGGCCTCCGATTTCGGCAGGTCATAACTCGCTCAGGAGTTTCATTTTGCAATTTTAACATCCGTATTCGTAATCAGCATTCCGAGCTCTTTCTAATGATCCTGGTCTCAACTTGAAGTTTCATGGAAGGTCGAAACCCTTCCCTAGTCAGTATGCGCTGCAATTTGGTAAGGTCTAGCATTCTGCCTTTAGACAGCACGATTGGGTCCAGAAAATATGGTGTATATTTCGGTGTCTAACGAACAAACAGCTTTGCTGATGATTTTCACTCTTTTTGCCCCAAAAATTTGGGTTGTGGGGGAAGGCATTTTGGAAAATCAATCGTCTAAGATGAACATCTGCTGGTCATTGTTTGCATATCATCAAGTTCCCCAGAGGCAGTATTAAGGACACTATCATTTTGAACGTTCTGGGACCGCTCAGCTCAAAGAAATTTTTCATCAAATGAAAGGCCTTTGTTGTACCATCGCTCACCATGAGCGACGCCTAATGATAATTCACTTATTTGTTACCAGACGTCCAGCGGCCTAACGGCCGCCAAACGTCTGGTTGGGTTCTTCGCCCCCAAAGCTCGAGAATAGAACACCCCACCCGTCTCCTTTTCTTCTTTAGACCTTCTTACTCTAATTACAGTACAAACTGTCCCGTCTCCTTTTCTTCTTTAGACCTTCTTACTCTAATTACAGTTCAAACTGTACTACTATATAGAATAGTATGGCCGGATTTGGTTGGACAGAACCTTCAAAAATGCTCCTATTTTGTCCACCATCTATCTCATGAACGCAGTTTATTCTCCAAGGCACTCATTCTACGTGGCGAGAAACATCGTGGGAGACCCATTCCGAAGTGCTTAATTTGCAGAAACAAAAAAATCAATAAGTATTGGTCGACCATCACTACCATTTAATGTCCAACGGCAATAATACTCCTCCGATTCCTGTAGTTATTCTTACTACCTCCCTCGCCCACGCCCACCTTACCTGCGGGCAGAGAAATGGAGTTAGAGTCGAACACGCGCACGCTAGTTACACGGAGGAAGTAAAAAGTGTGCTGAAAATCCAACGCATGCCGCTTAAAGTCTGATCTGTGACACGTCATCACGTCTGAACGCACGTTGTATGACGTTCTTGCCGCGTGTTCAGAATCTCGATGCTGCATAACGTATGTGACACATGAGCTGAGTCCCGGAGCAAGTGTCACCACGTACAACGACGTCTATCAACGTCTTCTTTACCCATACACATGTGGCACGACGGCTGTAGTACGTCTTCAGAAACCCAGCACGCGTTGGACAATACTGAGGGGACCTCTCTTACTGCACTCCTTCCCACCTTAGTGGCCCCTTCTCTGGTCCCCTTTTACTGAACCCCCTTACTGGTCCCCTTCTTCTGGTCTCCTCTTCCCTGATTCTCCTTTACTGATCCCGCTTACTCTGAATCCGTACGCACGTTGGGCGACGTCTTCATCAGGTGTTCTGATTTCCCACGCACTTTGAACGACGTCTACACATCTACAGCACGTCTTCTGATTCCCGACGATTGGCACTTGGTCCTCATCTATATCCTGACGCGTTTCCCGCTCAAAACATCGTAAACTTGGACGATCTGCCGCTGAGGATATAGATCGCCAGCAATCTCCCATAGTTAAGCTGAAGGAAAACCCAACTGGCATACGCCGCCCTGTCGAGGACTGGTTGGAGAAACCCGGACCCCGAGAATAGAACAACTCCAAGCTTCCTCCTTTCTTTTGTTGGCCTTCTTACTTTTATTACAATGAAAAACTGGTTTTACTATATACACTGCGACCGGAAAGTATAGGGACACCAGCAAATTGCGTAATTCTGCTAGCTACCCGCAGGAATTGATCTGAAGATTATACTGTGGAATTCCTCACGGCAAAAAACATATATACGAAAGAAATGGGCAAAATCTCCCGAGGTGGCAAGGAACGAGAAAGGAACACGTGACGGGACCCTGTTTTTGAGTGACCAGAAAGTATAGGGACACCACCAAATAAGGTGCGCGGAGAAAGGTGCGTTGTTGAAAACTATTTTGGTATGCAATATACTGCCTCATAATTTGCTCATTGTAAGGATGGGTCGCGGATCGATGCTATCAATAGAGGAACAAGCTCAAATCAAGGCCCTCAGAGATGCAGGACTCAGCATACGCCAAATTTCGACTCAACTGGGACGATCAAAGAACGTTATTAGCAAATTTCTACGCAGTCCTGATCTATATCACTCGAGGAAGTCTTCAGGACGTCCCAGGCTTCTTTCGACTCGAGACGAGAGGCAAATCGTGCGAATGGTTTCCAATAAATCAATCAGTTTGGAGGAAGTGCGCAAGAGTTTGAGTAAGAAAGTCTCGAAAGAAGCGATTCGGTGCTGCTTAAAACGCAATGGGAGTGTTGTATATACACAGCTCCGTTCTGCTCCACGTTTGTCAGAAACGCACAAAAGGAACAGGCTCGAGTTCGTCTCTAGGAACAAACGACGTCTTTGGACTAAGGCAGATTTTTGCGTTGTCAGTTCTGACGCTAGGTATTTTAACATTTCATAGTTCAGGTGATCTTCTCGGACGAAAAGCGCTTTAACCTCGATGGTCCAGATGGGAACCGATTCTACTGGCATGACTTACGCAAGGAGAAGTAGTATTTCCCAAGAAGGAATTTTGGAGGCGGCACAGTTATGGTCTGGGCGGCATTCCACGCAGAAGGAAAGCTTCCTCTTCCTCTCAGCAAGGATGGACGCAGATGAATACCAGCAACTGTTGGAAACCCATCTGCTCCCATTCCTTCAACAGAATGCTGGTCAGGGATGGGTTTTTCAACAGGACAATGCACCGCCGCATGCCAGCAGATCCACAAAAGGCTACCTCAGAAGAAATTCTGTTGAAGTTCTCGACTGGCTTGCATGTTCTCCCGATATGAACCCAATGGAAAATATCTGGGGACACCTTGTAAGGAAGATTTACGAGCATAACCAGACATATTCTTCTCTGCAAGGACTTCGATCAGCAATTCTACGCGCTTGGGATGAACTTCCTCTACAAACACTTCGAAATCATGCTGCTTCGATGCCAGCCCGACTTGTAGATGTTGCAATGAACCGCGGAGGACCAATTGAGTACTAGTTATCGACGACTGTTTTTTATCTTGAGAATGAAGTTGTTTTTTACTAGTGTCCCTATACTTTCTGGTCGCAGTGTAGATTAGTGCAGCGAGATATGGTAGGGCAGAATCTTCGCTGCTCGTATGAAGCCCATACATCGCATGTACGCGATTTATTCTCCGAAGTTGCCCGTTCACTACGTGACGAGAAACAGATCATGAGAGTATCAATCCGCAGTGCTTAATCTGCAGAAACGTAATTAAAATTAATCGGTATTGGTCGACAGGTCGACACCGTTTGCTGTCCGACGGCATTAATACTCCTCTGAATCCCATAGTCACTCTCCCTGCATCTTCCTATGAGTGCAAATGAAAGGCATTTTCAGGTCGACAGATTTCCTTCTACTCCGCTGTCGCTATTGTCGGTGACGTCAGCGACAGCGTTGAGCGGGTGCTACGCTGTGCGTAGCAGCCTGCGTAACACTGTCGCCGACAACAGCGTCACCGAAGTATAACATAGGCCTAACGTCTTTCATCTTTACGAGGTCATGATTTGGTGCTGGTCTGTGAAGGATGAAGACATGCAGCTTTGCTTTGTCTTTTGTGTTGTCATCCTGAGCATTAGAAATGCTAACAGTGTTAGTCTTTGGCGACCGACGCAGCTTTTTCTCCCTTAAACTGCAAAACTTCTTACCTCCCTCGCTGTTGCAGTGCAGTGGACGACACGAATAGTACAGCTGATGGATAATCCAGTATTTTAATGTTTTTACGGGATTTCTTAGCTCTACGTCGGCGCCGATGGCGAATGATGCGGAGGAGCAGTCACGAGCGGGAAGCCTCGGAGAACTTGGACGACATTTTTCCCCCTAATGACGTGGTACACGGTCGCGATGATGCAGCAAATTCGTCTGATGATGACACCGAGGGACCGCGCAAGCGGGTAAAGAGGAATACAGGTTGGGAGCTATTTAGGTCTTAACCTTCCTCATATACAGGATCTCAGTAGTTCCAATTGTTAGCGTTGCTCTTAGTGTCATTAATTCATCTTTCAATAGCAGTGCGAAATCCTATTGGTTCGATTTTGGCGGATGATCGATGTGAAAGCTTTCCAGACTCAAGTGATTCGTCGGACAACGAGTTTGCTGTATGTGAAGGCGGTGTTCCCATAGATGTGTGGCCGGTTAGGGGCAACCACTCTCCTGCGTCACAGTCGTAAGAGGTATGTTTTGCTGCGGAGGATTTGTTGTTAAATCATGCTTCATTCGCTCGGAGCGGCGTAGAATGACGACTTTGTGGAGGGGCAAGTGACGCTTGCTAACAGTCTGTATGGGAGAAGTGAATGAGGGTGAGAGCTAATGAGAGAAAAAGTGGGGTTCAAGAGTAGATGCGACGAGAGGTCGAAGGAAGGCTCCTTTCGCCTCCACTTTCAGGCGAGTGGTTGGTAAGTGCTCCCCACGAGATTCTTCAAATGAACATCTTTCGAGAAGTGTTTCGCAGACAGAATTGATTAGAACGAGGTAAACATGCGATTAATGCAGCTGCGCTTCAATTCAGAAGCGCCGTCAGTTTAACGTTCACCTGCGATACAGCAATGAAATGGAACAAATTCACTATTTAGCTGTGTGCGTAGTCTACCATATGCAGTGTGTAATTTAAAAAAAAATCACCTCACCTGTATCAACTGTCGTCCCATTGATCATAGACTTGCTCGAGCGGGCGCCAGCAGCGTCCCCATTCGTCCCTGTCGCGTGCCAGAGTGCTCCAATGGATCCTCCTCGTTCGATGGACACGAAGAGCGTCATATCGGTTGTTCATGGCTTTCAGGAAGAAGTCCGACCAACGCATTGGTGGGCGTCCTGGTTTTCTGTTGACATCCCGCGGAATCCAGTCGATGACGGCTCTCGTCCAGCGGGTGTCTGCATAGCGCATTACGTGGCCGGCCCACCTAGTTTTCGACAACTTGGTCCACGCGACAGCATCTCTGATCTTCGAACGTCGGCGAAGCTCGGAACTCCGGAGGCCTTCTTTCACTTGCGTGAGTCGTGTCACTCCGAGCATCGTCCTCTCGATTCCACGCTGCGCGACGCTGATCGCGTGTTCATCCTGCTTTCGCATAGCCCAGGTCTCTGATGCGTATGTTAGGGCAGGAAGAACAGTGGAGTCGAATAGGTGGGCACGGAGTCGGACGTTCTTCGTTTTCTTCGCGACTTCTTCGACGCTCTTGAAAGCTTACCAAGCCGCTCGTTTCCTCCTGCTCAGCTCCGGCACTAGGTCATTGGCCATATTGACTTCGTGACCCAGATACACGTAGCTGGGGCATTCGGAGATGTTCGTTCCGTTGAGCGAGAATGGGGCATCAGAAACTTCTCCGTTCCTCATGAACATCGTCTTCGTAAGATTCAGCTGCAGTCCAACGTTCCCACATACACGATCGAAGTCGGCCAGCATTCGCTCCGCCTGGCTGATGCTCGGTGTCATGAGCACGATGTCGTCAGCAAAGCGAAGATGATCTACTTGCCGGCCGTCGACCTTCACTCCCATATCTTCGCATTCTAGTTCGCGCATGACGTTTTCGAGGGTGGCTCTGAAGAGCTTCAGGGGTATAGTATCCCTCTGCCGAACCCCTCTATTTACGTCGATGAAGAGGTCGTTGTAGAATGGTGAGATCTTGGTCGTGAATCCACTGTACAGCTCTCGAAGGACTCTGATGTACTGAGCAGGAACACCCTGAGTGAGCAGGGTGTCGATGACCGCTTCAGTTTCGACGGAGTCGAATGCTTTCTTCAGGGCGATGAACGTAAGGCACAGCGGCAGCTTGAACTCTCGCGACACTTCGATGGGCTTCGTCATGGTGTGCTTGTTTGTGGTCGGTCCTACTGAATCCTCTCCGAAATCCTGCTTGTTCGCATGGCTGTTCTTCGTGCAGCGTTCTACTAATCCTATTCAGGATGACTCGAGTGAACAGCTTGTAGACTACGGACAACAGGCAGATCGGGCGATAGTTGCCAATGTTGTGCACGTCTCCCTTCTTGAACAGCAAGACGGTCTTGCTGGTGTTCCACTGAGATGGAACCTTGCACTCCGACAGGTAGCTTGTGAAGAGCCTCGCCAAGGTGTTGATGAGCGTTGGCGGAAGATTCTTCAGGTGTTCAAGTCTGATCCTGTCGGGACCAGGTGCTGTACGCTTCTTCACCGACGAGATTGCGTGTCGGATCTCGGAAGGGAGAACAGAGGGGACGACGTATCCATCTTGCGGAAGAAGGCATGGGGGCAGGTGGATGTGGCTATCGAAGAGATCGGAGTAGAAGTCGTGGATGATTTTCTCCATGGTCCTTCTGGAAGAGGTGACGGTTCCGTCAGGACGTCGGAGAGCGGTCATCTTGGTCTTGAAGTTGCCGAAGTTCCGGCGGGCATTGCGGATGCTCAAACCTGCCTCTGCAGCTTCAGCCAACACTTCCGCCCTTCTCTCCTTGAGATCTTCCTTTATCACCGCTCTGCATAGCTTCGCAAGCTCGGACGTCAGCTGGTAGTTGCCTGACGCTCGTGCTGCTCCACGCTGGCGTATCAGCTCGAGAGTTTCCGGAGACAGGCTTCTCTTGGTGTTCTTCAAGCTCTCGGCTCCCTTAGCACTATCGCGGAGATGGTGCACGAAGTGGTCGTATTCCTCATCGTCGTTGTCCACGACGGCATCTTCCCAAAGGCCGGCAAAAGAAGTGTAGAGGTTCCAGTTGATGGTAGTTCTGGGATTCCTCTTCTTGAACTTCGCGGCCTTCTCTCCTTGACGCGAAAAGCGAAACCTCGCGCGAAGGAGGCGGTGATCCGATCCCCTGTAGAACTTGGGGACAACGGAAACGTCGGTCAGGCAATACTTGCGATTGAAGATGATGTGGTCGATCTCGTTGCGGAACTGGCCACCGGGGGATTCCCAGGTCCATCGTAGGGAGGGAGGCTTCTGGAACTGTGAGTTTCCATGGATGGTCTTGGTCGACATGATAAACTCAGACAGCCTTTCACCTTGCTCGTTCCACTCCAAACCGTGGGTTCCGATGTGAAGCTCTTCCGGCGACCTTTGTGGCCCGATCTTGGCGTTGAAGTCGCCAACGATCACCTTGTAGATGTGATCTTCCTTATAGAACTTCTCCAGCTCCACGTTGAAGGCTTCAACTTCTTCGTCGTCGTAGTCGGATGTTGGGAAGCTGGCACGGATTCACATCGCTTCAGTCGCAGACGTCCGATTCGGGTTGTCAGAGACTCGTACGAATCGATGTTCATGGCCAAGTGCGTGTTGACGAGGACACCAGCGCCGCCTACTCCCCTGCTGTCGCATGTTCCGAGGAACAGTTCTTCTCCGGAGTCGTAGGAGGCGTGTAGGGGGTGGTGTCTTCTCGTCTCGGTCAGTCCGATGACGTCGTACTTGATCTTCCTGGCTTGCACCATCAGGTCCTCGACGGATGCTTCCGATGCGAGCGTACGGGAGTTGTAAGTACAGATCGTCATCCTAGTCCTTCTCAATTTGCGCAGCCTGGTTAGGCCCTGAGATTTTAGCAGCTTCTCCGTACTCGTCCTTCCCATCGCTGCAGAAATGGGGGTTCTTTCGGGGTCAGGGGAATGAGGCCCTTTAGTGCTGCTGTGTTTGACTCCAATACACACGGTAGCAGACACCGTTACAATCCGCACAGGCGCGAACACATCCACGCACACTGTGCATGAACATGCCGCTCCCACGGCGGCCCGAGATCCCTCTTAACAAGAGAGCCCGAAGGCTCTTTATCAAGGGAGATCTGTGGTGGGAAAAAACTAAACCAAAAGGAAGGTCGTACGACACCACTATTGAGATTGGGTCCCAGTTGTGAGCAGAGGAGAGTGGAAAGGGGAAATGTGTTAGTGGAGATGGAGGCCTTCGCACGTGCATGATATTCAGTCACTGCTTCCTTAGATGAAACCTTTTCATAGCTGAGCTGTTCTAGAAAGGTTAAAATAAAGGGATGTTAAAGACTACTTCTAAGGAACTCAACGGGAGACGAGGATTGGCTGAACGTAGAAGTAATTCGTTTGCCACGATTTTCTGATCGTGTCGCCTCACACACTCTAGTTTTTCGTATAACAAGTGTGAGAATCGGTAAAAACTTTGTTCGAATGGCAAAAGGTTATAACACAATTTTCGCGGACATCACCCGTTATTTAGGAGCCAAACCAGACGTTAATTAGGGTGATGATCCTAACAGCAAAAAGAAAAAGGCGTGGCGATTTCCCGTCCATCTGCCCAACGTCGCAGCATCAATAGAGTAGCCATTAAATTCCTCGGTACATGTCGGAAATGCGCACCGCAGTAGGATGTAGGAGCACGCCAACCTACCATAACAAGCAGAGTACCGACCGATCTGCCAGCCAATCAGGGATCGGATTCTTCAACGAGTTACATAACTTTAACAGAGAATTCACAGCGGAAAAGTCAGATAACGCGGCTTGTCGCCATATCGCTTGATAAGCCGCGCTATCTGGAATTTCGTCTGTAATTTTCTCTGTTAAATTGCTGTAAGTCGTCAATGAATCCGGCCCCTGGGTACCTTCCGTTCACACCGTCTCTGAATGGCACGCCTATTCGATGTGACCAATTGACTGGCGCGTTCCCACCTCCGACTGCGGGGCGCGTTTATTTTCATGTACCGATTCTCTCAACTCTACCCATCGGTATTCCTACATTTAGTATCTTGTACAAGACCTCTCTACACAAAAGAGTAATGTTGTTTTTGAAAAAGGAATAAAATTGCGTAAGAGTTGCTGCGACGTGGCCTATACGTTGAAAGAGAAGAGAGGGCGCTAGCCAACAGTTTGTTTTAAGAACCACCTTTCATGCTATTTCTATGAGATAACGTGCAGGAACTTTCAATGCGTACTCGGCCTATGCAATGTCTTGCGGTGGCTATTCAATTGACGCCTTCCGAGACATGTCCGGTGCCAATTCACCAATCCCGAAGGAAATGAAGGCTTGGTTGGCCTGGGCAGAATCCGAGCAAAGAACCTCGATTCGGGGTGCACGCGACAGTTGACGCTTTCTCTGACTGCGCTATTGCGTGTGTCCCCTACAGATTACATTCCGCTGCCCAGTACGAGGACGCGTGGTTGCGTAGTTGGAGGAGGCGGGGCTGCAACCGTGCAGCCGACTCCTCGTTCCTAGTTAGGATCTCCCGCGGAGTCAACCAAGCCTTCCATACCTTTTGGGGAATTGGTAGCAGACTCGTCTGAAAAGGATAAAACACTGAGTTGAAACACTCGCTGGCCACCGCAGGTCATTGTGTAGGCTAAATGCGCAGCCAAATTGCCTCCACAGCATGCAGTTGTAGTAGAATGCGTACCGCATCCTGGAAAGGATTGAATATCGCCATATTTCACTCTTATCCTCATGGAGTATACGATGCGAGGATACACTTGAAGGTAGCCTCGATGGTAAATGTGCCTGCAGTGGTTTTTTTGTGTACATTTTCCTACTGGGCTTTAGATTTTAAGGCTGTTTCGAGAGAAAGCGCTTTTCCTGATCAGAAGGCATAGCGTTCACGCGCCTTTTATGTTCATAACAGCAGCGCATGGTTTCCAGCTCTACGTTGTGAATTCTCTGCGCTTCGACTTTGCAAAATGCATCTTAACGTGGCAATCAGTTGCGGCAGTGGACAACGCATGGCCCGCTTTCAACATCGAATGTCTCAAGTGACTACTGCTTTCTGGTTTTTAAATGGCTCCAGTTGTTTACTGGGCCGAATGCACTGTAGCTAAAAGGGTAGTAAGATCAGGCGCAATTCTATTTTTGGGAGATAAAATCTGTTTTACGCAACCATCCCTTCACCGAATCATCAATCAGCAATACAATCACCACTGTTAGTCACCACAGAGTCCACCTACTGGGCAGGTCGGCGATCCCGTTCTCCCAGGAGTGGGGGAACGAGGAGTCGAAGAAGTCAGCGACCGCCCGACTTGATCCTTCAAACTTTGTGAATCTTTTCTTGACCAAGAAAGCCTTTAGGGAGCGGAGCAAGTGCTAATCTAAGTGGGTTATGTCAGGAGAATGTGGCGGATGGGGCCGGTCTCTCAGCCCAGCTCTTCGACCTTTTTGGTGGGTCGTTTTGGCGACATGAGGTCTGGCGCTGTCATGAAGAAGGTGCACTGAAGGTTGTCTTTGCCGGACAGCTTCCTCGAGTTTCCGAGCTGAGTGGCGCAAACGACAGCGGTGACCGTGGGCCCTTATGGGAGCAGCTCGCAGTACAACATTCCGTTCGAGTCCTAGAAGCAGCATAGAAGAACCTTCTTGAGGTGCAGGTGAATACAGTGCCCCCCCCCCCCGTTATGACGCCTCCGGCTATGACGTGACTATCGATATAACTTAGATTTTTTCGGGTACTTCTCACATAATTACCATGGACGTCATGATCGACTGGGGCAAAACTTGTGTATGCAACTCAAGGGGTATTCGAGAAATGCACCTCATACTGGACTCACGGACATCGTTTCGTTACAAGGAGGCCATTGAGAAAACTGTACCCAAAGGTACGCACGATCCTAACCATCTCTTACCATGTATTTGAAATTACCTTACTGGTCGCTGATCCAGCGTCCCACCCAGCGCTGTTTCCTCAGTTCGATGAAAGAGTCAGGTCATTTGCTATGGTAAACACGAGTTCAGTTTGAACCAGATGGACAACGGGCTTTGTTGTACTTTCACAACTCTATCAGTGGTCGAGGTTCAACATCCGTTTTGGTATTATGGGGGAGGCGCAGGATACGGTAGCCTCGGGTGATTAAGGCTGCTGCTACGTAATCTACCGTAATCAGCCGAAATTTTAAAGAGCGATGTCCGATTCGTCATCAGCACCCCAAATAAAACCCCCTTGTGCGAAGCTTGCGTATTTTTCAAACTCCCCTTGACCTCTGGAAAGTTTCAAACTCCCCTTGTCCTCTGGAAAATGCAGTGCTTTGTTTTGTTAGAGGAAAATAAAACTTTAAATCATGTTCTTTTATGAACAAAAGCTACGCGTCAATATAATATTAGGTTGCTGTATTAGGTCGTTGCATGTGAAATGACCAATTTTGGTACCTCGTCTTCTGGCCGATTGGTCGTGGCTGCGAATGTTCCCATTTCAGGCACTGTATGTAGTTTCTGAAAGCGCAGAATCTCTGCCTTGTTACTACTTGTAGCTTTTGTGACATAATTGCCTCTTGCCGAGTTTTTGACGTCGTTTTTGCGGTATGAATCCAAGTGATATTCGGGTGCTCTACTTGCATGAATGGAGAAGTGGACACAACGCAGCGGCCGCGGCTCGTAACATCAATGCTGCATTTGGGGAGGCTTTCGCTAAGGAACGCACAATTCGTCACTGGTTCGAAGGGCTTCGATTTGGCGGTAAAAGTGTCGAAGACGAAAACCGAGGTAGGCCGCCATCACTCCTTAACGACGACCAGCTCAAAGCCATGGTGGAAGCGGATCCGCGTCAGACTGTGAGAGAGTCAGCACCGCATTTCGGCGTTGACGGCAGCCCTATCAGTCGCCACTTGAATGCGATCGGAAAAGTACAGAAATTGGATAGATGGATCCCGCACGAAACGCTGACGCTGGGCAGATGCTGAAACGCCACGACACCTGTTTCGTTAAGGCTGCGTAATCTAATAGAACCTTTTTGGACAAGATCGTGATATGCGGCGAAAACGGATCCTTAATGACAATCGCCGTCGCTCTGCACAATGGCTGGATGAGAATGAGAGTCCCAAGGAAAATGCTCAACCAAGCCTCCATCCAAAGAAGACCACGGTGACCGTATTCTGGACAATGGCTGGCATAGTCCATTACAAGTTCTTGATGGTCGTAATTATCGAACTTTTTCTCGCGCAGATGCTGCTTGACTGCTCTGAAGGTGCAGTATCCTGACAGTGCCATGCAGGGATGTGCGAAATTTTCGTTTCCGTTTCCTGTTCCGAATTGCTGTTTCCGGCTATTTTTGAGCTCTTCCGTTCCGTTCCGTGTTCCGCCTGTTTTTGGACCAGAAGGCGGAAACGGGAATTGGCGCGGTTCAACACTAGTTTTCTGTTGCACACAATCAGCTTATCACGTAAAAAGAGTTCTCCTTCATGTAATTGTGAGAGAGATACTGTTTGACAACCATAGTGTTAATATTCTTGAAATTGTTTAGACTACCAAAGGAAAGTATTCAAAAATGGCAACGTCTGAGTGCAGGGCAAAGTTAATGTGCCACCAAAGGCTATATGTGCAGTGTGTGCTAAGGAAGTGCGCTCAACATTTGAATGATCATAAAATTCTTGATGCATTCGTTACAAATAGCTACAAAAACTTTCTAAGCATACAGCGCAGTATCGCGAAGCAAAGGTGAAGGTTGAGCCTGGCGCTTTTGTGCTCAAGATGACATCAGTGCTCCTGATCAAAGGTGTACATTTCAATTTTTAATTTTATTAGGTATTCATCCATATAGAGTTATGCATCACATTTTTAATGAGGCATCACGAATATCTACCATGGGCTATTATTTTGATTGACTACTCATTGAATTCCGAAACAAATCTATTACTTCGAGAACCATCTAGGAACTGTCCCGCTGTGTCACCTTCATATCAGGGAGCTTCTAGGCTGGCATAGACTGAATATTCCTACGGAAGTGTGGACTTACCATGACTGATCGGTCATCTAGTTATCATCTTGTATCCCAGAATGAACTCTGAGTACTATTATAGTTTTGGTGATTAGAATGCAACTGCTAGTGTTGAGCATGCAGATATCTGTGCAGTCATCACGTCGTCCATGATGCTACAGGCTTCTAAAAATTCGAGAGGAATGTCTTTCCTGGCAGGAAGATGATCTAGATGACTGCTCCTGTTTTAGACTTCACCTGAGTGAGTTTTTAAAAGCTGATCTGTAAGCAAACTAAAGTGGTTAAGTCGGTTAAGTCTACTCAAAGTTCAAAAAATTACAGCAACAAAAAGTCAGCGAAAACCCGTCGCAGGAACTAGATATGGAAACAGCGGAGAGACTGCTTGCTGAAATAGTGAGAAATAACAAGACAGGACCATGAATTTGTTTTCGTTTATTGCTCTAGCCATTGCTAAAAGGTTATCATAACAATCTTATGAATCCATGCCTTGCGGTGTTATGTTATGATGACGATGAGCATTAATCTGTGGAAGATTCTGCTGCTCACAAAGATCTGAGCAAGAAAAAGTACAACAGAAGTCGCCTTTGGCGTAATTTGAGATGCACTTTTGAAAAAATGGCGAATATGTGTCATTTCCGTTTCCGGTTTCGTATTCCGGTTTCCGGCCATTGTTGAGCGTTTCCGTTCCGCCTTTCGTCTTCCGCTTTTTCCAGAAAATTTTCCGCACATCCCTGTTGCCATGGCAGTACAGTATGGTGGACGAGGCATCGTCGTCCAGCCAATCTTCTGTAGGAAGTCATGAGTTGACTTCGCCGTGTGTGGTCTTGCGTTGCCGTGGACGAGGGCGACTTCGAATCATTACTGTCGGTTTTCCGCCGATCTGGGTCGACCAGTGTGAGGACGACCTTCGACATTGTTTCTTTCATCGAAGCGGTTGAACCTACGCCGGACGGTGCGTTCGGTAGTCGCGCCGGTCTCAAATGCAGTATTGATCTGATCGACCGTGTCCTTCGAAGCTTCTAGAATCTTCTACGCGATATTGCACTCATCTCAAGATTTCCCTTAAAGCGTCCCCTATAAAGTCCAAATAAACCGAAATGTGTACAAAAATCATCACCATCCTTATGTAAGATGTGCTGTGTGTGGGCAACATGTTTGCTTCGCACGTTTTTCTTTATTTAATGAATGCTAAAGTTGTTAGAAACACCTCTAGTTGTCCAGTATAAGGTTTTTACTCCAAAAACTCGCATAGAGAGGACATAAAAAAGAAAACCCTGTCCTAGTGAAAACGCTGAAGATGCATCCGTTTTGGATATCCTGTACACTGGTGGGACAGAATGTTGTTGGTTATGATGTGTTTCTTTTCAGTTGAAGACGTGGGTGGCACCTGTAAGCTATGGCCGTCGCCTCGGGCGTTGCAGTGCAGCACCATTTGACATATTCATCGCGCAGAGCTGTTCTTGATGTCATGGGTGTCGCTCTTTGTTCATACAGTGTACACATGTATATACTATGCGAATTGTTGTCTGTCAGCTTCTCTACAGCTGCTGTCATGTCATTTTGCATCTGTTGCTATTAGTCGTTCTTGGTTAGTCCTGATGTATGCCGTCTAGGAGAGCTTTGTTCTTCGTGTCCCTCCCGCGGAATTCGTCCAACTCATAGTTTTCACAGATCCAAGATTGTTCTATACGCACGCATAGACAGTTTGGTATTAATTAAAGGTGTCGTTTACCAAGGTATGAGGGCGTTTGTTGTCATTCCTGTGGTTCCTACCTGGCCTCACACACGTGAGTGTGCAGTTCGGTGGGCAGAACAGAAATGGCGCTCGATGGTGCCTCATCAAATGTTGGTAGTCGTCATGTGCTTGTTCAAGAACTCATTCCCAATTTTCCATGGTTTACATGCAACTAAGACACTGAAGCCGTTGTCGATTACCACTGCTCGTTTTGCTGTTTAGAGCTTGTCATCTCAATATTTGAGTGGATTCACAATAAAATTTCTACGCCTAGGTTTTTTGTGTCCAAGGAGCTATGGCGTTACAATAGTCCAAGTCCAACTTTCGATGAATCTTGACATTGTCGGCACTGGCGTTCCGTAGACTGTTCTCAGCTGCAGACCAAGATTGATCTGGAGCTTTTACTGGACTTACGTTTCGAAGTAGTCTTCGTCAGAAGCTGGAAAAGTCGAGCTTATTTGAGGAACTACACGCCGAAACTTCACACATCAGGAGAGAATTCCGAAGGAAACAGAGTCAGGAGGTGATCTCGTAGAACATTGTAACGCTAACCTTGGCGGTAGGGTCGGAGTGATCCACCATCCTCTCTTACCAAGATACTATCTCAACGGTAGGTCGGAACGGCGCAAGTGTTGTATATGGGCAGAACCGCGTCTCCCTGGGAAGTAACAAACTGCGGGTATCTCGACCCCAATACATCTCTGCGCAGAGTTAGGGGCGACGGAAGTCGTGTGTTGGCGCCCTGTTGATTCACGTGCTCCACAGTTGACGGGCGCGCGCGGGGTGAGGGCTCGTATCGCGAATCAGTGCAGTGCATAAGTGGAGTAGTAGCGAAGAGCTCGCGCTCGTGAACGAGGGGTGGGGGTTTGGATCCCGCAGACTGAGTTTGGGTCACCGATTTCCCTGAAACTTTGTCTAGGGGTTATTTGTGATACTGATCACGAATCTGATATCCGTTCTTCAGGCTGGATAATATAGATACAGGAAGGCACAGGATTACATTCTTAAAGTTTCTGCCGGCGACGGCAGGTAGAGACAGAATCGTGAAAAACGGATGTCAGATTCGTGATCAGCACCCCAAATAACCGCCTAGACGAAGTTTCAGCGAAGTCAGTCACCCTGACTGGACCACCCTTGTTTACGGTATGGCTGGCCTCCGATCGAATCGTGAAAAACGGATGTCAGATTCGTGATCAGCACCCCAAATAACCTCCCTATACAAAGTTTCAGCGAAAAAAATTTTTTTTGACCGAAGTCTTGTCGGTGGAGTCGGAACTTTTAACTAGTGCCACAAAATATCTCTCGTTACATAACTATAGCTTCACACAAAATAGGCTTAAAATAAGTGACACACAGAAGTAAACATTTTAGCTAATATGTAGTTTGAAGCATATGTCATATGTAAGCATGCTCTATAACACACTTTAGTACCTCTATGTGGATTACCTATATGATAAAAATAGATTTAGCAAAAGCGCAAAACAAAGGCAGTCCGCGGGATCCAAACCCCCGACCCCTCGTTCATGAGCCCGAGCTCTCCCCTACTACGCCACCTGTGCACTGCGTCGAGTCGCAATAGAGCCCTCATCCCGCGCGCGCCCGTCAGCTGTGGAGCACGTGAATCAACAGGGCGCCAACACGCGATTTCCGTCGCCCCTAACTCTGCGCAGATTTGTGTTGGGGTCGAGATACCTGCAGTTTGTTACTTCCCAAGGAGAGGCGGTTCTGCCCATGTACAACATGCGCCGTTCCAACCTACCGTTGAGATAGTATCCTGGTTAGCTGGAGGTTAACTGGGGTAAGTGAGCGGGCTTATATCCATGAACGACCTGCCTCAGGGTCCCTCTTGAGCCCGAGCGGGGCCGAAACGCGCAGGGACGACGTTGGACCGGCCCTTGTGTCAATGCGATACACTCCTCCCTCCACTGGTTTTTGGATTTGTGGGCGCGATGAGGCGTGGGGTTCGGTTTTTTCGAAAGTTTACACCCCGTTCCGTAGTGGGTTTGCTATGGACCGCACCCTGTCTCCATCACTGTTTTATTTCCTGTATGTCCTGTTTTCTCAACATTTTAGGTGATGTCTGTACCTCTTCATAAGTTGTTCTATCCACGTGTGGGTTCTACATCGTAGAGATTCGCGCAGCTTCGTTCACGGAAGAAGACATGTTATGAGCAGAGAACTTCTCCTTCTTCAGCGTTTGTCCCGGATCGTAGCGGGGTCCGCTATTCTGGTGTCATGACGCCACCTTTCCCGATACAGCGCTAGATCAGGCTGGACACCAGTAATGTTCAAGTCCGTATGTAACGTATCTAACCAGTGCTGCTTTGAGCGCCCTCTAGGCCGCTTTCTAATTACCTAGAACTTAAGGCCTATCTTGCGGATGCTGTCTTCTTCTCCACGCAGAACGTGGCCGTACCATCGCAAGCGAGCTTCGCGCATCTTGTCGGCTATCGGCGCGACACCGAACTTCTGCCGAATGGCATCATTTCGGATGCGGTCCAGGAGCGTAACTCCTACCCAGCGCAGCATCTCCGTTTTCATTACGCTGGGGCGCGTTTCAACCTCCTTGGTCGCAGGCCAACACTCAGCACCGTACATCGCTACACCCGGACGACGGTTCTATACATTTTTGACTTCAAGCGCGTTGGTATCTTCCTATCGCAGAGCACGCCAGTGCGCAGAACGCTGGTGTACCCCGACAGAGATGGGGAACTCCATCGAGGTTCCGGCTGCAGCTTGAACTCTACTCTTTGGACAAGAGTAGAGGATTCACACCCACTCTATGAGCTCTTCAGGAACTCCATGTCGTCGCAGCGTACCATATCACTTCACGCGGTACGCGGTCAAAGGCCTTCTCCAAGTCGAGGAAGGCGATATGCACTGGCTTCTGTTTCTCGCGGTGCTTCTCTATAAGGAGGCGGGCGGCGTGTATGGCACCAACAGTGCCACAGCCAGCCACGAGGCCGCACTGATTGCTGGAAAGCTGGACGACGTCACGAATTCGTCCGTCGACAATTCGCTCAAAGATCTTCATGCTGTTCGAAAGCAAGCGAATCGGACGGTAATTGGAGCAGTCTGCAGGACTACCCTTCTTCCTCCAAATCGGAATCGCCGTACTTTGGCGCCAAGACTCAGACACCTTCTTCTCCACTTAACCTGATTAAAGAACTTCGCCAGCCACTTAGCAGGGTACCAAAACTTTGACTTTCACAGTTCTGCTGCCGCGTCGTCGGGCCCAGTCGCTTTGCCTGGCCTCATCTTCTTCAGAGCCGCTTCTGTTTCCTCCACGGTGATCTTCTGGACGGGCCGTGGGTTGGAGCCGTTGAGATGATAGCTGGATGAGGAAATTCTGCTGTGGAAATCTCCTCAAAGTAATCGCGCCATCGCTTCAATGCCTTCTTGTGGTCCATGAGAAGATGGCCGTCCTCATCATTGATGCCGAAAAACTTCTCAATATCCTCGCTCTGCCGATGGTGATTCTTGGCAAGTCGGTACAGATACCGCTCACAATTGCACGACTCGAGCTTTTCGTAGACATAATTGTAATGGGTGGCTTTTGCAACAGCAACGGCCTTCTTTGCAGCTTTCTTCGCTTCTTGGTACTTCTGCCAGTTATCGGCTGTCTTTTCGCCGACAAACACGTGATAGAGCTTTGGCTTTCACGTCATCTGTCCACAGCCATGTCTGCTTGTCAACCTTCCGTCGTCCAGGCCTCGTAGTGCCGAGTTCCGACCGTGCTGCTTGACTTATCGCGTCGGTTGCTCTCTTCCAAGTTTCATCGACAGTCGTGACTGTTGGTAACCGCACGCGAGAAATCAAGCTGCTTCCTTCTCTCTCATTCGCCACCACTTTATTCTCGGTGCACCGCATCGCTGGACCTGCTTCAGCCTCGAAGGGGGGATCTTTAGTGCACAGATCAGCGGTCGATGCTGTGGGACGTCTCATACGGCATGATCTTCGCATCTGTGACAAGACCTCGGTCGCGATCTTTCACAAGGACAAAGTCTATCTGAGTTTGGGTGCCCCCACTATAGTGTTAGATGAGGTGGGAGTCGCGTCTTCGGAAGGCGGTGTTCACTACGGTGAGGTTATGCGATTCCGCAAACTCAGGAATACGCTCATCATCTGCGTTACGCGATCCATAGCCGAATCCATCATACAGCTGTGCCCGTCTTTCTTAGCACCGTGGCCATTAAGGTCACCAGCGACTATGATAGCATATCTCGACGGTACCTCTGCTTCTTCTCGTCAAGCAGGCTCTAGAACTCATCCTTGGCTTGATCCGAGCAGCCACTCTGCGGAGCATACGCAGAGAAGAAGTGGAAGAGTTGCTCCTTAGCGGCGACAACGATCTTCATCACTCGATCGTTAAAGCGCTCGACACTTACAATCGAGTCTCGGAAGCGCTTGGAGACAATTATACCAACACCGCTGGTGGTCCTGGGACTTCCACATAGAATGGCCTTAAATGCTCTTCCTATGTCCCTTGACTTGCGGGAGGACCACCTCGTCTCCTTTACCGCACAGAAATCAACTCTACTACGCTCCAGTGCTTCAACCAACTCGCACGAGCTCCTCGCTAACGTACCCACATTCAGCGTTGCCACGCGGGTCCTGCTTACGATACGGAACTTTCGGACTAGCTCAGCTGCTCCCAAGCCGTCCTCGCATCAGGGGCCCTCGCATACTTTCCTCACTCGCCGGGCTTTGCGAGTGGGCGTCGGCTCCCGCGGATACACTATCTATCTAGCACTATCTCGAGATATTTGAACTGTCATACACCATGTGATGTGGCATGGGTCTTCGTAAGCCGGCCTGTCGCCTGCACTCGGGTGTCCGCGTTCACAAGGACCTGTCGCCTGCACTCGGGTGTCCGTGTTCGGCTCCGCTCGCCAAAGGGGGCAGTTTCCGGTGGCACCACGTGGGGGAACGAACATCTTCTTCTTATTCTTTCTTATTCTTCAGCGTTTGTCCCGCATCGTCGCGGGGTCCGCTCTTCTTACGACGCCACATTTCCCGATCCTGCGCTTGATCAGGGTGGACACCAGCTACTTTCATGTCCGTGTGTAACGTATCGGACCAACGCTGCTTCGGGCGCCCTCTAGGCCGCTTTCCAGATACTTCGAACTCAAGGCCTATCTTGCGGACGCTGTCTTCTTTCCCACGCAGAACGTGGCCGTACCATCGCAAGCGAGCTTTGCGCATCTTGTCGGCTATCGGCGCGACACCGAACTTTTGCCGAATAGCATCATTTCTGATGCGGTCCATGCGCGTGGCTCCAGCCGTCCAGCGCAGCATCTTCGTCTCCATGACGCTGAGGCGCGTTTCAACTTCCCTGGTCGCAGGCTAACACGCAGCGCCGCACATTGCTACTGGCCGGACGACTGCTCTGTAGATCTTCGACTTCAGGTGTTCTGGTATCCTCCTATCGCAGAGCACGCCAGTCAGCGAACGCCACTTAGACCAAGCTGCACTCACGCGTGAGTTCACTTCAACCATCAGACCGCCGTCAGACGCTATTGCTGATCTCAGGTATTTAAACACCGAAGTGCGTGCAGGTTCAGTACCGTTAATCTTAATGGAGCCGGACTCGTTCACGTCAGTCGTTAGGTACTCGGTCTTCTTGACGTTCAATTTAAGTCCGAACCTCGCCAGACGGTCGCACCAAGCTGGCACCTGCCGCTCGAGATCGTCTTTGTCTTCGCAAGCGAGCATCACCTCATCAGCATAAAGCAGCGTCCATGGAACGGGCTGCTGAAGATCTCGGGTAATGGCATCAATAACGACAACAAAGAGGGGTGGAGAAAGCGCAGAACCCTGGTGCACCCCAACAGAGATGGGAAACTCCATTGAGGTTCCAGCTGCAGCTTGCACTCTACTGTTTGGGCAAGAGTAGAGCATCCGCACCCACTCTATGAGTTCCTCAGGTACGTTGTGTTGTCGCAAGGCGTACCATATAACCTCACGGGGTACGCGGTCGAAGACCTTCTCCAAGTCGAGAAAGGCGAGATGCACCGGCTCCTGTCTCTCGCGATGCTTCTCCACCAGAAGGCGAGCAGCGTGTATAGCATCAATGGTCCCACAACCAGACACAAAGCCGCACTGGTTGTCGGAGAGCTTGACGATTTCACGGATTCTTCTATCGAGGATTCGCTCGAAGATCTTCATGCTGTGCGAAAGCAAGCGAATCGGACGGTAATTGCAGCAATCTGCAGGACTGCCTTTCTTCTTCCAAATCGGAATCGTCGTACTGTTGTGCCAACACTCTGGTACTTTCTTCTCCTTTACTACCTGGTTGAAGAACTCAGCCAACCACTCAGCAGGATACCAGAGCTTCGACTTCCAAACATCGGCTGCCAGATCATCCGGCCCTGTCGCCTTACCGGGCTTCATCTTCTTCAGAGCCGCTTCTGTTTCCTCCACGGTGATCTTGTGAACGGAACCGTGAACAGAAGCCACAGAAGGGATGGCCGGATGAGGAAATTCCATAGTGGAAGTTCCCTCAAAGTAATCACGCCATCGCTTCAGCGCCTTTTTGCGGTCTGTCAGAAGATGGCCGCTCTCATCATTGATGCCAACAAACTTTTCAATGTCCTCGGTTTGGCGATGGCGGGTCTTAGCAAGTCGGTACAAATACCGCTCACCATCGCGCGATTCGAGCTTTCGGTAGACATCACCATAATGAGTGGCTTTCGCAACAGCCACGGCTTTCTTTGCAGCCTTCTTCGCCTTCTGATACTCCTGTCAGTTGTCGGCTGTTCTGTCGCCGAGAAACACATGATACAGCGAATTCTTCTCCCGAACCTTCGCTTTCACATCGTCTGTCCACAGCCATGCCTGCTTGTCGACTTTGCGTCGTCCAGGCTTCGCAGTGCCGAGTTCCAACCTTGCAGCTTGGCGTATCGCGTCGGTTGCTCTCTTCCAAGTTTCATCGACAGTCGTAACTGTCGGTAACCGCACGCGGGAAATCACAGCTGCTTCCTTCTCTTTCATTCGCCACCACTTGATTCTTGCAGCACCGCATCGCTCGACCTGCTTCAGCCTCGGAGAGGCGATCTTCAAAGTACAGATCAGCGGTCGGTGCTGTGGGGCGACCGTCTCATACGGCACGACCTTCGCGTCTGTGACAAGGCTCCGGTCGCGATCCTTCACAAGCACAAAGTCTATCTGAGACTTGGCGCTCCCACTATAATATGAGATGAGGTGGGAGTCGCGTTTTCGGAAAACGGTGTTCACAATGGTATGCGATTCCGCATGCTCAAGAATACGCTCACCATCGGCGTTACGAGACCCGTATCCGAAACCACCATAACAGCTGTACCCGTCCTTCGCAGCACCTATGTGCCCATTAAGGTCACCAGCGACTATGATAGCGTATCTCGACGGTACCTCTGTTTCTTCTCGTCAAGCAGGCTCTAGAACTCATCCTTGGCTTGATCCGAGCAGCCACTCTGCGGATCATACGCAGAGAAGAAGTGGAAGAGTTGCTCCTTAGCGGCGACAACGATCTTCATCACTCGATCGTCATATCGCTCGACACTTACAATCGAGTCTCGGAAGCGCTTGGAGACAATTATACCAACACCGCTGGTGGTCCTGGGACTTCCACATAGATCCTGGGACTGGTCCTGGGACTTCCACATAGCCTTAAATGCTCTTCCTATGTCCCTTGACTTGCGGGAGGACCACCTCGTCTCCTTTACCGTACAGAAATCAACTCTACTACGCTCCAGTGCTTCAACCAACTCGCACGAGCGCCTCGCCAACGTACCCACATTCAGCGTTGCCACGCGGGTCCTGCTTACGATACGGAACTTTCGGACTAGCTCAGCTGCTCCCTAGCCGTCCTCGCATCAGGGGCCCTCGCATACTTTCCTCACTCGCCGGGCTTTGCGAGTGGGCGTCGGCTCCCGCGGATACACTATCTATCTAGCACTATCTCGAGATACCTGAACTGTCATACACCATGTGATGTGACATGGGTCTTCGTAGGCCGGCCTGTCACAAGGGCCTGTCGCCTGCATTCGAAGTCCGTGATTAGCTTAGCTCGCAAAGCGAGCAGTTTCCAGTGGCACCACGTGGAGGAACGGGCGTCGCCACCGTGGGGGAACGAACATCGCTACCATGAAAATTCTCTTAATAATGGTACGAATACATAGATTTGTTTATTGTTATACGTTGCTGGAAAAAGAGTCGCTTGCTGCCTTGCCCGCTTCATAAACTCGTTTACGGCAACAGTTATTACTACCACGATGTTTTGTTGCGATCAAAACATCGTTGTGACAGCTTACAACCTCGATACCAGCCAAATGAGGCTTAAAGAAATTGATTTGAGTTATTACTACCATTATGGATATACATATATATTAATGAAAAATTAAATGAAGGTATGAGTTTCGCGTCATTTCCGTTTCCGTGTTTTGTATTCCGGTATCCACCCATTTTTTAGCTCTTCCGTTCCGTATTCCATGTTCCGTTTTCTCGAAGAAAATTTCCGCAAATCCCTGCTTGAAAGGGTTTGAAAAGTTTAAAAAAATAGTGCATGTCTGGTGAAGAGTTGAGGGAACAACAAATTTTGAACTTGTTGCATTCCGCATGTTGTGAATATTTCACTCCGATCAGCGCACATAAAGCGAATGCGAAAAGCGATTGCGCAAATATAGGCAGACATTATCCGGCATTGGTGCAGATTTAAGGGGGCCTTTCTCCAGCTGGACAATGGTGGAGCACACATATCCAGTCAAAGAACTGAAGAGAGCTTCGAACTGGCAACGAGAGCTAATTTTCCATTCACTTTATAGTAGCGATCCTGTTATATATAAAAGAGACAGCGGTTGTATCTTTCCTTCAGTCTGTCCCTCCGTCTGTCCATCCGCCTCTCCATCCGTCCTTCTGTCAGTTCATCTCGCCTTTCGTAGACGTGGAGTAATAGACGTCCGGGTCCGAGTGTCATCCACGTAGTGTCGCGAGCGTCAGAAGACGTGTCGCCGATGTCGCGCAAAGGGCGTCTGGGTTGAGAAGGCAATTCACCGACGGCGTTCAACAAGCGTTCGGGTTCAGAGGTTGTGTATCCCATGTCGCGCGGTGGGTGTCTAGATTTGGAAGAGGTGTCACCGATGTCGCGCAAGGGGTGTCCGAATTCAGAGGACCTGTCACCGATGTCGCGCAAAGGACGATCGGCTTTAGAGGGCGTGTCACCGTCGTCGTTTGACAGGCGTCTGGGTTCGGAAGTTGTGCCATCCATATCGCGCAATGTGTGTCTAGGTTCAGACGACGTGTCACCACCGATGTCGCACAAGGGGTATGCGGATTCATACGACGCGTCACCAATGTCGCGCAATGGGTGTCTGGGTTTAAAAGAGGTGTCACCGGTGGGTGACCAGCAGGGATGTGCGGAATTTTCGTTTCCATGTTCCGAATTCCGGTTTCCGGCCATTTTGGGCCTTCCGTTCCGTTCCGTGTTCAGCCTGTTTTTGGGTCGGAAGGCGGAAACGGAAATGGGGACTGTTCCACACTAGTTTTCAATTGAACACAATCAGCGTATCAATTAAAAAAGTTCTTCATGGAATTGTGAGAGAAATACTGTTTCCCAACTGTAGCATTTATATTCTTGAAATTGGTTAGCCTAACAAAAAAGCACTCAAAAATGGCAAACTGGGCACTGGGCAAAATTAACGTGCCACAAAGCTGTGTAGGCATTGTATGCTACGAAAATGCACGCAACATTTGAATGATCATAAAACTCTTGATACATTAGTTACAAATAGCCACAAAAACTTTGTAAGCATATAGCATGAAGCATGAGTATCATGAAACAAAGGGTCCAGTGAAGATTGTGGCAGTTGTCTGCTCCAGGATTACATTAGTATTCCAGATCAAAGGTGCAAATTTCAAATTTTAATTTCGTTAGGTGTGATATTCATCCATATGGAGTTATGCGATTCATTTCAGTATCACGAATACCTACCATGAGCTGTTATTTCGATTAACTAGGGTGACTTATTGAACTCTGAAACAAATCTATTGCTTCGAGAACCATCTAGGAATCGTCCAGCTGTGTCATCTTGGGCGTAGGGTTTCTAGGCTGGCACAGACTGAATATTCCTGTAGAAGTGTGGACCCACCATGACTAATCAGTCATCCAGTTATCATCTTATGGTTAGGTCCCAGAATGATTTCTGAGTACTAACTTTGATGACTGTAATGTAACTGCTAATGTTGAGTATGCAGATATCTGTGCAGTCACCACGTCGTCCATGATGCCACTGGTTTCTAAAAGGGTTGAGAGGAGTCTCTTTTTTGGTCGGAAAATGATCTAGGTGGCTACTCCAGTTTTAGACTTTACCACGGTCGGTTTTTATGCGGGTCTGTAAGTAACCTCAAGTGGCTAAGTCGGTTAAGTCTACCGTTCAAAAAATATCAGCATCAAAAAAGTCGACGAAAATCCCGTCGCAGGAACTAGATATGGAAAGACTGCATGCCGAAATTGTAAGAAATAATGAGATAAGACCCTGAATTTGTTTTCGTTTATTGCTCTCGCCATATCTAAAAGGTTATCATAACAATGTTGTGAATTTATGCTTCGTTATGTAATGTTATGATGAGGATGAGCATTAAAATGTGGAAGATTCTGCTGGTGGCAAAGTGATGAGCAAGAAAATGTGCAATAGAAGCTGCTTCCGACGCCGTTTCAGATGCAGTTTTGAAGAAATGGCGAACACGTGTCATTTCCGTTTCCGCGTTTCGCATTCCGGTTTCCGGCCATTTTTGAGCATTTCCGTTCCGTCTTTCGTCTTCCGCATTTTCCAGAAAGATTTCCGCTCATCCCTGGTGACCAGGGAAAGAGGGGGCCAGCAAGGGGGGACCAGTGAAGGGAGGACCAGTGAAGAGGGTATCAATAAATGGGTGACCAGTGAAGGGGTCAGTAAGGAGGACTAATGAAGAGGTACAGTGAAAGGGGGAGGGGGAGGGCGGTAAAGTGAGGATCAGTAAAAAGGGACCAGTAAATGTAGGACCATTAATGGGGTGGTCAGAAGGTGGGCCAGTGAAGAGGGGACCAGTAAGAATAGAAGGGGACCAGTAGAGGGGACCAGTGAAGGAGGAACCACTGATGGGGGGGGGGGGTGGTCCAGTGAAGGGGGGGGGCAGTAAAGCGAAGACCTGTGAGGGTGGGAGTAGTAGTGGTGGACCAGTGAAGGGAGGTCCAGTGAGGGCGGAGAACGGTAAAGGGATCCAGTGAAGAGGGGACCAGTAAGGTGAATCCAGTAAGAGGTCCAGTAAAAGGACCAGTAAAGGTGAGGGGGGAGGAGCAGCAAAGGAAACTAGTGAAGGGAACCAGTAAAGGTGGACCGGGTTTTTGTCAGTATCGTCGAACATGTATAGGGCTTCAGGAGACGTGCTACGGACGTAGTGCTAAGTGTGTCGGAGTGCAGAAGACGTCTCATACTGTGTGTTGGAGTGCAGAAGACGTCTCTTGAACATTCCTTATATTCAAAGCTCTCTCTATAGTGGATCAGGAAATGCTTCTTAGGGCTTACAAGTCATACATTCGCCCTATTGTGGAGTATGGTTCACCAGTCTTTTCTCCTTCGAAATCAAAAGACATCGCTCTTCTTGAAAAGGTGCAAGACAATTTCACTCGCAAATTATTTTTTAGGATAGCTTGTACTAGATCTATAAGAGCTCCTCGTCCTGTAGCTAGAAATAGCGAATATAAGTTGCATTCCTTAGTCTCTCGTCGTAAACTTACTGATGTCTGTGTGGTTTTCAAACTCCTGACTGGCCTAATTGATGTGGATGCTTCAAAATTCTATCGTATAATAATATCTAGACCTAGGGGCAGCTCAGAAAAAATATCTTACGGTGTACCCAAAACGAATACCAGGTCATGTAGTTTCACGTGTAGAGCTGGTTCCAGCTTTATCTCGCTAAACTCCTGTGTCCCTCGATCGTCGGCACATTACAGGCACATGGTTAGAAACAAGCTTTTACATTTCTAGATTTAACAGTTGTTCTTCCTGTATTGGTGTTTTGTATTGTACTACGTCCTATATCACGTATGCCTTATGCATCGTACAGAAATAAATAAATAAATAAATAAATAAATAAATAAATACACATCGTGGCAACGTCGCTACACGTGCATCGAGTCAAATGTGTCACAGACGTTATGCAACATGCTCGCGGATTCAGAACGCGTGACACAAACGTCGCACAACGTGCGTCCAGAAGAAGCTCCACGGATCATACTTTCCACGCCATCCGTAAGAAGGCTTTTTAAAATCTTCGTTCGACGAGTGCGCGCCTTCTTGACTTTCACTCAGTTTTCATTTCACTCCGGCACAAGGATAGAGGCATCCGCACACTTTTGCGGCAAACTGCCTCGAAGGGGGCAAAACTGCCGCTTAGGCGGCACTCTCCCTCAGCTTTTCAGCCTCACTCCAGCGCTAACGCGGTTTCATTACAATTATCGTTATCAGTTTCCATTCTAAATCCCGGCACGATCAGCTAGAGCCTAGACAGAAATTGTCGGCAGCAGCGGCAATAATGCCTTGAATCATTATTGTCGCTGCCGCTTTGGCGATTCCGCGCCTGCCGCCCAGGCGGCACATCAGCGGCATCCTCTTCGCTCAAAGATAGGGCTACCACGTTAGCGCAAAAGTGTGCGGAGTCCTTAAGGGGTATTGGGGGAGAGGGGGTGGGGATAAAGAGAATGACCAAAGGAATTGGAGGAATATTATTGCTGTCGGACGGTTAATGGTATCGAGCGGTCTACCAATATCGATAGGCAGAATTTATGTTTCTGCAGATTAAGCACTTTGGATTGGAACACTTAGGGCCGGATCCATCAACGACATACAGCAATTTAGTGGAGAAAATGCAGTCGAAACCCTTGATAGCGCGGCTTATGAAGCGAATATGGTGAAACATTTCGCAGCGCTATCAGGGATTTCGTCTTTATTTTCTCCGTTAAATTGCTGTAAGTCGTTGATAAATCTGGCCCTTAATTAGTGCCGCCAAGTCAGCATCAGATCGGCTTCTGAGGTGCCCCTTCGTCGCTTTTTAAGTTTCGCCAGAGCGAGCTGGTCTTGCTGTATTCAAGTACCACCTTTATCCAGCCAAGGCTCAATTTTTATAAGCACTCAACATCGAAGCACAAATTACGAAAAGAGAAGCAACACACGAAGAAAAGAGAGTACGTCGAAGCTGTATGCGGCTGGTCTTCCACTTCATTAGAGTATCGAGCAACAAGACACTTGACGTGCTCGTCCGCTCCAATCCAACCCATTTTAGATTTTTAAATTAAATATTAGTTATTAAATAATACCTTCTCCTTAAGCTTTTAATCGTGGTTGACTTTCCGGCCGGAAATGCGCACAATCCTCTTTTCGATCCCAGCAGTTTCAGTCCCAGTCCTTAACCTAAGGGCGCTGTCATCCAAGTTTCTCGCTTAGGCATCGAAGTCGCCAGGCGGCACTCACATTGCGGAGCGAACTTTGCGCTATGGATCGCGCAGTGTGTTTGTGTGACCGTTTTTACACCGTGTTGTGGTGGTGACTGCCTCGGTCATTGGGCGCCCTGCTATCTCCCGAAAGACGTGTAGCCGGTCCCATGCGAAGGCTCCACGCGGATCGCCTCCGAAGTGGTCATGCACCCCGTCATGATCCGAATTTGCAGGCAGAAATCAATGATTCTCCAGCGCCCGTCGTTCTCCAGGCCGTGTGTACACCGTCATCAGCCACATCCGTGCTCGAAATCTTTGTTCCATTTACTCGCGCTCTTATCTCCTTTTATAGCACGTTTTAACTAGCTTCTAACTAGAGTTTCACGCGATGATGAAAAGGCTGGATCAGTCCTAGAAAGGGACGGCCCTCGTTTGCTGTCGTGAAAGCGGAGCTGTTCTCTCTATACTTACCAGCGCTATCCAGTGGGAGTTTATCAGAAGCGGGAAACTTCCGTAGGCAGTGTCGAAATGAGACCGACAATGTCCTCAAAGCGAAGCAAATTCGGCGGGATGGTGCAGTGTAGGACTCTTTGAAGCCATATAACGTAACGAAATGACTAGCGATAAGGTTCTTCATTTTAACTGCCCTAGTGATGCCGTGTCGGAAATTTTTTTGGGGCATGGTCAGCAATGGTCAAAGGTTGGAAACTTCAGGAGAATGAAACAAATTTCATACTCAGTTGTGGTTAGTGTTTTTCTGCATTCTCGCTTTCTCTGTGGACGCTTATAAGGTGACATCAAGCAACGTGTATGAGGACTTCTGCTTCTTGCGTGGGTGGGCAGGTACATCTCGACGCTTTCCACCAACGTAACGTACCAGTCCTTCTCGTGAACTCTTGTTCCAAAGAACAGCTGCCTTGAGAACTCGGTTCGTCCCGGTAAGGTTTGCGCCAGCAGCTTGCTATACCTGCTAATTTTCTATGCCATATGCCTCGTCGTTTTCATCCTCCTAAACAAGATGTCTTCCACAGTTTCTTGTGTATCTCAGCGCTGGTACTGAAGCTTGTTGCCCGCAGCAACCTTGTATGTGCTGCGCAGAACCCCGAAATACGAAAAAAGCCAGTTTTCCGTGCAGATTCACGAGCGGCTTATTCGGTGGTTGACGGAACTGCTTCCTCGCCAACACCGTTGCAGTGAGAGGAATAATCTGCATCCTGCAGTTAGCTCTGTAGGTCTCTCACGCAAGTCTCTCGCTTCTTTCTTATCGATGGTCAGCATTCCGCTCCAGTTGCCCCTGTTACCCTTTTTCCACCATTTTTAGTAACTGAAGAATTGGGGAAGTCGTTCGTGATGATGGCAACATTCTTTGACGTTCCTCGTCTGCAGATGATGGTTGGTAGCACGAAGTAGCTCAGCCGTGACATATTTCTCAGCAGTTCCCGCGGCTTGGATTCAGTTGTCTCGCTGAAATATTAGTTTTACTGGAGGCAGATCATTTCTGTGTGTATCTGTGTACTCTGGCGTACTGTGTGTACTTTGGCCTGTGTGTATCACTCACGAAGGTTCGCTTTGTGAGGAGGTCGTTGGTGGTTTCCCGCCGAACGAGTTTGCCCTCCGCCTCGATGTTGATGCAGAGCTCGATCACAGACGTCACCTTATCAGCTGCGCAGGCAATAGAAGTACTTCAGCAAATCTGTGGTGAAGTGTGCAGGTCGTTCTCTCTGTCCAGCCTGAGGTTTGTGCGGAGGGGTGCAGGTGTGACACGTAGTGTGTGCGGACTGGGATGGTCCCAGTGTAGCCGCCTTCCCCTTCGAGAGGCAGGACTTCCCGCTTTCCGAGTTCGTGGACAACAACGCTATCGATCGCTGCATGTTGTGCTTGGGCTCCACCATGGACGTCCCCAGGTGTCAACCCGGAGTGGTCGCGTCAATCGACCGCCAGCTTCGTTTCATTCCGTCACTTTGCGCATGGCGTTCTTCTCGAGTGTCCATCCGCTTATGGTAGAGCGCTGCAATGTGCCGACGCCTCTGCAGCGCTCTGCTAGAAATTCGCAATCCTGGTAGATTTCGACCATCTGACTGAAGGAAATAGGAGCAGAGTATAATTTTGCGCTAGACCTAGTATAAGCACATCCAATTGTACCTCTACTGTAGGTAGATGCAGCGGCCTACGAGATTTTCATCGTGAATTTAGCTGGGCGTTTTCGCTGATGTTACCTGAGGTTAGTGCATGCTTGATGAACTGGCTCAAAGTTTAGGTTTTCTACCACGAGTATAGCGGCTCGTCTGTCACTTTCAGACATTTGGCGTATGATAGATCCTATAAGCACGATTTCTTACCGCACGCGATTCAGCCAGGGCGGCTGCCAGAAATTTTTGATGCGGTATGCAAAACAATGTCGACAGTTGCACCAAAGATAGGATGTCACAATTGAGGGTGCCCTTTTGTTTACGCGTAACTCTGTTTAGGTGGTGATAGTTGTGCTACAATACGCATAGTCATCCGTCGGGTGGAAAGGGGGGGGGGGGGCGAAGTGAAGTATCTCCACTCTGGCTTCGAGATGTATAATATGTTCAACACTGTCGATAACTACGTTTCGCTAGAGGAGTTCCGTGTAGCATTCAACCACGTGGGATTGCTTTCTCCGATGTTGATTTCTGTGCTCTGCCGTTGTTATCTGCGAGGAAGTGGATGGGATCGCACGATTGGCGCTGCTTTGAGCTGCTGTGCATAGAAACCTTAATACGTTGATAAAATGGGGTAGCTCCGCATTGTCGCAACTCACTGGAAATTCTTCGCAGAAAATGAGCTTTGAAGGCTGAACTAGAGGCCTCTGCTTCTTTGGCGTTTTTTAGATTTTTTAAAAATTCAGGTTTTTTTGGTGAGTTAATGTTTGTGAAATATTGTGCCACACGAGGTTTTCAAGTGGATTCTTTATTCGAGAGGGCCTGACGTTTCGACGTCCGTCACCTTTGGAGATCTAAACAAGGTGTAAAGGTCTAAATTTGCCCTCTGCCTCATCAAGCGCCTCAACTACTCTGGCACCCTCGACCTACGTTTTCATGCACCACAGAAGGACACATGAGAGACGAACACAACGAGGTCCACTCTTAAGGCCATATGCTCGCCTTGTGCGTGGTGAGCAAGCCGTAGGAACAAATGAACCTCTGTTCTTCTACAGTTCACAGTGAGCCCAAACGGCAAGACGTCACTTGTTACGGTAGGCACTCATTTTGGTAGATCATTACTAAACTACGGGATTTCTTGAAAAAATCCAAAATTCTTTTCGCGCTGAACGATCGCTCTCAGTGGTCATCATCGTACATTTCACCTCGCATTCGTTTCCGTCATGTGCATCAATCCCATGTTTAACGAGTGTGCTGGATCGCAACCCGCGTCTTTCGCTGGCTTGGTTTTGTGCCGTTATCGATGGACCTGGGTGAGCTCGTCTCTGTCATGTGTGCTCTTGGAGTGGTTGCAGAGGTAGGTCCGAAATGCTGGAGTAGAGGAAGCGCTCGATTTGATAGAGCGCAAATCCTCTGCGCCATGCTTAGATCTTTGAAGGCAACGTAGGGTCGAAACGACAGGCCCTGCTGCATGAAGTAGTCCACCTCGTATGTCACAATATTTTGCTGACATTAACAACTAACAATGCCGAGGTTTCAAGAAGAGAGAAGTTGGGACTCGCTGGTGAACTTCCTAGGAACTCTTTTTATAAACGTTTGACAAATACAAGATTTCCTTCCAAAAAAAAAACGGCTTAACGAAAGCAATTAATGTGGACTGTGAAGTTTCGTTGTCAGCTCTTGTGGTAAGTTGACGGATTGAAGCTGATCGGCCAGCAAGTGTTGAACAAATCTTCTCCTTGTTCTTCTTCTTCAGCGTTTGTCTCGCTTTGTTGCGGGGTCCGCTTTTCTGGAATGCTAGCGCCACATTCCTCGATCAAATGCCTGAGCAGGGTGCAACCGAGCCGTCTTCAAGTCCTGATGCAGCGTATCAAGCCAGCGCTGCTTTGGTCTCCCTCGTGCCCGCTTTCTGGAAACCTCGAGGTTAAGACCAGTACTTCGGTCAGTGTCACCGCTTGCGCAAGAACACGGACGTACCATCTCAGACAAGCTTCACGCAGTTTCTCAACTATCGGGGTGACACCAAATCTTTGCCGAATGGAGTCGTTGTGCACACGGTCCAAGCGCAGTACTCCGGCTGTCCACCGCAGCATCTTCGTTTCCATTACGCTGAGGCGCCTTTCAATTTCTTTACTCAGCTCCGTAAATAGCTACCGGTCGGACGACTGCTCTGTAGATCTTCGACTTAAGGCGCTCTGGCATCTTCTTGTCGCAGAGCACTCCCGTCAGAGAGCGTCATTTGGACGACGCTGCACTCGCGCGTGAGTTGACTTTAACGACATCGGACGCGATTGCTGATCCCAGGTACTTGAATACCGAAGTACGTGGCAGCTCAATACCGTCTACCTTAATAGAGCTGGACTCATCTTCGTCAGTCGTCAAATATTTGGCCTTTTTGACATTAAGTTTGAGTCCAAATCTCTCCAGGCGATCGCACCAAGTGCCTGCCGCTGGAGTTCAGTCTTATCTTCGCAAGCGAGCATCACGTCATCAGCATAAAGCAGCGTCCATGGAATAGGTTGCTGAAGATCAACTGATATGGCACTCATAACGACGACGAACAGTAGTGGGGAAAGCGCAGACCCTTGATGTACCCAGACAAAGATGGGAACTCCATCGACATACCCGCTGGCGCTTGCACTCTACTCCTCGGGCAAGAGTAGAGTAACCTCACCCACACAATAAGCTCCTCCGGAACGTTATGCTGTCTTAAAGCATACCATATCACTTCACGCGGAACACGGTCGAAGGCATTCTCCAGCTCGAGGAAGGCAAGATGTACCGGCTTCTTTTTCCAGCGGTGCCTTTCTATAAGTAGATGAACGGCGTGTATGGCATCGATAGTGCCACACCCAGGTACGAAGCCACACTGGTTGGTAGAAAGCTGGACGACGTCACGAATGTGTCCATCAACAATTCGCTCAAAGATCTTCATGCTCTGCGAAAGCAAGCGAATTGGACGGTAGCTTGCGCAGTCTGCTGGACTGCCTTTCTTCCAAATCGGAATCGTCGTACTTATCTGTCAACTGTCAGGTACTTTCTTCTCCACAACCAACTGGTTGAAGAACATCGTTAGCCACTCAGCTGAGTACCAGGATTCCAATTCCCCAAATCGACGCCCAGATTATCAGGACCCGTTGCCTTGCCTGGATTCATCTTCCTTATAGCCGTTTCTGTCTCCTAACAGTGATTTTCTGAACGGGACCGTACACGGGAGGAACAGAGGGAATGGCTAGATGGGCAAACTCTACCGTCGAGATTTCCTATTAGTAGTTTCGCCATTGATTCAAGGCTATTTTGCGGTCCATTAGGAGATGACCATTCTCATCGTTGATACCGAAAAACTTTTCAACATCCTCGGTCTGGCGTTGACGGAACTTGGCAAGTCGATAAAGAAACCAGAAACCTCACGATTGCGCGACTCAAGTCTCTCGTTGACATCACCGTAATGAGTGGCTCTTGCAACGGTCACTGCTCTCTTGGCCGATTTCTTCTCCTCCGTAATACAAACACCATTTCTCCGCTGACTTGTCGCTGAGGAATGCATGGTACAACCTCTTCTTCTCATGGACATTTTCTTTAACCTCGTCAGTCCACAGCCATGACTGCCTGTCGACCTTACGCCGTCCCGGTTTCGTGCCAGGTTCGGAGCGTACAACAGCTATCATGGCTTCTGTAGCATCCCGTCAGGTCATCGGTAACACGGCCATCGGTAACCGAATGCGAGGTGTCACAGCTGCTTCATTCTCCTTCAATCGCCACCACTTTATTCTTGCTGCACCGCAACGCTCGATCTGCCTAGTGCTCAGAGGAGCGATCTTCATAGTGCAGATCAGCGGTCAATGTTGCGTGGCGACCGTCTCGTACGGCACGATCTTGACTAGCCCTTGGTCTCGATTCCTCACAAGGACAAAGTCGATTTGCGTTTTAGTGTTCCCGCTATGAAACGAGACGAAGTGTGAGTCACGTTTTCGAAACTTCGTGTTCACGATGGTGATGTCGTGTGACTCTGCATAGTCAAGTATGAGCTCACCATCGACGTTACGTGACCCGTATCCGAAACCATCACGACAGCTGTAACCGTCTTTCATTGCTCCAGCGTAACAATTAATATCACCTGCAACAATAATTACGTCCAGTGACGGAACTTCTGGTGTCTTCTCATCAAGGAGGCTTCAAAACTCGTCCTTGTCTGTTTCGGAGCAGCCAATCTGCGGAGCATACGCAGAGAAGGGGAGATACATTCGTCGTTCAGCAGCGACAACGATCTTCCTCAAGTGATCGCTAAAACGCTCCATACTTGCAGTCGCGTTTCGGAAGCGCTCGGAGACGGCTATACCAACACCGCTGGTGGTCCTGGGACTGCCACACAGAACGGCTTTATGGCCTCGGCCTATGTCCCTTGACTTGCTACAGGACCACCTTGTCTATTGCACCGCACAGAAATCAATCGTTCTTCGCTCAGTGCCTCTGCCAAGTCAAAGGAGCGGTCCGACAACGTACCAACATTCAGCGTTGCCACGCGGGTCTTTCTTACGTTGCGGGACTTTTGGACTAACACAGTTTCTTTCCCCCTCCCCCCCCCCCCCCCCCCCCGATGCCGTCCTCGCATCAGAGATCCTCGTATACTTTTCACACTCGCCGGGCTTTGCGAGTGCGCGTCGGCTCCGCGGACGCCGTAGCATTATCTCGCGATACATGTAGCACCATCAACCATGTGATGTGACAACGGATGTTCGTAGGCCGACCTGTCACAAGGGCCTGTCGCATGCACTCGAATGTCCGTGTTCGGCTCGGCTCGCAAAAGCGGGCAGTTTCCAGTAGCATCACGTGGAGGAACGAACATCGCCACAAAGTGTTGTACAAATGATCACAGGAATGAGTCTGTCCATCTTGTCCGCGGTCTTTCCAGCGGCCTCTTCGCATTTCCTGGAAGCCAACACATGACGAAGCTAATTTGGAGCACTGTTTCACTTTTGCAATGGTGACCTGCTTGCCAGTGGTCTTTTGTTCCCCATGAGGCATCTAAGTTGACGGTAGAAATGCCTGCATGGGGCACATTTTGAATAATTACTGCAGTCTGACAGCATCGAGTATGTCTTGAGTGCACTAAAGATGAACAGAAGGAGACATGAACCAGCAAGTAGCCCTCAATCACATGACACTGAGCGCTCGGTCATCATATGCATTATATCCGCTATGCAGTGGCCCTTCTACAACACTCCTCATTTATTCTCACCACTGGTCACGCTCAAGAGGCAAGAGATGGAACTGCGCAGCGGTCGTCCAGGTAAGGAAGTCTGTTCCAGTCCTTGTTTTTGTATTTTTTGGCAAGCATGCCGCTCAAGAAGGTGTGGTATACTCACCATTTATAAGATGCTAAATGGTAGGGTGGGTCCCCTTTCCTTTCCTTCTTCCCCTTTTCCTTTTCCCCTTTCCCTCAACGATTTTTATTCAGTATCAATCAATCAATCACTTCCGTTCAAACGCTAGGGGTGGCCAGCAGAAAATCCAAGTTCCTAGAGCTGATAGCAGTATGTAATCTTGTTTCTTCGCAAATTCCGCTGGTACGGAATTCATGAAATTCTTTAAGAGAATGGGTTACAAAGTTCGGTAAGGCAACACAAAATTATTATTGACAGGTGTGTGTGTGTGTGCAGGAAGTTCCTTATTATTAGGTTGTAACGAAATAAATGGCACTGAACCACTATAAATTTAAACAGTCAATATCTCGGCTTGTAGACAAGTTTATTAATCGAAGTAAAAACCTTCTGATTCTACACATCTTTGCCAACGTGACACAAGCTTTTTTATCCCAGTAGCGTAAAAATCAGAAGTTCTGGAATTGACGAAATCTTCGAAGGCACTTTCGGCATCCTGTTGGTATTTGAATATTTTCCCTACCAAGAAGTCGCCAAGATGCTTGAAGAAATGGTAGTCTGTTGGGGAGAGGTCGGGAGAAAACGGAGGAGTGGTAGAGTTTCAATGCTTAGCTCATTCAATTTCTGCAACGTCGTTCGTGCTACAGGGGGGCGAGCATTGTCGTGCAGAAGGAGAACTCGCCTACGGTTTACCAAGGCCGGCCGGATATCCTTCAACATTTCATCATTTCTTCAATTTCAATGCAGTACTTCTCTGCCGGGATGGATTCACCAGGAGGGAGGAAGCTGTGGTGAATAATTCCCAGCGAACACCACCATACTGTCACCATTACTTTCTTTTGGTGCAATTCCGGCTTCGAAAAAACCTTGGGGCTCTCATCGCTGTCCTCCCACTGTGCCGATCGTCGCGTGTTGTCGTACATTATCCATTTCTCGTCACAGGTTACGATGCGATCAAGGAATGGGTCCGTTTCGTTCCGTAGAAGCAGTGCGGACGAGATGTCGGTTTCTTTGCTCCTCAGACAGCTCGTGAGGCACCCATCTTTCCAGCTTTTTGGTATTTCCAATTTCCTTCAGATGCCGGACAGCTGTGTTGTGACTGACGCCAAGAACCTTCGCTATCTCCGTGGTACCTTTGTGTGGATCCTCCTCTACCACATCTCTCAGCTTGTCCTCATCAACATCACTATGCCTCCCACGACCTTCATGTTCTTCCAAGCTCTCATCTCCATTCCGGAACTTCTGATACCAACGATACGCCGTCCGAATTGTGGAACATCCTTGACCGAATACGGCGTTGATCTTCTCGTCCGCCTCCTTAGCTGTAGTGCCCAGCTTGAATTCATACAAGTAAATGCCTCGGATTACCCTTTTGTCCATCTGCAAAAAAGTCAATAAGACTCTAAAGTTTTCCCACTTTTACATAGAAAATTTGGTACTCACCGGTAGAGCAAAGTTTGCGCTTCTAAATGATATGCCACATGTTACGGTTTGTTCTTGAACTAACGCGTAATGACGCGCCAAAAAATGGCGCGAGCCAGTGCCATTTAATTCGTTACAACCTAATAGTTCCTTCTAATCGATTACATTGATATACTGAGTGTATGCTCCGGTTTTTCCGCTCTACGTTTACTGCGGTCTGTGTTGATTTTTAGTGTTGTATCCTTTTTTGTATGGATTACCACGTACAATAAATAGAAGGATGAACAAATAGGCACTGTGCCTGGTGCTGCTATCGCCACTTCAGTATTGTGCGTGAGCTGGTTCCTTTCCTATGACAGTGGCGCCTTCGTGAAGAGAGACGTTTTTTTGGCACTCCAGTCGTATTTCAGTGCTCCGTGCCCACTTATTGACGGCCTGCGTCGCTCTGAGAAGTGAACGAAGGCTGCGCTGGGTGTGTCTTGAGTTGGGGGAGGAAGTTCTTCCTGCTTTTGCAGTGAACTAGGAGATCCATGGGAGGTCAGTTGTCCTAACCACAGCGCCTCCGTGGCTGACCGGGTGCCGCCTTCGGTTCGGCTGTCGGACACGCGGTACCGTTTTTTCGGGCTAGCACCTCTCGTGCACTTTGCGCTTGTTCGTCTACCAATCGAACAATTGGTCGAGTGTCGCCGCGCTCTGCCCCGCTGCATCGCTCAGCGCTCAAGTCTCGCCCATGTGGCATCTGTTTGGGACTCCCAGGTCCACCGTGGACGGACTTCAGAAGCATGCCTCTCTCACAGCTTGCTTTTAGTTCGGCGCTTGCTCGCATCATCGTTGCCCTCCTAGGTGACCGGTTATCGTCATTGCATTCGTTTATCATATGGATTCGCGGTGTGACAGCTGCGTTTCGAATGATGCCATTCTCCCTCACAGGCTTTCCGGCGGCTGGTTTCTCATACTGCGCCCCACGTACAGTACCGGACGCGCCTTTCGAATAGGCGCCGCAAAAACCGCGATTGGATATAGCTTTTGGATATAACTCGCACAAAATTCACTCATTTCAAAAACTAACGATATAGTTTTCTACAGCCTTGTAAGGACTCACAAACTGTCTCTTGCTGATATGCTATCCACGTCGCCGGAAATTTTTAAGATTCGTCCCATCATTAGCTGTGTGGGTGGACCAACCGATAGAATATCGTGGTTCCAAGCAAAACTGTAAGCCAGCTCTTGCCCATGCTTCCCTCTCACCTGACTAATACGCAAGCATTCCTCGAAAAGCTACGCACCTCTAACATTTCAAGTGGCTGCGTAGTGGAGTCTTTTGATGTGACATCGCTTTATGCAAACGTCCAAAACGATCAAGCCTTGCAAGCATTATCAGAAATGCTGGATAGGCACATTAATAGTATTAACACATTTGGACTTATTAAAGCGCACATCATGACCTTAACGAAGGAATGCCTATCTTATAACATCTTCAAATGGTCAGGTATGTACTATTCACAAGTCAGAGGTCTGGCTGTGGGACAGCGGTTAGCGCCCGTACTTGCCATCTGCTTTATGAGCAAAGTAGAGGAACCAGTGCTTGCGCGAGCACCAATAATGTACTGCAGGTATATAGACGACTGTTGCATTGTGACTTCAACACAGTCTGAAATGGACGAGTGTTTCCGATTATTGAATCAGCAGTACATTAGGCTTACAAGGGAAACTCCAAAGAATGGCTGGCTACCATACCTTAATACATAGATAAAAGTTTCCAACGGCATGTTTAGCGTAAAGTGGTACCGAAAGCCAAGTTCGAAGAACATCTTGATTGACGCCACCTCTGCGCATCCGACAGGCATAAAGCGTAGCGTCGTCAGAAACATGTTTCATACCGCCTCGCAGATATGTACAGGTGAAGGGAGCGACAAGAGTCACTGCGAATGGCTTCGAATATAGCCATGTAAAATGGTTATTTATCGACACGGTATCGACGCCAAGTTCGTGCTTCCCGCAGACAAAATGGACCACGAGATAACAGGATACCCTTATGTATACCTTTCATATCTGATAAAGTTACTGCTGCGATTCAAAAGAGCATAGTTCGAGCCCAGCTGCAGAATGATGTCGTTTTAGTCAACATACCAAACGACACTATTAAACGTCAACTGGTCAGGAATAGACTCTACGAAACCAGTGCTTATCAGATAGTTGTGTTATATGTCCATACGGCAAGATCGGAGATTGTTCTCGGGAGGGAGCAGTCTATCAGATTGAGTGTCAGACATGTAACTGCACATATATAGGGGAAACAGGGAGAAAACTAGCCATTCGAGTTAAAGAACACCTGACTAGTAAACAACGTGGTAACATCAAAACACCTCTCGGAAAGCATAGAGCTGAGGAGCATGACGGTAGCGACTTTGAGAATAGGTGCAAGGTGTTGGCGGTAGAAACAGAAATATCGGCAAGGAAAGCATTGGAGGCGTTCTGGATTTCTGCAAGAAACCCTGGCATGAACGACCGTCAGGAACGCCCGTCAAGTATGAATGACCTCCTGCCTTTTGTGCCGAAATGCGAGCTGTAGAATGGAAAGGGCGCATGTGCATGTCGTTATCCGTTCTATCCGTCGCTGCACACTAAGTTTCATTCGCCCGGTCGTACTAACAGAGAGCTGCGGCTCTTTTGGTGGATCTAACGTAAGTTTATCCCTCTTTGAGTGGGCTTTCATGTGTGGTTTCTCTGAGGAAGCGGAACCGCTAGAGTGGGGCTAGCGCTTGGTGGGGTAAATCGCATATCTAATATCTACACCACGTTCAGGCCTCTGAGGAAGACGGAAGCGTCGAAACGTTAGGCCTGGCAATAAAGGTCCACCATAACAACCTCGAACGGCACAAAGTAAAACACTAACAACTAACGATATATTTAAGCTCAGCAGCTCGAGCTCTATCGTTGGGTATATATTGTTCATATGGAGCCATGAAAATGTTCGAAATTGAAAACTTGCGCTCCATTGCGGAGAGCGGTCGCGGACGAGTTGTCGGTCGCAGGCCGTCGAAGACTGAACAAAGCTCCAGTGGGGCGAAAATGCAGTTTGGCCTTGTGTGACTCGATTTTTTCCGAGTTCGGTGCGGAAACTGCGGGGAAACAAGGAGAGCTAACGGCATGCAAATGCATGGGCGAGGACGAGACTGAAAGCACTTTACGATGACGTGCTTGCAGCTCTCCAGATGCCTAAATTGCTTTAACACAATTTGCCATTTTGGAGCGGCGGAGGGCGACGGAGAAGTCCCTTCCGCCCTTACTCGCCCACATTTGAGTTCTCGACACTACCAATGGTACTGTTCTGTTTAGCTCTAGAAGCTCTATCGAATGGTGTCAATCTCGACCGATTCTGGGAATATCGATTTTTTGATAATTTCGCATCAAAGGCGAGGCAGCTCAGGGCCGCGGCCCGCGGCTGAAGGACAATGACGTCATCGAAAATCGATATTTTTAGGCGGGCCAAGTCTGATACCGTTCGATAGAGCTTTTTGTGGTGAATTGAATCGTGTTACTGCGAGCAGCAACAACTGTAATCTGGGCGAGTAAGAGCGCGGAGAACATCGACCGTTGTTGTGCTAAATTGGACGCGCGGGCGTGTTCTGAGCGCAATAACTCTGTCACGTTTGAATCTTTCCGGCTGCGACTTGTGCATTTTGTGAGCAGTAGAAAGCTCAATAGGTGCGTTAAAAGCCTATGAATGGACAAAGTTACGACGGTGAGAAAATGCAGGTAAAGCTTATGTGACAAGGTAGCGGCCTACGAATGCGTAGGCTAGCAAATCAGCTAAGATACTTTACGATGAAGTGCCCATAACTCTCCATCTGCCTAAACTGCCTTAGTCCCAGCTGCCATTTTAGGGCTGCGGAGGACAGCGGTGAAAATTCTTCCGCCCTTACTCGCCCATATTTGAGTTTTTAACACAATCATTGGTACCGTTCTGTTCAACTCAGGCTCTATCGAACGGTATTAATCTCGGTCAATTCCGGGAAAATTGAGTTTTTGACAATTTCCCTCGAGGACGAGAACGCTTTTCCGTGTCTGCCCGGACGACGACGTCATCTAAAATCGATATTTTCGAATTTGCCCAAATTTCGTCCTCCGAAATCATCTATGGGGTTGTTTGACAAATCCGACGTCCGTTTTTGAAAATTCACCGACTTTGGTAGGTTTTGGATTTTCTCCTGCATAACTGTGGATGGTCGTGTCAGGAACACCGATTTTGCCCAAACTTTGTTTAAGGGCAGGGGTTATTCAGGGTGCCGAATAGGATGCCGAAGTCCATTTGGCCGATTATGGCAGGAGACCACCCATACGGATAACTGAGGGTGATAAGTGATCCTGACCCTACCAACCTCAGATGACTGTAATATGCCAAAATCGGTGGAATTCTCGAAAACGGACGTCGGATTCGTAATCAGCGCTCCAAATAACCCCTAGACGATTTTGGACGAAGTTTGGGCAAGAACATTTGGCAAATTTCGAAATCATCGATTTTTGATGACGTCGTCGTCCAGGCAGACCCGGCGAAGAGCGTCCCGTCCTCGAGGGAAATTGTCAAGAAATCGTTATTCCCAGAATTGGCCGAGATTGACACCGTTCGATAGAGCTTTTCGAGCTGAACAGAACTGTTCTGCTAGCCTTCGCATTCATAGGCCGCTAACTGATCGCTTGTTCCCACAGTGGTCGTCTGAAATCTGAAAAAATCGTCTCACACAAGGCTGAACTGCATTTCCGCACCGCTTTCAGTCACAAGCTACGTCGCTACGAGATCTACACAAAAGTGGACGTCGCGATACGTCGTCGTTTGTGTAGATCTCGAAGAGGCAAATCGAACGGTACCAACTGTTCCTCAAAAAACCTCAAATTAGAGGAATTGTGAGCACGCAACGGTCTTCGGTGGCTTGCGACCGACAACTCGTCTGCGACCGCCCTTCGCAATGAAGCGCAAGTTTTCAATTTCGAACATTTTCATGGATCCATATGAACAATGTATACCAAACGATAGAGCTCGAGCTCCTGAGCTCAAACATATCCTTAGTTTTTGAAACGATCGAATTTTAGGCGAGTTTTATCAGAAAGACGCAAAAAACGCAAAATCGCGGTTTTTGCGGCGTTTATTCAAAAGGCGCGTCTGGTACTGTAGTTTCAATGATCACTGCTTCACTCAACAGGTGTGAAGAACGTAGCAAATCTTCTCGACGGATGAGGTGCTTGTTTGGAGTTTATAGCACCTCGCAATGCAGGCTGCGGGTGCTATGCCTGCAAACATATTTGAAATTTGCGGAACAACGTCTCGTAACACATTACCTTACGGGACTACTTCCTCGGATATGGGCAGCGAGTCAAAAGGAAGGAAATGCTGTTAAGTGCAGCTCAGAAAGTATTCATTGCCAATCCCATTTGAGAGCAACTGGAAAAGCTAAGGTGTTGTTATCCTCTCAATAACTCCTCCTACAGCTGCCCAAATGTTCACATTTCAAGAATGACGCCTATGAAACGCCAAATCAAACGCAGCGCTTCTGGAGCAGGACTCGTTTCAAAATAAACCTGCAATTTGAAGACGGATCAAGCGACTGTGCAATGAATAATATTAAATAGCAAAATATTTTTCGTAGAATCGTTGGCTCCCTGAGCTTTATGACTGTAACTTCGGATTTGTAATTGTGAAGCTCGATTTAGTCATTGCTTTATTGACAACGTTTCGTGCTTTAAGCCCTTCTTCAGGTTTAAAAAATAGCAGCGTTGCAGATTATATACAACGACATACAGACATATAACTCATGATAGATCTGGGACTGCTGGGTGGGGTACAAGGATGGGGGGGGGGGTGAGGGGAAAGGGATTTCTGTTGCGCGGCTTCGCCGCAGTGAGGCGCAGTGCTCTTTGTGGTGCCTGTATATCATTTTTAATAAAATTAGACACTCTTCAAAGCTGGCCTATGAACTTTGAAATCAAACTGAACGTTTTCCAAGTGGAAACGAGCTTCTTACAGGTTAAACTACAGATCATCTCCAAGATGGTAAAAAAAATTTTCAAGGAAAATTTAGAATAACTATTGAATTGAATTTTGAATTTTTTATTTTAGCTGCTCGAATGAGTCTAATAGTTTTGTACAATTTTTATTTTTAGAGAAAATAATAAATCAAACTTTGTTTTGAAGCGCAGCAAGGCAGCAATTATGTAGTGCCTTAAAAGATTGGATCACGCCGTGCACTCGGAAAGCAAGTCGCACTGTTCAACTGATTAATAGCGCAAATACTGCCTACATGCAGCAAGAAAGTCAGGATATGTGTTTTTTGCAATTGTTTATATTGCGTTGCTTGCAGGTGTGAAACTGCATGCAATCAGAAATTTTGCTATCAGTCGAATAAAAATCGCGAAGTTTCGGATGGGAGCATGGCGCAATCTCAGTTTTCGCAACGTAAAATAACCGCCTTCCTGTTCTTCCATATGGTTTGTTCCATATGGTTTTGTTTTTCTGCGCTTTAAAACAGAATTTAATTCGTTATTTTTTCTCCAAAAGTAAAGAGTTTATAGAATTATTACACTCATTTGGGCAGCTAAAGTAAAAAAAATTCGAAAAAAATGCATTCTAAATTTTCCATGAACAGAAATTTTTTCTAACCATTTTATTGAGTCTGCAGTTCAACTTGTATGAAGGTTGTTTCAATTCAGAAGAGTTCTCTTTGACTTCAAAAGTCTTAAGCGAGCTTAGAAGAGTGTCCAATTCGACGTGAAAAGTGTCCAATTTGATTTGGAAAGTGTCCAGTTTGATTTGGAAAGTGTTCACTTCGACGTGAAAATGGTGTATACATTGGCGAGTAGTGACCGCTCTCCCATATCTTCATGTCGCCATCATTGTCAGCCGGTCACTCTGCGTGACCTTATATGGTGATAAGCCTGTTTCATTGCGCACTTCGTTTCCTCCGTCCTATTGGTTGGTGGTTCCCAATGCTTTATCTCCAGCGCTTCCTTGATCTTACTTACCACCGGATCTGCGAGATTCCTGTGAAGATTCGAGACTCGCAGTTGCCGAGTCGGATCACGTGAGTGCTTTAAGGAGCGGTGCTTAGAGGATGGATTATCTGGATAGCTTTGAGGACTACGAAGAGCTCTTAAATGCTCATCCATTCTCTTTCCAAGTGCCCTTCCTGTTTCGCCGATGTAAAATTCCTTGCAGGAGGCACAGACCACCTTATAGAACACCCTTCAAATTGCACATCTTGACATCTTCGCAGATCGAACAATTTGGTCTTTCACACTGATTCTCATATGGACGCGATAATGTAAGCAGGCGTCGTAAAGATGGAGAATATGAAGCTTATTGGACGTCCCGATCGTCTGACGACGCGGTTGACGTCCATTGCAAAGAAATCTGTGATGAAAGGTACGACCAAAGGAGAGCCACCAGGTGATCGTTGCGGCACTCCCTCGAGCTATGTCCGTTTTGCCCTAGAACTTCTCTCACTTAAGGCTCGAGCACACTTCGCTGCCTTTGCTGCGGCAACAATGATAAAGGATATCATCGAGCTGTTGCCTCTCATATCCTTTATCATTGCTGCCGCAGCAAAGGCAGCGAAGTGTGCAGAGCCTTTAGTCATGCTTCTCGAGAGTTCGAAGATTTTAGTGCAGCAGAGGTGGTTATCGTATCATGAACAACATTCTGTTTCATATACATAGGATGACAACTCCTTGCATGCAGAAGAATGTTGTGAGTTTTCGGTTTTCGATACCAGACATTACTGAATCTACCCTCTGATATTCTCCATTTCGTGTTAGATAAAGCCCTGGGAACCACCAATCAATAGGAGGGAGTAAATGAAGTTGCTTATCACCGCATAAGGGCACGCGGAGTGACCGGCTGACATTATAGTGACATGAAGATTTGGGAGAGCGGTCACTACTCACTAATGTATATAAGCACCACAAAGAGCACTGCGCTTCATTGACGGCCAAGCCGCGCAACAGATAGCCCTTGTTCCTCCCCCCCCCCCCAACCCTCCTACCCCACCTCGCAGTCCCAGGTCTGTAATGAGTTGTATAAGATGTCTGTACGTCGTTGTGTATAATTGGAAACACTGCTATTTTTTTTAGATCAGAAGGTCTTAAAGCCCGAAACGTTGTCAATAAAGCATTGGCTAAATCAAGCTTCACAATTATCAATTTTTTATTTATATTATTTATTTGAATGCGGAAATCCACACAAAGAACAACGCTTATAAATAATTAGATGAGAACACATTGAGCCTAATTAGCAGAAATTCGGGTGCTTCCAGGGCTCTCCTGAGAGAACACGTTAGGAAATTTAAGTTTTCGTGGTCCCCTGAGGAACGCTTAATGGAAAACTTCTGAAAGCTTCTTTCCCCAGCGGTGGAAAGAAGTTTCGGATACTTCCAAAGCTCTTCTGAGAGAACGCGATGGGAAGTCCTTGAAGTTTTCCTGGTCCCCTGAGGACCGCTTGATGGAAAAATTTTGAAAGTTTCTTTCCCTAGCGGTGGAAAGAAGTTTCGGAGCTTTCCAGGGCTCTCCCTAGAGAGCACGATAGGAAGGCTTAATTAAAGCTCTCCTGGCTCCCCGAGGAACGCTTACTGGAGTACTTTTTTTAGCTTTCATCTTTCATTGGAGAGAGCTAGCGCAGAAACTTTTGCGTGGGTTTGAATCCACGGCTGATGTACCAATTTGGTAGACACCAATGGATGCGTCTGCGGCCAAGCTTGCAATTATGGTTTTAGGTTTTATTACGTTGGTTACCTGCAGAGCACAACCCGAATATCACATCACAGCAGGTTATTTAGACAATATGCGGAGGCGAAGCTACAGTACCGGACATGCCGCTGCGTCCAACAAGCACAAGCGGCGCCAAAGGGCGCCGGAGAGCGCCGTTTTCCGCTCGCCACACGTCGCGCCGGATGCAAATCGTTTAGGGCGGGGCGTCCTCAACTTCTCGACGTTAGGCTGATGGAAGGAGCCTGCTGAATGGAAGACTGTCCAGCTTGCATGTGGAGTGCGCCGTGAACAATGCATATAGAATTGAACCTGTCAATTGAGTGGCCGCGGCAGCTTGTAAAGTGAGCGTTTGGGGAGTTTTATCAGAAATTCCTAGCCGCCCTACTCAGGCACTGCTGTAGGACTATCCATCTTGCATCTGGAGTGCGCCATGAACAATGCATATAGAATCGAACCTATCAATCGAGTGGGCGCGACAGCTTGTAGAGTGAGCGTTTGTTGAGTCTTATGAGAAATTCCCAGCCGGCCTACTCAGGAGTTCCTCTAAGACTGTCCAGCTTGCATCTGGAGTGCACTGAGAACAATGCATATACAATCGAACCCATCAGTCGAGGTGGCGCGACCGCTCGCAGATTGCACGCAAGGGCGTGTTTGGAGCGCGATAACTCTGTCAAGTGTGAACTCTTCTGGCTGCAGCTTGTGGATTTTGTAGTCAGCAAGAAGCTATAGCTCCATTCGCCAGAGCACTGCGAATGGCTAGAGCTTCTTGCTGACTACAAGATCCACAAGCTGGGGCCTAAGAATGGACAAAGTTACGGTGGTGCGAAAATGCAGTCAGGCATTTGCGCCGCATTTTTTCCGATTTCAGTCGATCACTGTGGTAAGACGAGGCGAGCTAACGACATGCAAATCCGTGTTCTAGCAGAGCACTGAAAGCACTTTACATTGACATGCTCACAGCTTCCTAGCTGCCTAAACTACCTTAGTCCCATCTGTCATTTAGAACGGCGGACGGCAGCGGTGAGCTTTCTTCCACCCTTACTCGCCCACATCTGAGTCTTCGGCGCTCGCGATGGCACCGTTCCGTTCAGCTCGAAACTCTCTATCGAATGGTGTCAATTTCGACCAATTTTGGAGTTATCGATTTTTTGATAATTTCGTATCGAGGACAAGGCCGCAGCAGAAGTACGATGACGTCATCGAAAATCGATATCTTCGAATTGATGAATGATTATACCACTTCACACAGCTTTTCGTGCTGAATTTAATGGTGTTATTGAGTGTAGGATAAAGCCGTAATCTGGCGAATAAGAGCAGGGAGGACATCGACCGTTATTGTGCAAAATTGCACGCGCGGGCGGGTTCAGAGAGCAATAGCATGTCAAGTTCGACTCGTTTCGGCTGCAACTCGTGGGTCTTGTATTCAGTAAAATGGTATAGTAGTACTCTGAAGTAGAATGGTGTAGCTTAGGAAGAGGCAATGTTACAGAGATGCGAAGATGCAAATGAGGCTTGTGTGACGCATTTCTTCCGAATTCGGTAGACCACCGCGGGAAGACGCGGTAAGCTAACGGCCTTAAAATGCGTATGCGAACAGGGCGCTTAAGGTACGTTACGACGACGTGCTCAGAATGCCTCAACTGCCTAAACTGCCTTAGCCACAGCTGCAATTTAAAGCGGTGGAAGATAGCGGTTAGAGTTTCTTGCGCTCTTCACCTGTATCACCTGTCGTCCCGTTGATCATCGACTTGCTCGAGCGGGCGCCAGCAGCGTCTCTATTCGTCCCTGTCGCGTGCCAGAGTGGTCCAATGGATCCTCCTCGCTCGAGGGACACGAAGAGCGTCATATCGGTCGTTCAGGGCTTTCACGAAGAAGTCCGACCAACGCGTTGGTGGGCGTCCTGGTGTTCTTTTGACATCCCGCGGAATCCAGTCTGTGACGGCTCTCGTCCAGCGGGTGTCTGCGAATCGCATTACGTGGCCGGCCCACCTAATTTTCGACGACTTGGCCCATGCGACAGCGTCTCTGATCTTCGAACGTCGGCGAAGCTCGGAACTCCGGAGGCCTTCTCTCACTTGCGTGAGTCGTGTCACTCCGAGCATCGTCCTCTCGATTCCACGCTGCGCGACGCTGATCGCGTGTTCATCCTGCTTTCGTATAGCCCAGGTCTCTGAGGCGTATGTTAGGGCAGGAAGAACAGTGGAGTCGAATAGGTGGGCACGGAGTCGGACGTTCTTCGTTTTCTTCACGACTTCTTCGACGCTCTTGAAAGCTCCCCAAGCCGCTCGTTTCCTCCTGCTCAGCTCTGGTGCTAGGTCGTTGGCCATGTTGACTTCGCGACCCAGATACACATAGCTGGAGCATTCGGAGATGTTCGTTCCGTTGAGCGAGAATGGGGCATCAGAAACCCATCCGTTCTTCATGAACATCGTCTTCGTAAGATTCAGCTGCAGTCCAACATTCCCACATACACGATCGAAGTCGGCCAGCATTCGCTCCGCCTGGCTGATGCTCGGTGTTATGAGCACGATGTCGTCAGCGAAGCGAAGATGGTGCAGTTGCCGGCCGTCGACCTTCACTCCCATGTCATCCCATTCTAGTTCGCGCATGACGTTTTCGAGGGTGGCGCTGAAGAGCTTCGGGGATATGGTATCCCCTTGTCGAACCCCTCTCTTCACGTCAATGACGACGTCGTTGTAGAATGGTGAGATCTTGGTCGTGAATCCACTGTACAGCTCTCGAAGGAATCTGATGTACTGAGTAGGAACGCCCTGGGTGAGCAGGGCTTCCATGACCGCTTCAGTCTCGACGGAGTCGAATGCCTTCTTCAGGTCGATGAACGTAAGGCACAGCGGCAGCTTGTACTCTCGCGACACTTCGATGAGCTTCGTAATGGTGTGTATGTGGTCGATCGTGCTGAATCCTCTCCGAAATCCTGCTTGTTCGCTACTAATCCTATTCAGGATGACTCGAGTGAACAGCTTGTAGACTACGGACAACAGGCAGATCGGGCGATAGTTGCCAATGTCGTGCACGTCTCCCTTCTTGTACAGCAAAACGGTCTTGCTGGTCTTCCACTGAGATGGAACCTTGCATTCGGACAGGTAGCGTGTCAAGAGCCGCGCCAAGGTGTTGATGAGCGCTGGCGGGAGGTTCTTCAGGTGTTCAGCTCTGATCCTGTCAGAACCGGGTGCTGTACGTTTCTTCACCGACGAGATGGCGTGTCGGATCTCGGAAGGGAGAACAGAGGGGACGACGTATCCATCCTGCGGAAGATGGCATGGGGGCAGGTGGACGTGGCTATCGAAGAGATCGGAGTAGAAGTCGTGAATGACTTTCTCCATGGTCCTTCTGAAAGAGGTGATGGTTCCGTCAGGACGTCGGAGAGCGGTCATCTTGGTCTTGAAGTTGGCGAAGTTCCGGCGGGCATTGCGGATGCTCAGCCCTGCCTCTGCTGCTTCAGCCAACACTTCCGCCCTTCTCTCCTTGAGATCTTCCTTTATCGCCGCTCTGCATAGCTTTGCAAGCTCGGACGTCAGTTGGTAGTTGCCTGACGCTCGTGCTGCTCCACGCTGGCGTATCAGCTCGAGAGTTTCCGGAGACAGGCGTCTCTTGGTGGTCTTCAAGCTCTCGGCTCCCTTAGCACTATCGTGGAGATGGTGCACGAAGCGATCGTATTCCTCGTCGACGTTGTCCATGACGGCATCTTCCCAAAGGCCGACAAGAGAGGTGTAGAGATCCCAGTTGATGGTCGTTCTGGGATTCCTCTTCTTGAACTTCGCGGCCCTCTCTCCTTGACGCGAAAAGCGGAACCTCGCGCGAAGGAGGCGGTGGTCCGATCCCGTGTAGAACTTGGGGACAACGGAGACATCGGCCAGGCAATACTTGCGATTGAAGATGATGTGGTCGATCTCGTTGTGGAACTGGCCACCGGGGGATTCCCAGGTCCATCGTAGGGAGGGAGGCTTCTGGAACTGCGAGTTCCATGGATGGTCTTGGTCGACATGATAAACTCAGACAGCCTTTCACTTTGCTCGTTCCACTCCAAACCGTGGGTTCCGATGTGAAGTTCTTCCGGCGACCTTCGTGGCCTGATCTTGGCGTTGAAGTCGCCGACGATCACCTTGTAGAAGGTGTGATCTTCCTTATAGAACTTCTCCAGCTCCACGTAGAAGGCCTCGACGTCTTCGTCGTCGTAGTCGGATGTTGGGGCATACGCGACGAACACAGTCAAGGCTGGCACGGAGCCACATCGCTTTAGTCGCAGGCTTGTCAGAGACTCGTACGAATCGATGTTCATGGCCAAGTGCGTGTTGACGAGGACACCAACGCCGCCTACTCCCCTGCTGTCGCTTGTTCCGAGGAACAGTTCTTCTCCGGAGTCGTAGGCGGCATGTAGGGGTGGTGTCTTCTCGTCTCGGTCAGTCCGATGACGTCGTACTTGATCTTCCTGGCTTGCATCATCAGGTCCTCGACGGATGCTTCCGACGCAAGCGTGCGGGCGTTGTAAGTACAGATCGTCATCCTAGTCCTTCTCAGTTTGCGCAGCCTGGTTAGGCCCTGAGATTTTAGCAGCCTCTCCGTACTCGTCCTTCCCATCGCTGCAGAAATGGGGGCTCTTTCGGGGTCAGGGGAATGAGGCCCTTTAGTGCTGCTGTGTTTGACTGGAATACAACACGGGTAGCTAGTATACTTGTGCTTTTTTAAAAATTTTCGAATGAACGAATAATCGAATAACCCCATTTTTTCGGTTATTCGAATTTCCGAATAATCGAATAACCCCATTTTTCGAAAATTCGAATGAGCGAATAATCGAATAACACCATTTTTTGGTTATTCGAATTGCCGAATAATCGAATAACCCCATTTTTCGTTTATTCGAATTTCCGAATAATCGAATAACCCCATTTTTTGGTTATTCGAATTTCCGAATAATCGAATAACCCCATTTTTTGGTTATTCGAATTTCCGAATAATCGAATATTCGAAAAAATCGAATAATCGAATAAACTTTATTAAAACTTAATACACACGGTGCAAAATAGGTTCACCCCTGGTTTATCCATTGGTACCCGAAGAACCCGCTGCCGAGGTTCAGTAATGTTGCCATCGTATTCCTCACTATGGAAAACTTCTATAGGAGAATTCTAAGCAGTTTATCTTATCAGTGCAGGATACCACGAACTTTTATTGGAAATTTAAGAAATGGAGACCGGTGCAAAATATAAGTTCGCTTCATAAAAAATCTGATTAATCACAAAAGTACCTACAAACAAACTAAGGTTAGTACTTCGTCACATCACCTTTGTTGCAACCATATCGAAAATTCTATTTTGCATACTACTGACTAGGTTATCAATAACAGTTCGCTCAACATTGGCCCATGCATGAAGTATGGCGTTCTTCAGATCAGAAACCGATGCCTCAGCCGGTCTATTTTTGTACACTGTGTACAAGAATGTCCCACAAGCTTTCTAGTTTTCGGGTTGAGAGCTGAAGAACAGCTAGGCCACTTCAAATGTTGAGTTCTGTTGGAGTTGAGCCCACCTGTAGTTGACTGCGATACGTGTATGGATGCATTATCTTGTTGGAAAATAAGGTTGTGCCTAGGGAATCTTCTGAAATATGGCAGAAGGTAATCTCCGAGCAATTTCTGGTAGTCTTCACTGTTCATCCTACGCGAGACGAACTCCAAGGCAACAAGTTCGTATCCAGAAAACGCAGCCGAAACCATGAGACTTCCACCGACAAAGTAGCACCTGTAGAATACTCGCTTCTCTCTCTCCTCAAATCTCTCGAATAATGTCTGTACCCGTCGGGCCCATCAAGATTCCACTTCTTTTACACTACTGGAGAGATCTGAGAGAAGAGGTCGAGTATCCCCTAGGCGCAACTTTGACGGTGAAAGTCTCATGGTTGGGCTGCGTTTTCTGGATGCGGATTTGTCTCTTTCGTTTCGGAAGTTCGTCTCGTGTTGGATGAACAGTGAAGACTACCAGAAATTGCTCCGAGATCACCTTTTGCCATATTTCAGAAGATTTCGTAGGCACAATCTCATTTTCCAACAAGATAATGCATCCATACACGTATCGCAGTCAACTGCAGGTTTATTTTATTTACTTATTTATTTATTTATTCAATACGCTCGCGATAAGCCCAAGCGCCAGAAAAAAGTATTACAACACAACAACAACATGAAGACACACCTTGAGCGAGTCAAACCAATGTCCTATGAGGAGAAAGGGCCACCTTCAGCTTACTCCTAGGTCGACTGATAGGAAGCTTCTCAGGCTCCCCTTTTGTTTGAGACGCACGCAGATCAAAGAATTTGGAGCCTACAAAGCGCGAAAAGTGGATTAACTTATAAACACGACAAATATCAAAGAATTTCTTGCGAGAAGCCAATGTGTGAAGACCCAGGTATTTGTTCCTTATCGATGCTTTAGGTACCATAGAGTAAAGGAACCCGCCAGTGCGAATAAGAACCTTGTAGTTAGTTATTCTGTGCCTTTTCCACAAGGTTTATAAGAGGTTGGCTCAACTCCAATACAATTCAACTTTTGCAGTGGTCTAGTTTTCCTCCAGATCTCACCGCTGATAGAGAACTTGTGGGGCATTCTTATACACAAAGTGTACAAAAATGGAACCACTTACACTTCGGTTTCTGATCTGAAGAACACCATACTTCATGCATGAGCCAATGTTGAGCGAACTGTTATTGATAACCTAACCAGTATGCAAAACAGAATTTTCGATATGGTTGCAACAAAGGTGATGTGACGAAGTACTAATCATACTTTGTCTGTAGGGACTTTTGTGATTAATAAGGTTTTTTATGATCGTGGTATCCTGCACTGATGAGATAACCTGCTTAAAATTCTTCTATAGAAATCTTCTATAGAAAAATTCTTAAATTCTTCTATAGAATTCTATTCTTCTTCGATAGTGAGGAATACGACGGTAACCGCTGAGCATAGGCTGCGGATCCTTCGGGTACTAATGGACAAATCGGGGGTATCTACAATTTTGCACCGGAGTGTATTAATAACGACGATGCGATTTTTGTGTTAGCCAATTTCGTTTGATACCGTTTACTCACTCGAAAAGCGTGTAGGCTCAAGTAAATGTAGTAAAGTAAGTTCAACGACAACATTCGCCAGAGACAAAATAAAATATTGAATTCTTAAAAAAAACAAATAATGAAGATATTCAATATCTTCTCAGAACCGTTGACAATACTCGTTAAATGGCAAGACATGATAACTTTTTTCCTGCAAACAAAATCCTACAAAAAAAATTCCTACAGAAATACGCTGCAAAACATCTACGCACAAGTGCAAACCTTGACGAAAAAACCGTTCACTCCATTTGTTCATTTCATTATCTCACAGGAATCGTCAGCCAATCAAATTGTAGAGTTATACGGCATTTTCAGTCGAAATTCAACGTTTTTGAAATAAATTTCAACGTTCTTCTGGAATCTTGTCTGTGTAACAATGTTGAATTTGATTTGAAAAACTTTGAATTTCAACTGAAATTGTATATAGTCGTGTCATATATGCAAACTGTGAGTTTCGGTCCCGAAGTAATCGAGGTCGCTGAACACGAATCTTAAGATAGTTTTTGCTGTAACGGTTGCCATCAAGAGATATTAATCAAATTATCGATTTTTCGTAAATATCACTCAACAAGATGAAACTTCAGGCCTGAGGTAATCGAGGTCACTGAACACGAATCTGAATTCATTTTTTAATTTTCCGTCGAAATTTGTGTTTGTTGTGCAAATTCCGTAGAGTATTCAAGTGTATGACAACGATGACAGTCGTGGTCGCAGAGAACGCAAATGTGAAGTTAGATTTTGAAAATATCGACGAAGACCGGTCATACAATTGATTCGCCTCAACGAATTCCCCATAGAAAATCAATAGCTCGATCAACTTCAACCGATAATCTCAAAAACGAACTTCAAATTTGTGTTCAGCGAGATCGACTACCCCAAGGGCTGAAGCTTCGGACCGCAGTCGATCGCCATCAACTGCGGTCAGTATCGCCAATACGCGATTTCTCCACGCCAGTTGTGATGGACTGATGGAAACACGCACGCACACACACACACTACCCTTCTATGTATAGTAGGATATTAGTGCGTTTTCGCTACGGGGTGCTCCTCGACAGTGTGCTATCGAAAACAATCGTCACCGAAATGAACGCCGCTCACAAAAATCATCATTATGCCACATTCGAAACAACCACGTATTCGAAATTCGAATATTATTCGAATTTTCGCACCTCGAATAATCGAACTCGAATAATTATTCGAATTTTCAAACCTCGAATAATCGAATTCGAATAATTATTCGAAATTGCAAACCTCGAGTAATCGAATTCGAATAATTATTCGAATTTGCTAAACTCGAATAATCGAATTCGAATAATTATTCGAATTTGCTAAACTCGAATAATCGAATTCGAATAATTATTCGAATTTACGAAACTCGAATAATCAAATAATCGAAAATCGAATTCGAATAAATTATTCGAATAATTATTCGAATTCGATTATTCGAGCACAAGTATAGTAGCTAGTCAGGCTCTGTCGTGCGGGCGGGGTACTCCGGGCAGCCAGCCAGACTGCCCGAAGGGACGGGGCGAGACTTAAGGCGGCCTCGAATCGCCTTACATGTACTCCCAGTCTGCCGAGTGCAAGCTTTTGGCCGAGCCGACACAGTTACAATCCGCACAGTCACGGACACATCCACGCACACTGTGCACGAACATGCCGCTCCCACGCACAAGGAACGCATCGACCCGACACAGCAGGAGCAAGGAGTCCATCCCCTGCATCCCACCTGCGTCTCTGGGCAGTACACGGTCGCATTTGGTTCGCGTTTAATTCCCCTATCCACCACCCGGGGACGCGCCACGTGGCCCTGCGACAAGCGGCCCGAGATCCCTCTTAACAAGAGAGCCCGAAGGCTCTCTATCGAGGGAGATCCGTGGCTTGCGCTCTTACTCGCCAAGATTTGAGTTTTCGACACTCGTAATGGTACTTTTCTATTCAGCATGAAAAGCGCTATCGAATGGTATCAATTTCTACCGATTTTGGAAACATCGTTGTTTGACGGTTTCGAGGGCGAGGCCGCTCAAGGCCGCGGCTGAGGGACGATGACGTCATCGAAAATCGATATTTCCTAACCGGGCCAAATTGGATACCATTCGATAGAGCTTTTCGTGCTGAATTAAACGGTGTTGTTGAGTTTCGGAAAACTAATCTGGGCGAGTAAGAGCGCAGAAAACTTCGACCACTAAGCCCGCCACCCTAAAATGGCAGCTGGCACTAAGGCAATTTAATAAGTTAGAGAGTTGCGAGCATGTCACCTGAAAGCACCTTCAGTGTTCTGCAAGCCTGTGCATTTGTAGCCCGTTGGCTCTCCGCGTCTTCCCGCGGGGGTCGACTGAAATTGGAAAAAAATCGTGCCACACGAGACTAACCTGCATTTTCGCAGAGCTGTAACTTTGTCCAGTCATAAGCTACATAACGCTGTTTCAGCACACTACTAGAACATTTTACTGCCTACAAGACCCACGAGTTGCAGCTTAAACGACTCGAACTTGACAGAGTTATTGTGCTCTGAACACGCCCCCGCGTGCAATTTAGCACAATAGCGGTCGATGTCGTCCCTGCTCTTACTCGCCCAGATTACGGTTTTTTTCCTACACTCAATATTACCATTAAATTCAGCATGAAAGGCTCCGTCAAATGGTATTAAGCATGGCCCAATTCGAAGACATCGATTTTCGATTACGTCATCATCCTTCTGCCGCGGCCTTGTCCTCGATGCGAAATTATCAAAAAATCGATAATTCCAAAATTGGTCGAAATTGACACCATTCGATAGAGATTTTCGTGCCGAACGGAACGATGCCATCGCGAGCGCCGAAGACTCAGATGTGGGCGAGTAAGGGTGGAAGAAAGCTCACCGCTGCCGTCCGCCGTTCTAAATGACAGATGGAACTAAGGCAGGTTAGGCAGCTGGAGAGCTGTGAACGCTTCGTCCTAAAGTACCTTGAGTGATCTGTTAGCCTATGCATTTGTAGGCCGTCAGCTCATCGCCTCTTCCCGCAGTGATCGACTGAAATCGAAAAAAATGGGTTTTACAAGTCTGACCTGCACTTCACACCACCATAACTTTGTATGGTGGTGTGAAGTGCAGGTGTATGAGTTATCGCGCTCCGAACACGCCCGTGCGTGCAATTTGCGAGCGGTCGCGCCACCTCGACTGATAGGTTCGATTGTATATGTATTGTTCTCAGGGCACTCCAGATGCAAGCTGGACAGTCTTAGAGCAACTCCTGAGTAGGCAGGCTGAGAATTTCTCATAAAACTCTCTAAAGGCCACTCTACAAGCTGTCGTCCCACTCGATTGATAGATTCGATTCTATATGCATTGTTCACGGCGCACTCCAGATGCAAGCTGGACAGTCTTAGAGCAATTTCTGAGTAGAAAGGCTAGGAATTTCCTTCAAAACTCCCCATACGCTCACTCTACAACCTGTCGCTCCCTCTATAGGTTGTCGCGCCCACTCGATTGATTCTGTCGGGCCTATATGCATTGTTCACAGCACGCCATGCCGGCAGTTAGCTCCAAACAGTAGGCCATGCTCGTCCAAGCGCATGGGCAGGCTCCTTCCATCAGCCTAACGTCGAAAAGTTGAGGACGCCGCGCCCTAAACGCCCCCTTTGCATCCGGCGCGACACGTGGCGAGCGGAAAACGGCGCTCTCCGGTGCCCTTTGGCGCCGCTTGTGCTTGTTGGACGCAGCGGCATGTCCGGTACTGTACAAATATCTCAGATAGTTATAGCATATACCAGAAGTTGATTGAAAAACAGCTGACTTTGGTCAATCGAGGAAACCCAATCCTACTACATGACAACGCGCGTCCGCACGTTTCAAAAATTGTTGTCCAGAAACTGGATGACTTGGGATACGGAACTCTGCTACATCCAGCATATTCACCAGATCTGTCATCTATCGGTTATCATTTTTTCAAGCATTAGGTGGATAAAAATTCTGCGACCAATATGATGTCAAAACTGACTTCTTACGTTTTGTTAATTCTCGAAGTTCTGATTTTCACAAAGATGGAATGTCTAAGCCATTGCCGAGTTGGGAAAGCTATGTTAATTGTAACGGTGCTTATTTCGAATAATAAAATTGCTTCCAAGTTAAGTTAAGATCTGTCAAAGCTTTCCGTCAAACTCGGTCACTCCATATGCCACGATCTAAGGCCTCGTGCATACTTCCCGTCGCCGCGATGGAATCGCGGCGATGAGTTTTGCAGAGCGACGCGAAACAACTTGAACTTCTCTGTGCTCGTCGCATCCCCATCGCTCTGCAAGGAAGCGCGACGACGATCCGTCCAGGACCAACGTTAACCAACGCGCGCGGCACGAAAAAGTATGCCATGCCCGCGATGAGCGCGGGAAGCCATCGCGCATGCCGATCGACACTGTTGCGGCGGCCGCGGCGAAGTTTCCTTTAGTTATTCAGCCGCGTGCGGCGGAATGGCCATGAATTTAGCGCCGCGATGGCATCGCGGCGATGGTAGTATGCCCCCGGCCTAATATATATATTCGTTAACTGCAGCAAACATCGAGGAACGCAATTCTGGCCTATTTTTGCTCCCCTTGATTGTGCTCTGCTGAAGGGGACTTCTAACACCGAGGAACGCAATTGTGGCCTATTTTCGCTCCCCTTGGTTGTGCTCTGCTGAAGTGGATCTCTAACACCAGTGTTAGTCGGACAGTGCTGGCGCAGTGGATAGAGGAGCTGCCATGCCCGACTTTCTAGGAATCTCGGCATGATGTCGAAATCGTAGTAGCTCTTCCTTGAACTCTAGGCGAGGTTGGTAACAGCGTTTATTGGGCTTACGTTTCGGCGAGATCGCCTTCTTCATAGCCTGAAAGGAAACAAACCTAAGTGTGACAACTCGACCAAGGGTCTCCTCAACCCTACTGGATTTTGAGACCAATTAGCCGTACACAAGATGAGTAGGAGACAGCAGTCGACCTCGCCTAACCAAGGATCGCCAGGCGATCAGGGCAGTAGTGCTTGCGAGGGTACCAACGAAGACCGTACCCTGACTAGAATGCTAGCCAGAGGTATGGCCTGAGCTCCCACCACATCGCTCCTCGGGGATAGAGGAGCGATGTGGTGGGAGAAAAGGAGTTTATGGTTCGGCTCCTCGGTAAAATATCCTTCGTCCACTTATCGAAAAAGGCCCAGCATGTGCAGTCGCTCACGTTAAGTCGTAGCGAAACGCTTCGTCAGGATGAACACAGGATTCAATGACCCATTTATACTTCGTCAATTTAAAGTTGTGTGAGAATTTTCACATAAATTAAATGGAAGGTTATTTAACCCATTGACGACCGCGCGGGCCGATTTCGACCACGGTTATAAAGGAGTTCTCTACGGCATATTTCCTTTTTTCATAGCTTACGAGTAATCATTAGATATGTTGGATCCTAGCCATGCTAGGATCCAACATAGGGACATAGGGTCTCGAGGGACACGAAGAGCGTCATATGGTCGCTCAGGGCTTTCACGAAGAAGTCAGACCAACGCGTTGGTGGGTGTCCTGGTGTTCTCTTGACATCCCGCGGAATCCAGTCGGTGATGGCTCTCGTCCAGCGGGTGTCTGTGAATCGCATTACGTGGCCGGCCCACCTAATTTTCGACGACTTCGCCCATGCGATAGCGTCTCTGATCTTCGAACATCGGCGAAGCTCGGAACTCCGGAGGCCTTCTCTCACTTCCATGAGTCGTGTCACTCCGAGCATCGTCATTTCGGTTCCCCGTTCTGCGACGCTGATATGCTTTCGTATGGCTTAGGTCTTTCAGGTCTAAGTCGTATGTCCGGGCAGGAAGAACAGTGCAGCCGAATAGGTGGGCACGGAGTCGGACTTCTTCGACGCTCTTGAACGCTTCCCGTCGCCTTCGCAAGGCTCAGCTGCGGTCCATCGTCCAAGTCCAGATTTGGGGACTTATGGTACGCTTTGGGGATATGGTACTCCCATACTGAACCCTTCCTTTCACGTTCATGACGACGACATTGTGTAAAATGGTGAGATCTTTGTCGTGAATCCGCTGCACAGCTCTCGAAGGACTCTGATGTACAGAGTAGAAACGCCCTGAGTGAGGAGGGCGTCGACGACCGCTTCAGTTTCGACGGGGTCGAATGCCTTCTTCACGTCGATGAGCGACGGAAGGCACTGCGGCAACTTGTACTCTCGTGACACTTCCATCGGCTTCGTAGTGGTGTGTATGTGGTCGATCGTGCTGAATCCTCTCCGAAATCCGGTTCTTCGCATGGCTGTCCTTCGTCCAGCGTTCGGCTGGTCCTATTCAGGATGAATCCAGTGAACACCTTGTAGACTGCGGACAGCAGACAGATCGGGGGCAGACATAACTACAACGCCGCGCGAACCCCCCTGGCGTCGCGCACGGTGCGCTACGAAATTGGACGAGTTGTCGCGGTCCGATGCTTCTCGACGGCTAGAAACGCTTCTTACAGGGACATGCGGCACGCCTTTCCTTATTTCAACGTTTCTTGGAGATGGTATATGAATGTGGTTTCAATGGGACGATCAGCGACAGTTTACACAGGAATGCTGGTCATGTGATAGTTTCTAGCGTCAGTACTTGCCCACTACAACTTCTTCGGTCAATTTTTACCCGTGATTATGGTTATGCTACGGAAAAAGGTCACTATCACCCAATCTCGGATCAATTGTCCTACTGCAGACTGTTGTCTACCACATCCTGTGGGATCTTAAGTCCCTTACTAGAAATGTGGCCTGGGGGCTTAAACACTGAGAACATTTCATGCTCTGCGGCTAACCATGCGTCACCGAGCGCACGTCCGCGTTTCAGCGCCGTGACGTCGCACGCGGCTAGCGCGCGACGTCGCGTTGGAGTTAGGTCCTGGAGCCGAATCAAGCATATATCCTCTCCATCATATTATTATTATTACTCGTCACATACACATCATATTACATTTCAGTGGAAGACTACGGGACCCTCTTGCTGTGCAAGATAGCAGATGTGCACGACATGCAACAATCCTCCGATCTGTCTGGGCTCCAGGACCTAACTCCAACGCGACGTCGTGCGCTAGCCGCGTGCGACGTCACGGCGCTGAAACGCGGACGTGCGCTCGGTGACGCGTGGTTAGCCGCGGAGCATGAAATGTTCTCAGTGTTTAAGCCCCCAAGCCACATTTCTAGCAAGGGACTTAAGATCCCACAGGATGTGGCAGGCAACAGTCTGCAGTAGGACAATTGATCCGAGATTGGGTGATAGTGACCTTTTTCCGTAGCATAACCATAATCACGGGTAAAAATTGACCGAAGAAGTTGTAGTGGGCAAGTACTGACGCTAGAAACCATCACATGACCAGGATTCCTGTATAAACTGTTGCTGATCGTCCTATTGAAACCACATTCATACACCATCTCCAAGAAACGTTGAAATAAGGAAAGGCGTGCCGCATGTCCCTGTAGAAAGCGTTTCTAGCCGTCGAGAAGCATCGGACCGCGACAATTCGTCCAATTTCGTCGCGCACCGTGCGCGACGCCAGGGTGGTTTGCGCGGCGTTGGAGTTATGTCTGCCCCCGTGCTTGATTCCCATTTTACAGTGTCTACGCATTCAAGGAAACACTTTCACTTAAAAACTGTCGTGTTGACAGCCCCGCGGTCACACTGATATACAAGTTTTTTAAAGCAATTGGGACCATTAGTTTAGCGAACAGTCTGTTTTGTGATTACGTCTACATTTTGGAGTGCATCAGTGAGCCTTAAACCGCTGTATTTTAGTACAAATGTGATTGGTAAAATTTATCATTTATATGCTACTCTCCTTCGTACATATCTGTCCTTTTATGCCCCAACCTTTGAAGAACCAATGCATTTATTTTTCACAGAAACACTCGCAGTATTGTGATTATTGATGTAATCGTTAGGGCCTTTTGCTGTGAAATGGAGCTGATGAGCAATGTTGCATACTTCAAATGTCGAGAATCCTAGGTTCATTGAGTCGAGGTTCACAATTTGCTGATTGTATTGAATTTTGAGCGCACTGGAAATTTTAAAAAACGCCTACAAGTTAAAACGCGTGATCTCGACCACATTTCTAGTCATACAAAAGCATTTGCTACCGGTTACCTTTGGGTAGAATAATTAGGTCGTCTGACAATTTTGAAAATTTTCTGTTTTCTGGCGTTTTTGGCTTTTCTGTTTTCTGACTTCTGTTTTCTGGGAAAATTTTTAAAATTTCCGCCCATCTCTGGTCCCGAGAAAGAGAGAAAGTGAGTGAGACCTGAAAAGTGATGGCGCCACTTTTATGCGGGCCCGAGATTATTTGCGCACCGATCACCTACGCGCCTGGTCGACCCATCACTGATCTAACTCGTCGCCTGTACGCGCGCCGCTTAGCTGCCCATGTTGGCCCTGACAGTATCGGGGTTTTTGGTAGTAGTGGAGTGCGGTAACTGTTGGAGCCTTGTGTTCTAGAAAGCCAGAGTGTATTAACAGAACAGGTCGAATTTTTCTGTGCAATGAGTCATACACACTCCTCATCAACGCCTTAACCTCTTAAAGAAAGCTTCCTTCGAAGTCAGTGAGCTCGACCTCACTACCTGACTTCCATGATACCTATGGGTATGCATCTTAACCGGCCGAGGTTTTGACGACAGATACCGTATTCTGCTCACTACCCCAAAGAATCCCCTTAAGTGAAATTTGTGCGAATGTAGTAATTCTGGCTTTACCATAGAGCGCAGTAACGCTAATGGCTCGGGTCTCCCTTACCTTTAGTTGAGCGCAATCAAAGCAAAGTGGGAATGGCGGTCACACCGCTTTTCTGCCGTCTGCCCACAGCCACGTACCAAGTTTTTGCTGACTGCAGCTCTTTGGCACTCGCCAGCTCGGCCAGATGATCCTAGACAGGAATAGTTGCGAGAGTCGTGCAGGCCATCAGCACCTTTATCTGTTGCATCTGTACCGCCGACGTTCTCTGGAGCGGCGCAGGCACGTGGCGTTCCTCTTCTCGCATATCAATCACACGCTGTTTTGCTCTTGATCAGCTTTTCTGCACAGTGCCCGTGCAGTCTTGCCTACCGGTCGTAAGCATAGGGGCCTGCCTGCCCGGCAAGTCCTGCCCTGCTATCGCCGATTGGAACTCTAATAGTGGTATCGCTTTCGAATTGCATCTGGAGAGGTCTTCAAGTTTTTACTGGGACTTCCATACACAGCCTGTGCAGCGTGTATTCTATTTTGCAAGTCTCAAAGAAAAAGACAAAGATTGCTTCCCGATAGCTGCAGTGTTTAAAGCGGTCTATTCAACCAAGGAACGCTCGCAGTGTAGGCACATGGCTACAAGGAATTATAGTAACCCGGCCAAGTTGTTCCACATGTTCTTTGCTGCTCTGGTCTCGCCGTTAACGAAGAACATACTGCTGCTGATGCTTGCTTGTGCTGTCTTGCTGCTGGTTCCCAAACACATCCAGTGGCTACTAAAGCTTGCGGCAGAAGCAGAAGCGGTGCAATTCTTTCTCAAGGTGGTATTGCCATTAGTTTTCTTCCTATTTCTTCTAAATTACTTGGTCCGACGTTCCTGACACTATTGATATTACGTGCACTGCACTGTCGTATTGTGAGTTTTTGGGATTCCACCTTCGGCTGTTGGCAGCCTGTCTCCGTTATCAGACGTAATGCTTTTTCGTGTAAAAACCGATTTCCCGATGAAAAGATCGCACATCGCCAGTCGGCGAACTGCATGTTCCACATTGTGGCCTTCAACGATCTCTGCTCAATATGGCCCAAACCGTCTGTTAGCAGCTGTACGCCAGACCATATAAAAGCGCACCCTTCATGATAAATAGAAAACGGCGTAATTTCCCATTTCCTTCATAAAGAACATTTCGATCATCTTATGTAGCAGGAAGCTAGATAGTACATGCTCTACGATGCTTTGTTTTCTTGAATTCTCTACGTGGACGAGGTGTAGAAACATTATTTCCTATGGTGATACACGGCCCTTCCTCAGACGCATTTTCTTCAGGCAGTGCCTACCAATGGTAAGTAGCTTAACAGTGTAGAGGGCACTAACAAGTCTTCGTATGCTGTCTAAGTCACACGCGCTCCTGACGCTCTTCCTGCTCCCCATACTCTTCCCTGAACGGCAGCGAAGATGGTGAATATCAGAAATACCGCTCGTAGAGAGCGCAGATGTGACACTGTGGGCATCGAGCGCTACTCTTTCCGCTCGAAGCACTAGGTAATCAGCGGCAACTAAATCCGGATTATCTGGCGGGTGAAGACAGCCTTACTTGCTTGTCGTTTATGATTCGGCGTCAAGGTGAGAAGAGGATGGTGCAGGCTAGACTCGCGTTCGGGAAAGTGATCGCAATCCTCATCGGCTCGGTGATCCTCAGGCGCTCCCAGGAAAACTCCTCCTAAAGAGTGGTCTCAGGCCCTTTTAGCTTTCGAGGGAGCTGATTACTGCAGCCTTCCGTAGGAGGCAGGTTGCTAAAGCTTTGCAAATTGCAAGTACGCTTCCAGTCTCTCCCATGTCAACCAGGGATGAGCGGATAATGAAATTTTGAAAACCGGATAACGGATAACGGATAATTTTGCCCGAAAATGGCCGGATAACGGAAAACGGATAACGAACAAACAACAAAAATTAAAACTCGTTCTAAATTGCACTAATTTCAACAACAGATCAGGACTTAAAGCACTGTTAATTTTTAAGCCATTCCTAGACATTTAGTACTGTTTTTTAAACGTCTTTCAGTCGCCACATTGACGACGGTCTATGGGGTATTCCACCCATCCGTAGGAAGACAAACGCACAGCAACATACCCGCCTTTCACTTGTTTCCAAGTGGTCGTTTGGATTGTCTTATTTATCAGCCTTAAATAGAGTAGTTCTTGGAAGAGCAACTGTTCCGATATCTCTAGAAAGAAGAAGGCATGAGACATCCAACCAAACAATCTTCACATAACGATCTTGTCCTACACATGCTATGGACCGTTACTGTTGCTGCTGCTCGATAGTACCCCAAGATCCAAGGTACTTCAATGTGGAATTATCTGGGATGGATCAAATACTAACTTTTGGACTGCAAGCAATTGTGTACGGCAAACACACACTCAAAGAGTTATGACATCCAGACCTTCTGGATCTGAGGAAGAATATATATATATATATATATCCCTTCTAGAGCAAAGGAAGAATATTCGACTCAGCCCCAAAACGGAAGTGTTCCCTAGGTTCCAGATAACTTTCACCAAAAAAAACTCACAAATTAAAACAAATCTACATGTCTTCAGCACCCACGATGATAAGTTTGTTCAGTAGTTTATTGCTCCCCTAAAATTTTTAATGGAGAAGTTGCTTACTCTATGTATTTGGATCAATCCTATTTCTTTTGCTAGTATTCATTGCTGTACTGCAGCATTTTTTGATAATTTGCGACAGCATGTGGTTAGAAAGGTACCATTACAGCCTGCAATCAAATCGAACATACTGCAATCGCGCAAGCACAAATGATACGATGGAAAGATCGGCGGTAACAAATTCTTCCCAGGATGCGGCTCTCCACTTTCGACGATTGCAAGTAGCAGTTTGTATGCCTTCTTGGTCAGCACATGAGTTGAGAATGAACAATGCTGTGCTAAGTGGGCCTCATCTAAGTGTGGTGCAGGCTTAGCGGGCCTTCTGGAAGGCTGGAAGTTAGATTTCTTTAAAATTATGTAGCCAGTTCCCAAGTGAGGAAACTTCAATTAACCCTTCTAGATTTGAATACTTCTTTTGTTTCTGACCACCATTCTCACGATCGTGAAGGATCCTGTACATGGTCCACCCATCACCACGTCGAAAGCTAATACTCAGCTAATTTGTTGTTCGTTACCCGAACTAAAATCGCAGGATAACGAACAACAAAACGGATAGGCCAAAACCGCTCGGAAACCGGATAACGGATAACGGATAACGGTTAATCCGCTCATCCCTGATGTCAACCCAATCTCACAACGCGAATATATGCAGCTGTAACCTAAGGGGGACTCATTTCTAGCACGTCTTCATTTTTTCCACTACCATCTAGGAATCAGAGCAATACGCAGTGGCGTTCATTTCAGAAGTGAAAGTTCCTCTCATTAATTGCCGGTGTCGGCGACTGCTTTACCGTCTGTCCCACTGAATCGATATGGATGCTTTATTCGATTTGCTAAACCAGCAGTAAAAGCACGTTAGTTTCGCGCGTGGAAAGCCAAAGGAGAACTGGCTCGCATCCTACACAATGCAGGCTCGTCTGGGGAGCTTATCAAACCAGGTGGTACGAGAAACCTTTAAACAAGAACAACATCTTTCATTGTCGCGTCGTCCACCCACTCAGAATGAAAAGAGACTTTGTCAAAAACATGCTCCATACTGCTGGGGTAGTATCATCTGAAGACGCGGACAGTTGTTTTATGAGAGACGTTTGGTACGATGGTTTCAACCTTTTTCTTTATAAACACGACTTCTGAAGACTAAGCTTTTTATCTGTAATGTACAATTCAAAGGAATAGGTCGATCCTTAAGAAACAGATACAATGACAAGTATCCGAGCAGAGAATGGACGAGGCTTCGATCTACGCTAGATAGGTGGCACCTGGGGAAATAGAAGAGCCAAGTAGAAGAGCGTGCGAGCAGGCCTCCTGGGTGACGAAGACTGAAAAATTTAGGCCAAGACTCCCAAACCACCCCCGCTTGATTCGCAGGCAGTAAGAACATTCTTGACTCATCTACAGGAGGGTCGTGCAGAGAACCGAGACATTCAAAGAGTGAGTTTTCTATCCCTGGGACGGGGAGATGCACTAGCGGAACCATTCACACAGGTCCTATGGACACGGCGCGCACAACTGTGATGCGAAACAGGCACGCTCGTAACAGGTCTAGTGGGCAAGTATGACCAACCATCATTGGGGGATTGCGGATGGAGTAGTCGAAAATAACGTTCTGTGCCCCGCTCATTTCGCACACAGTGGCTGTAGGGGGCCTTCCTTGCATTGTGAAGGCCGAGCTGCAGATGAGCAAAGGGTGCTAGCAGTGCCCCCCTACAGATCTTAAAGGACACTTGGTCCGAAGCTGTGCGGAGAACAATTTTTAAATTGATGATGTGATTAGCGTTCAGTACAGAAGTAGTGTAGAACGGTGAGCAATTCCATTTCCGCCTTCTGGTTCAAAGCAAGCGGAGCACGAAACGAAACGAAAGGGCCGAGAACGGCCGGAAACCAGGATCCGGAACGCGGAAACGGAAATTGCGCACCTCTCCGCTTCACTTCCTTGGGCGAGCGCAGGGTGTGGCTGAACGCGAACAGCTGCTGGGGTGAAATTCAATATGCTCGCGTGTGGAAGTGAGATTTCAGAGCTCGAAGCGTTGTTCTCTGCGACAAAGTCCATCAATAGGGAGGGCGAGTGCGCGGCTGAGATCCAGGAGCTGCCGCCGCATCACGGCCTGTGAGATTTGAGCTCTGGGTCACGAGCCATCGAGTCCTTAGAACAAGTAGCCCTAAGGGCTCTGAGCTCATTCGTTCAGCTAAGGTGACAGTGCAGCGTTCTGTCCACGGTTAAGGTTAGCATCGTTTTCGACTTCTTACGGCTTCGTTTTCACAGCCTCTTAGCATTGGGTGAGTTTTGCAGATTGAAATGGCATTGGGGAGTGTGATTCCTCAAGTGAGACTTCGGCGTTCCAGGCTCTGGAGAAAAGAAAAGAACGGGAAACAAGCTAAACCTACAAGAGCGCGTGGCGACACGCGCGACGCCTGGACATGTGTGTTTCTACAGTCACGACGTCTACTGCTCTTGTGACTGTCCACAAACCTCTTCTGATGCCTCTGCTCAACTATGGAAGCCGTCCGGTGCACCTAATCAGAGAAAGCAGTTATTTCGAGAGGGAGTTGATGAACTAACCAAGGACAAGCATTCCCATTGTGAGGTTTAGGGTGCCTTTATACCGGAGCCTTCATTTCTGAAACCAACATACAGTACCGTCGGTAAACGTTCGCCAAAATGCGGCCGGCGGCGGATTAATCCGCCGTTTCCGCCGCTTTGCCATAACTCTCTTCAAAGTCGCTTATATTCAATGAAAGGCGCATTGTTGGAATCAGAACAACATGATCTACCCAATGGCGTAAAAATCTTAACAAGGTTTCAAAATTTTTGAGTTCAAGATGACCTAGATTAGTCGAGCCCGTAATTGTCTTGACCTGATCCACATTTGCCCATGAGTCTCCCCTAATTGTGCCCCTGGCAGGGATCGACTTGCCCAGTGGAATTTCAAAAATTTTAAACGCTGTCGAAAATGTGTTTCATGCTAATTTTAGGTTTTGCCTCATTACGGCGATCTATTTGATATCAAATTTGCCTTGTTTGGCCCCATGTACATCATTCCATGCGTTCTCAACTGTCGGTATTTCCACATTCGCTAATTAATTACGACCGCATCACTTTTGCTCGAGGGCTGAGTTTTGCTGAAGTTTTCGACTTTGAGGTGTGGATTACAACTGTGGGTTTCAGGCTTAGTTTGATCAAAAGTAAGACAGTAGTCAGCCGCCAAATTGGCAGTGCATCAGGGTTCCAGGGAGACACGTCCTGCAAAGGCTACTTCACGTCTGTAGATCTGTGTCTCCACGAGGCGGATCAGGATGAAAGCTGGATATATGGTCAGACACCATGCAGAGATGCTGTCCCACAAAAACGATGGAGCTGGCAGCTCACGTCTCGGAGTTTCACTTCCATGGAAAGGCAGTTTCCTTCAAATTCATTGATATTTGACGACAAACGACACTGACGTCTGCCCAACCCTCGCAGAAGAGCTCCTACCACTTAGCAAAGCCCATATTTGCGATATCTTTCGAAATTTTTTCATTCGACTTTAATCGAATTTATTACTTGAGACAGGTCCGATACTGGAGCCCACACTGTTGCCGTAATTGCAGTGACCTGACCTGCCCCTGCAAACATGTGACCTTTGGACATGCAATCGCTGCTTCTCTCCTCTCACTACTCACACTAACCATTTGCACTCCTTAAAATATCGATTAATGATGACTTAAGTGGTTTCCTTAGAAATTTTTTTCTGAACTGCTGTTTGAATCTATGACCGAGTCGAAACCGAAGGGATGACTTGTCACGGAAATATGTCTTCCATCTCTAGGAAACAACACCAGAAAACGGAATACCTCATAAAAAGTACCTCACAAAAATTCAAGCCCTAGGTATCGTACGATAAAAAACATGGCTCTCCGCTACGATCTTCGATATGATTAGGGGTTCGACTTTTGGTCGATTTTCCGTAAGAATCGACCAGAAATCGAGCCTTTCCAAAAGCTGTCTGATTTATGACAGTTTAAGTGTAGGCAGCAGCGATCTCTGTCACCAATGGGCCTATTCGAAGGATTAACTTGTCACGGAAATAGTTTTCTCCTGTGCGAATGAAAAACCTTAAAGGATTGATCATTAAAAACCAATATGTTATGCAGCGATATTCTGTGCGATCAGTGGGGTTCCACTATTCAGACACTTTTTTGGAATTGGAAAAATGGAGTCCCCAGATCATATTGAAGTTTGCTTCAGAAATCTGTATTTTCCTCTGTATATCGAGCAAAACGTGAGTCTGTTTAAGGCAAAATTTTAGCTATATATGTTGTCTGCTTTAGGTAGAAAATAATTTTATTTTCATGCAAATGACAGTTTTGTAGACGGCCCCAAATTATATCAAAGCTCGAAGCTTATTTTTTTTACTGTGTTAAGAGAAAAACAAAAGACAGAAAGTCAGATAACCTTTGTAAAGGAAGCACTTGAGTGATTGCTAGCAGTTTTGTAGACGGCCCCTAACACTCGATATTTTATAGAGTGCAATTTTGCATGCAAATGTCGCTCTTTCAGGTTTAAAAAATACTGTTGTGTCCATAACATCCAGGTGGAATCTGCGAAATTGAAGCGGACCACACTGATTTGAAGACTGTCGAAATTAAAAGAATTGGATTCTTTGAGGTGTACAAGAAACTACGAAAAAAAAACGATAACGTCCTCAATTAAAACGAGGGGAGTACGACGCCCCCCCCCCCAAGAAAAAGACGACGTCACAGTCCGACCCTCCTTGATTCTGGAATCTCAATCCTGACCCTGCGTTGGGTTAGTGTGAGTAGTGAGAGGAGAGAAGCAGCGATTGCATGTCCAAAGGATACATGTTTGCAGGGGCAGGTCAGATCACTGCAATTACGGCAACAGTGTGGGCTCCAGTGTCGGACCTGTCTCAAGTAATAAATTCGATTAAAGTCGAGTGAAAAAATTTCGAAAGATATCGCAAATATGGGCTTTGCTAAGTGGTAGGAGCTCTTCTGCGAGGGTTGGGCAGACGTCAGTGTCGTTTGTCGTCGAATCTCAATGTTGAATTTGAAGGAAACTGCCTTTCCGTGGAAGCGAAACTCCGAGACGGGAGCTGCCAGCTCCTTCGTTTTTGTGGGACAGCATCTCTGCATGGTGTCTGACCATATATCCAGCTTTCATCCTGATCCGCCTCGTGGAGGCACAGATCTACACACGTGAAGTAGCCTTTGCAGGACGTGTCTCCCTGGAACCCTGATGCACTGCCAATTTGGCGGCTGACTACTGTCTTACTTTTGATCAAACTAAGCCGGAAACTCGCAGTTGTAATCCACACCTCAAAGTCGAAAACTTCAGCAAAACTCAGCCCTCGAGCAAAAGTGATGCGGTCGTAATTAATTAGCGAAAGTGGAAAACTGGCAGTTGAGAACACATGGAATAATGTACATGGGGCCAAACAAGCCAAATTTGATATCAAATAGATCGCCGTGATGAGACAAAACCTAAAATTAGCATGAAACACATTTTCGACAGCGTTTAAAATTTTTAAACTTCCACTGGGCAAGTCGATCCCTGCCAGGGGGCACAATTAGGGGAGACTCAGGGGCGAATGTGGATCAGCTCAAGACAGTTACGGGCTCGACTAATCTAGGTCATCTCAAACTCAAAAATTTTGAAACCTTGTTAAGATTTTTACGCCATTGGGTAGATCATGTTGTTCTGATTCCAACAATGTGCCTTTCATTGAATATAAGCGACTGTGAAGAGAGTTATGGTAAAGCGGCGGAAACGGCGGATTAATCCGCCGCCGGCCGCGTTGTGGCGAACGTTTACCGACGGTACTGCATTTGGGTACAATATAGCATAACGCGAGAGTTTGCAAAAGCTCAAAGTTGACATAACAGCCCAGTTAGGAGCGCTACGTCAGTGGCGGCTCACTGTACATGCGGCAAAAACCGCCGGGCGCGACCAAAATCGTATGTTCCGACTTGCAGCTGAAGAAGGCGACAGCTCCGAAGCGTGGTAAAGGTCTGCACCAATCTTGGCTACACTGAAAGAGCTCCTCGCCAAGGACAGACCTGTTTTGCGCGTCATCATTTTATTTAACAGCAGCGCTCCAGTTCATTTCTGTGTCCATGTAGAAAGAGTGGCAGATCTGGTGGTGCCTATCCTCACCACCGGGGGACTGTATAGGGTGCGGCGCTTAAATCCGGACATATTTAGATTCAAGTTCTCCGCCATGCAGTAATTCCTCCAGATCTTGCGATTTGCGTCCTTGAAAGTCGTAAGCCTGTTATAAACAGTCATGACATCAGAATGGCCCCGATGTTGCACGCAGGTGCGGAGTACAACCGAAGAGCTATTATCGAAAACATTCGCGCTCGGTTTTCGCAAGTTGAAATGATTCGATTTTCGTATATCCGGTATCAACCGTTTACGATGTTCTGGCCATGCACCATGTTTCTGAGCAATTCGAGGAAGGTTCCGCAAGCCCGGCTAGGAGAACCCATTCGCGGTAACGCATGTCAAGGGCTGCGGCAGTCGTCGAAAAGGCTCGGCACTGATTCTGGAGGATCCGAAGCCGTCGCTGAAGAGGCGTTGGGTGTCAGCGAGCGAGAAGTGCGTAGGATTACAGAGGAGGACCAACGATACGAGCCGCACACAGTAGCGGCAGATGCTATGTGAGGCTGCCAGAACCGAGCGGATTGCCCGCTGCTAACTTGAATATGTTCTGATCCAAGGAGTTCTGGTCCCGAATAGCACGGATTTGAATTCCCTCGACTATTATGTTTGCTATTCGCTGTAAGCATGTGCTATGTGAGGAAGCCTACCTACCTCGAGGCTCTCTGAACCACACGGTTTTTGTAACGGATTTTGTGAGAATTTCTCACCATTAGAACCATGTTATTCATGGGAACCTACATCAACGCCATTTGCGGATCTATTTCTATCGAAGGGACCCCTCACGTCATTAGATAACGAGATCATGTTTTGTCCATGCAGTGAGGCCTCGAGTTGAAGGCCCCCTCCCTATTGACCTCCTCGGCAATTTCTCCACGTTCATCGACGTGCAGCTTTTACGCTCATCGAGATAAAGAGTCTTCGCATGTGTGAATTATTCATAAGCAAGGTCCTCTCAGAGCTGCGCAGCCTTTTTTCGTCTGTCATTTGCTGCCCGTCGCGTGTTCCATGTTGGAGGGAGAAAAGCATATGAAACCCGAGGCACAAATGTTTTCCATAGATAGGGGACGCAAACAATGATAAGAGCGGGCGACGAATTCAAATCACTGAGTGTTCACTGATGCCGCTTCCAGCCATGGTCAACTTACGGTTTCAGCACAACGGGGAACAACAGAACCAAGGTGGCATTAGTGTCATCTATGGATTTTACTTTTCTGACATGGAGTTTCCGATTAGGAGAACAACATGTCAACATGGAGTTCAAATTTGGGGGATTATGCTCGTGGGGATTATGCTCACGAGATCGCTGACTTTGCAGGATGTGTCATATTCTTGATTTCATCGTAATTTGATTGAACATCGTTCGATTTCTCTGGACAGTGACATAGAGTGTCTTTGATTGTTCGGCTGACAAAGGATAAAAGACTGAAGGGCGGCGTCGATTAATCTCGTTCGTGGGATGCGCCCCGCATTCTTCTCCTTCGGAATACCGTGGAAGAGTTCGAATGCGTGTATGGCTTCGCATTGACTCACGGTGGCCAATTCATGGACAAGTCAGGCTTTTATCGTTTCCAAGCTGGTCTAAAGCCAACTCATCCACTCTGTAGGGATGAAAGCAATGGTAGACTTGAGATCCAAACCAAGAACATTGCATGCATGCAACGGCCGGCGCCTCCTTCGCCTACGCAACTACGTGTTCCGCTGATGAGGGTTCAGTCAGCGTGCCTTTGAAGTAAGTCAGTTCCCGAAGTCAGGTAATGAGCGAAACTTTCGCTGCCGTGTAATTGGAGGATACCTGATAGTGAGAGTTGACATGGACTGAGAAGTGGCTCGCTATTGATGATGCCTCCACAGTTCTCCTTCTCGGCTCATGCGACAAATTGTTCTTCCAAGCTGTACCCGATTTCGCTGTCAGTGTTCTACCGTTATGCATTAATGTAAACAGGCCTGCAAGTTCGGATAGTTCAGAACTGTTATTTTCAGTGGTTCCTCACGTCTGTCTACAGCCAAAAAGCTGTCGACTCGAAACGTTGTTCCATCGGCTGCTTTCGACCACTTTATCAGCGAACCAGAGCCCGAAGATGAACGCTGTTCAATGATCACCGACAACGCCTTCCTCTATTAAGTATGTTTGCAAAGAGCGTTCGCTTGTTACCAGTGCTTCCGTGCAGCTCACCTCGCCCATCTCCTTCATCTTTTCTACACATCGCTGTTCCTCCTTCTTCATTACGCAAGTCATACTGCTGCTGATGTTGGTTTTCTGACCATGTTGGTTTTCTGACCTGTTTTCGACCGCCCCAGCAACTGCACGTCTCCACCACCCGTCACGATAAGCGCCATCTGCGGTGTTGTTATGCTGGCAGAGACAGATAAGGAGACCTCCCTCCTAACCATTTTGAACACCGGTTAAATCTACGATTTTGTTCAGTTCCTGCTCTCTTGGGAACTCCTCTCATCACTGCTTCTTCTGCTTCACCTTTTTTGAATCCTGATTTGCTACAAACTCACTGGGGCACGTGCGCGTCCCGGCGTTGCCGACGTTTGCAGTCACCCACCGAAACGTCGCCTCGGGCCTGAGCAATGGAGGCAGTTCCACTTCGCCAATGTCAATGTATTTACCAAAGGCCTTCCATTCTATGTGCCGTTTTCACGTCAAATTGGAAACTTCCAACCAACTTAAAACTTATGAAATCAGGGTGTACCTCCTCAGCTTCTTACACATAAAGCTAGAGACTCCCAGCACGGTTAGAATAATTTTTTCTACGAAGACAATTTAGTATAACTTTGTTTGGAACTTTTTTAATTCACCTGCCCAGTAAGTGAGCACACTGTTTGAAATTTCATAAATATGTAGAAATTTATTTTTCAAGGAAACATAACGATTTCAATTTCGCTTCAAAGCGTAGGAAGACTGCAGTCATTTAGTGTATTAAAAGAAGAGACCGCGCCATGCACTCGAGTAGATCGTCGCGATTTTATTCGATTGATAGCAAAACTTCTGTTTGCGTGGAGTAACATAGCTGTAAACGGTACATCAATATGGTACGATCTCGTCTTTTAAACGAATCAATGGCTTGATTCTAATAAATAACTGATGTCTTTCTGCGCTTGAGGGCAAATTTTGGTTCACTATTTTACCCTAAAAACAAAAATGTTATAAAATTTCGAACTATGTGTTCATTACTGGAGCAGGTGAACTAAAATATTTCTAACCAGGAAAGGGTTTTTACGTCAGAGCGGCGGTAAAGGATAACACTGCGAGAAGCTACATCCTTCATACAACAATTCGTTGCGAATTTCGCCGGCCGTCTCTTGGATAGCGCTATAAGCTTTCGAAAGAGAATTATTTGCTTATCAGAACGTGTATTGCACTTCTTTTTTCATCATAAATTTTGTCAATTTTTAGGTCCGTTAAAGTGAAAAGTGAAAGGTTTCCATTGCCGACAGTTCCTTCCCTCCGCTTAGGTGTGGAATTTTTGCGCAGTTTTTCATAGCATTTGGAAGTCAATGTTTTGTGCTATAAGAACACGTGTTCGCGCTATTTGCTCATTTGTCCTTTATTGATTTTTAGGTCATCAAATTGGGACGTCCGAAGGAGAAGCTTTATTTTTACCGACAGCTCCTGCTCTGTGGAAGGACTTTTTTGCTTAATGTTATATGTCGTTCGGAAGAGAATGTCTTGCTCTATAAAAATTTGTGTCGCGCTTAATGGCTCACGCTGACTTCTTTCGGATATCAACAAAATGCAAAAAGAGAAAAATCATCCTCACAAACAACTCCTTCTCCTTGTTCAGTCTGTCTTGCTCATTTTTATATGTCACTCGAAAGTGGATGTCTTGTACTACCACAATATATGATTTGTTCTTCGGCCATTTAAACTTTTGCTAGTTTTCAGGTCATCGAAATGGAGCGCCAGGTCGACGAAGATGAGCACTTCCGGCACCTTCTTCTCTTTGCTTTCAACCAGGGCCATTCTTAACGGTGCTTCGTGTTGACTCACAAACACCATTTTTCATCGCCAGTTACAATTCTGTGCAAAAATCGTTGAGTATGTCCGGGTGATGAGTGAGGACGAGCAAGCAGGCCGGCAGCAATCGTTACTGGCTGCTTCCTGATGTTTCCTGATGAGGTTCCTGATGACGACATATTCAACGAACACGAAGCACCGTTAAGAATGGCCCTGGTTGAAAGCAAAGAGAAGAAGGCGCCAGAAGTGCTCATCCTTGTCGACCTGGCACTCCATTTCGATGACCTGAAAATTAGCAAAAATTTAAATAGCCGGAGGACAAATCGTATATTCTAGTACTACAAGACATCTACTTTCGAGTGTCAAAAAAAACTGAGCAAGACAGACTGAACAAGGGGAAGGAGTTATGGGTGAAGATGATTTTTCTCTTTTTGGCACTTTGTTGATCTTCGACAGAAATCAGCATGAGTCATTATAGGCGACACAAATTTTTGTAGAGCAAGACATTCTCTTCCGATCGACATATAACACTAAGCAAAAAAGTCCTACCACAGAGCAGGAGCTGTCGGTAAAAATAAAGCTTCTCCTTCGAACGTCCCAATTTGATGACCTAAAAATCAAGAAAGGACAAATGAGCAGATAGGACCAACACGTATTCTTATAGTACAGAACATTGCTTTCCAAATGCTGTGAAAAGTTGCGCAAAAAAGAATTCCAAACCTGAGCGGAGGGAAGGAACTGTCGGCGATGGCCACGTTACACTTTTCCATTTTCACTTCAACGACCTAAAAATTGACAAAATTCAGGATGTAAAAAGGAATTCAATACATGGTCTGATAGAGCAAATCATTCTCTTTCGAATGCTGTACAGCGCTATGCAAGAGACCGCCGGCGAAATCCGCAACGAATTGTTGAACAAACGGCGGGGAACTTATAGGTCAGCCTAATAGATAAACATCGCTTCGCTGGGTCTTTGAGCGTAAGGAACTGGGGCCCTCCAAGTTTTGACCGTCAGCGCGTACTCACCGCTGTGTGCCACATGTGTTGATTTAAGAGGGACCGCCGAAACGCTCCGTCTCAAGCGGGTTGGTGGCGGAGAGGTGAGCGAAGCTGCATCACAGGTGGGAGGCCAGGTGTTAGATTCCCGTACCCTGTTGAATTCTTGCATTTTCACTGTTCATTCCTTGTTTGGCTTTTATCATTTTCCCAACTTTTCGTGGGCTTATGCCTCACTTCAGGCCACAAATAGGTGTTGTGCAAGAGTTTGGAAACAGCAGCGGCTCTGAAGAAGATGAAGCCCGGTAAGGCGACAGGGCCGGATGATCTGGCAGCCGATGTTTGGAAGTCGAAGCTCTGGTATCCTGCTGAGTGGTTGGCTGAGTTCTTCAACCAGGTAATAAAGGAGAAGAAAGTACCGGAGTGTTGGCACAACAGTACGACGATTCCGATTTGGAAGAAGAAGGGCAGTCCTGCGGACTGCTTCAATTACCGCCCGATTCGCTTGCTTTCGCAAAGCATGAAGATCTTCGAGCGAATCCTCGATAGACGAATCCGTGAAATCGTCAAGCTCTCCGACAACCAGTGCGGCTTTGTGTCTGGTTGTGGGACCATTGATGCTATACACGCCGCCCGCCTCCTGGTGGAGAAGCATCGCGAGAGACAGAAGCCGGTGCATATCGCCTTTTTCGACTTGGAGAAGGCTTTCGACCGCGTACCGCGTGAAGTGATATGGTAAGTCCTGCGACGTCATGGAGTTCCTGAAGAGCTCATAGAGTGGGTGCGAATCCTCTACTCTTGTCCAAAGAGTAGAGTTCAAGCTGCAGCTGGAAGCTCAATGGAGTTTCCCATCTATTTTGGGGTGCATCAGGGTTCTGCGCTTTCTCCACTCCTCTTTGTTGTCGTCATGGATGCCATTACGCGAGATCTTCAGCAGCCTGTTCCATGGACGCTGCTTTGTGCTGATGACGTGATGCTCGCTTGCGAAGAGAAAGACGATCTCGAGCGGCAGGTGCAAGCTTGGTGCGACCATCTGGCGAGGTTGGGACTCAAATTGAACGTCAAGAAGACCGAGTACCTAACGACTGACGTGAACGAGTCCGGCTCCATTAAGATTAACGGTACTGAACTTGCACGCACTTCGGTGTTTAAATACCTGGGATCAGCAATAGCGTCTGACGGTGGTCTTGTGGTTGAAGTGAACTCACGCGTGAGTGCAGCTTGGTCCAAGTGGCGTTCGCTGACTGGCGTGCTCTACGATAGGAAGATACCAGAGCACCTGAAGTCGAAGATCTACAGAGCCATCGTGCGGCCGGTAGCGATGTACGGCGCTGAGTATTGCCCTGCGACCAAGGAAGTTGAAGCGCGCCTCAGCGTTATGGAGACGAAGATGCTGCGCTGGAAGGCTGGGGTCACGCGCATGGACCGCATTCGAAATGATGCTATTCGGCAGAAGTTCGGTGTCGCGCCGATAGCGGACAAGATGCGCGAAGCTCGCTTGCGACGGTACGGCCACGTTCTGCGTGGAAAGGAAGACAGCATCCGCAAGATAGGCCTTAACTTCGAGGTAATTGGAAAGCGGCCTAGAGGACACCCGAAGCAGCGTTGGTCCGATACGTTACACACGGACATGAAAGTAGCTGGTGTCCACCCTGATCAAGCGCAGGATCGGGAAAGGTGGCATCGTAACACCAGAAGAGCGGATCCCTCGACGATGCGGGAAGACGCTGAAGAATAAGAAGAAGAAGAAGGCCACAAATAGGTGTTGTGCAAGAGTTTTTTTGTTGCCCTCCCTATATACTATAGTTTTGCTTTTGCGAAATTTTATCGAACGAATGAATGAACGAATAAATTCGATATCGAAAACTTCCGGACGAATGTACGATCGAATTTATTCAATGTCGAAATTTTTCAATTACTCGAATAGTCAAATAGTCGAACTATTTGCTCGAATGAACGATGAACGAATTACCGTATTGTACTGTACAGTACAATAAACTTGCCTGTAATAAACAGACCCGATTAGTATTTCAATTCTGCAAACTGTCAAAGCAGTAGAAGATGATATTGCTATATCCTTTTGAAATGCGTCACGCACTCTAGTTCTGCATAATATCGGAAAAAATCTGCGCTTTTTCAAGGACCACATGAAGATACTACAAGCCATAACAACCTTCTCATTTTTACCTTTCCTTTCAGACTTTGAATTTTTTGGGGCGAAATCGCTGATTATGACCTCGACAGCCCTAATCACTCGTTCCTGCTGTAATGTCACTGTTTAACATTCGCTGGAAAACACAAAACATTGTATAATACAGAAAGTGAGAAAAGTGAGTGATGCACGGCTCACACTAAACCCTTTTTGAACCATTTAGAGTGAAATAAATGTGTAGGATATGTGTAGGAAGCAAACAGCGGTCATGAAGAAAAGGAGACAGCGGTCATGAAAAAATGCAAAGATAGCGCATCGAGCGGGAGTCGAACATCTGACCTAGCACCTGTGAAGCAGCGTCGCACTTTGCTAAGCCACCGATTCACTTGTCGCACAGCCTTTTGCCACGTTCCATACATCAGCGCGCACGCACGTATGCGCTGACAGTGCAATGCTGTACCCCCAACTTCGAGGACCTATAGCTAATTGGGTTGAAGGGCTCAGCAAAAACAAAGCATGTTTTTTTTCAAACGAGTTTTTTCTTTTTGAAATACTAGAGGTCACATGGTTTGATTATGGAGTTCATGATTTTCTGTTTCATCTCTCACGGGTGATTTATACCGCGTAATAATTTATTATTATGCCTGAAGACTGGAAGTTTGTTCCACCTTCGAATGAAATTATTCGATCGGTTTAATTAATCAATTTTCGAGTAATATTCGAATACGGCTTTCTTCGATGTTCGAATTCGAACGAATATTCGATATTTGGAAACCATCGATGATTGAGTTCGAACAATATTCGAAAACCAAGAAATGTCAAATATTCGACTATTCGAATAATTATTCGAATATATTCGTTCGAGCACAATTATACTATACCAGAGCCTTGCGTGGCCCGCCGGCATCGCCTCCGCGGGCCACGAGAACGCGTTGAAAAGGGGTCAGGTATTAGATGTGATTATAGCAAGGTGAAGGGGAGAAGGAGAAGAAATAGTGTTAAACACCGGGGGATGGAAATTTCGCTTAACTTGAGCGAGACCTGAACGATAAACATTGAATAGGGCTCGGAAGGTATCAGGATGGGTTTTAACACTAACTCAGCCAGCCAGACTGCCCGAAGGGACGGGGTGAGACTTAAGGCGGCCTCGAATCGCCTTACTCCCAGTCTACCGAGTGCAAGCGTTTGGCTGAGCCGACACAGTTACAATCCGCACAGTCACGGACACATACACACACACTGTGCACGAACATGCCGCTCCCACGCACAAGGAACGCGTCGACCCGACACGGCAGGAGCAAGGAGTCCATCCCCTGCATCCCACCTGCGTCTCTGGGCAATACACGGTCGCATTTGGTTCGCGTTTAATTCCCCTATCCACCACCCGGGGACGCGCCAGTGGCCCTGCGACAAGCGGCCCGAGATCCCTCTTAACAAGAGAGCCCGAAGGCTCTCTATCGATGGAGATTCGTGAATTCGATTGATAGCAGAAGTTAAACAACAAACACAGCTGTAAGGGACACACATATCCCTACTTTGGTGGTCCATGGAAGTTACACTATCAATCAAATAAAAGCTGCGATGAACTTTTGGAGTGCATGGCGGGATCTGAACTTTTAATGCGCTATATGCTTGATTCTCAGCCGTACACTTATTGGGACAGGTAAACTAAGAAGCTTTAAAGAATGTTACATACCAAATTTTCCTCGAACAAAATATTATATTAGGCATTTGTTGAGTGTCTAGCTAAACCTGCCTGAAGGTCATCTCGACTTGGGAGTGTTCGCATTGATTTCAAAAGTTGTAGGCAAGTTTGGAAGAGTGTCAAGTTTGATTTGAAAGCCTCCAATTGGACGTGAAAATACCAGGCTGTCCAATAATTCCTGTCCGAAAATTTTCAAAATTCTATAATTTTCCTTAGAAGTGTTATAATATCAGGCGAGTGTAAAAACCTTCTAGAAGGGTCTGCAGAGTTCCACGCTCGGGGTGTGTGAGGCGCAGTCGCCGCGTCTAGCTACCAGGACAAGCTAAAATGGACCAAGGTCGAATTCGTACGTTCGTGTACTATGAGTGTCGTCTGCATCGCAAGGAGTTTCTCGAGGACCTGGTCACTGGGGATGAGAGCTGGGTCCTCTACGACAACGTCGCCAGCCGTGCCGTCTGGATCCCGCGCGGAGAAGAGCCGCCGACGACGCCGACAGCCGACCTGCACCCGCTGAAGATCATGCTCTGCTGCTGGTGTGACGCCAAGGGCATGCTGTACTTCGAGCTGCTCCCGCAAGGCAGGACGGTCACCGCCTCCATCTGCACCGATCAGCTCGAGAAACTAGCCGCCGCCATCCGAGAAAAGCGTCCCCGTCGGGCCTCGGTCCACCTACTGCACGACAACGCGCGCCCCCACGTGGCGAAGGAGACCCAGTAGAAGTTGACGATGCACGGCTGGGAGACGGTTGCCCATCCGCCGTATTCCCCTGACCTCGCCCCCTCCGACTACCTCTTGTTCCGCCCGCTGAAGCACCATTTGGCCGGAAGAAAATTCACCAACTACGACAACCTCAAATCCGACATCGCGGACTTTTTCGAGTCGCAGCCCCCGGAGTTCTGGGAGAAGGGCATCGGCGACCTGCCCAATCGATGGGCCACTGTTGTGGATAACTGTGGTGATTATATTGTTGATTAGACTTTTTTTTTAAATAAAGTTGAAAAAAGTTGAAAATGGTGAAATTTTCGGACAAGAATTATTGGACAGCCTGGTAGAAAATACGTCGTTTCAATAAAGACAACCCACAGCAAAGAAGTAAGCATGTAGCGGAATAAAAGATGAAATCGCGCCATGCACTCGAAAAGTTCACCGCACCTTTTATTCGACAGACAGCTTTTATTTGATTTAGAGTGTAAATGCCGGCGGAGTGGCATTTACACTCTAAATCAAATAAAATGTAACAGGAATCAGAGGAGGTAACAGGAATGAGCTGTCACCCCACCCTTTAAACAGAGACGTGGCAAATGTAGCTTCTCCACTATCTCGTAAGGCAGCCACTGGACTCTCGAGCAAGTCAAGAGAGTTGGGGGGTGGGCGGCCGAGCGGGACGAGGAGGTAGAACGCTCGACCCCCGTAAATGCCAATTACATGAATCACCAAGTTGGGGATCCAAGCGATAAGTAGGAAGCATGAGTGGGCCGGAGAGACTAATTCATGCCCTCAACACAACGAACTTTGAATAGGAGAATCCCGAACACAGCGGAGGTAACAGGAATGAGCTGTCACCTCGGCCGGAGCACACAGGCGGCAGAACCGTACCCCGCAGCAACACAACTGCAGCAGCACCCTAGGATACTGCAGGTCCACTAATTGAACGGTATCAAGGACAGGAGCCTTCAAGGGGCCAGTTCGAGGCAGCAGCCACCCAACACGTGCGCGGACGGAGCCGCGGCGGCGGCGTATTTCGCAATGCCTCACGTCCTCCTCGGCAGCGGCGACTGCTCACCTCCCGGCGCTCCCCTTCGGAGAGGGAAGTCGAGATCGTGCCTCAAACTTGGGTGATTAAACCATTGAGTCCGCAAAGTTTACGAAGTTCCCCACGCTCACTTTGAGACAAAAAACCCTCCTCTATTATATATACTATGGGATATAGGATATACGACCTTCATGTTTTGCTGCTGATTTTTGGCGGGATCCATGGCTAGAAGGAGAGCGAACCTTCACAACTGTCGACATAAGCGGGGTAGCGCCACTAACGAGCAGCCCATGACGGCACGAGTCCACAAGAAAGTCTCCATTCGTAGTCAGCTGACATGTGCCACACATGCACAAGGAAGAACAGCTGATTGGTGCGCAAGTCTCCACTGCCCTCGAGAGAATTCAACTAGATGCGCTGATGATGGCAGGCAGGTGGCTACTGCAGTCCCAACAGGTCACCGTCATTGGTATTTAAATGCATCTGCTGAGTCGACCTTTTAAAAATTGTCAACCATAGAAGGATAGGAGTGGTGGGTAGGAGTATCTGCGAAAAGTCTGTCACGATGATTCGCCGTAACGTGGATTTACGCTCTTCTGACTGAACAATTACCATTGGGCAGAGCCGGCGACCGACGCTGGAGTGTGCGGGCCACGCCAGGCTAGCCGGCTCCGCCGGCGTCGGGTATGGCGGGCCACGCTAGGGACGTAGCCCAACCTAGCTACGGATTATACCTTTGTCCTTTTCGAATTTCGAATGTTCGAATTTCGAATATTCGAATATTCGGCTATTCGAAGAATATCCAATATTCGAATTATTCGTTTATTCGAATATTCGAGAAAGACCAATATTCGAATTATTCGTTTATTCGAATATTCGAAGGCTTCGAATTTCGAATATTCTTTATCAATCTCTTAACAAGTTAATGGCACTCCTTTTCGAAAAGCAGGGAATTGTGACCTATTGATAAGAACGGTGTTTTGTTTCGCGCGTCATTCAAAGTGGGCGAATTGTGTGTATGCAATCTGACAAGGGAAGGGCCTGGAGCGTATGTCTGAAAGGGGAGAGCGAGTCATACAGAGAGAATCCCCACCCCTCAATTAGTGTAAAGATGGGTTTATTTTTAACAAGTCGTTAAACACAAGGAGTAGGGAGTCTGTTACAATATAATTCATGGGTATTGTACGCCCGACAAGTGGCTCGGAGCGCAGTGGATAGAGACGTTGTTTCATGGGTGGGAGGTCGGGGATTCGATTCTCCTGCGTTTTTGCGCTCTGCTGCGTTTTTGCATTTCATATGTTTGGTTGAGAGTTGAACGATTCTGACATCTATACCATTTTCAGATGTTTTTGCCTAATTTTCCAGCTGTACGCCGTGGAGAGTAAATTTCTTGCCACTTGTTTATTACTGACCGGTTTTCTAACCACAAGGCAATGAGAAAGCTACTCAACGACGTATAAACGTTCAACACAGTGATGCACAGGCTCAAAGTGCATGAAACAGAAGCACTGCTCACAATCGGGCAGCGTATAAAAGCGACAGGCTCCTCACAGGTTACCAACGACACCACCTTCAATGTCATTATAACAAATCCGTTCTCCTTCAGCAACTCGCAGCTTCGACATCTACCTTAAGGATGTTGTCCCGCTTTTGAAGGTGAAAAGCAGGGTCGTGCACAATGACGTGGGAGTGAAATCATTCCACTCGAAAACGTTATCATATGTCCACTGCTTACTCGCCTCTCCACGTCTATCAGTTCATCTTGCGGATTCCAATCCTCGTCTTCCACCACATCCAGCTGTTCGTCTTCGTCAACTTCAAGTTGACGTGCTTCGAAGTCCTTGAGTATGCTGGCCATCCGTTCGGCCAGCTTGATTTCTTCCCTCGAAGGTTCCTTGCCTAAAGGTGGGCCACACTTCAGCGTAAGCAGGTGGATCACCACTCCAGCATCGGCGGACATTGTTGATGTTAGGTTTTAGGAAATCTCTAGCAGACCTCTGATTTCCAGTTGACAGGCAGACATGAGGGAAATAGTGTATCGATGCCGTTTAGCTTAATTTGCGGGATCCGCACACCTCGTTGCTCATTTTAACCACTTGCGACACCACTCTCGATTCCTGGTCTTTGAAAATCCGAGCAGCATGGTTTTCCCGAGGTCATCGGTCGATCTAGGGAAACAAACTGTGAGGAACCTGTAGCTTTTATACGCCGTCCGTATTGTGACCAGTGCTTCTTCTTCATGCACGTTGTGCCTGCGTATCACTGATGTTGAACGTTTATACATCATGATGTTGAACACCACTGCATGCAGATGGAAAAATGAGTAGAAAATCTCTGCAAAGGTATAGACGTCAGAATCCATCAAATCTCAACAATCAGTTGAAAAGCAAAAGTGCAGCAGCGTAGGAGAATTGGTACCCTCGATCTCCCTCGCATAAAGCAACGTCTCTATCCACTGCGCTGCGACGCGCTTGCGGCAGAGGCATCGCGGGCATACAAGACCGCCGAACTCGTGAGGCGCCGATTACATTGTAACTACAAAACCCCCCTACTCCTTGGGTCTAGCGACTTGGCAAAAAATAAACACATTGTTATACTAATTGAGGGGTGGGGATTCTCCCTATATGACTCGCTCTTCCCGTTCAGACATACGCTTCAGACATTTCCCTTGTTAGTCGACGCGAGATAAGCGCGGGCAAACGCGGACCTCCGCTGCGTCCCTGCTTTCTTCGAACGCCATCGAGCGTCCTGCGGCCAGTCACGTGAGTCGGCGAATAACAAATGAATCGGGTTATGGCTGTTCAATAACGCTTTTGCCTTGTTATACTACGGGAGGATCTCCGTTTTGTATTTCTACCCCAAGTACAACGACAGAACGATTAAAGCCGGAAGGAGCCTCGGTAGGGAGGTAGCACTTTCTGGAGCCTGGGAAGCTCCTGCTTTCTGCCAGCAAAGATATTAAAGAAGAGAGTACAAGCAAGCAGAGTAAGAGCAAGCAAGCGCTATGGAGTACAAGAGCCAGTAATACTCCGTTTCCTATGAAAGCTAGTCATCCACGTTTTCGCAATAACACTACCCAAGTCGTAGTGTCTTAGCAGATTAGGTTACAACCAAGGACTTCGGGTCCGTTTGCTTACAAGTGAAGCGAAGCTCTTCAACGGAGCTAGAACACAGTCTGAACCATTCATGAGCCTCCGATGTGCGTTTTCTGCATCAGATCGCCTTTGTGTTACTTCTTCGTCCGTGCTAGCCATTCTTTTACCACCAAGAAGCTTCAGTATAACCTAAGGAAAGGCAGTAACCTATGGAGCAAGATTTATAAAAGTCTAGCTCTGCCTATCCAAGGTGACTCTTTCTTCTCGGGGCACGAATTCTTAGGGAAGCAAGGGTGCTTCATTATACCTTTGTCACCGTCTTTTGGTCTCGTGAAGGAAATGGATGGAGCAGCCTTCGCGGCGCTTGAACAACGGCATCCTTTTCGCAATTAACCAACTGGTACAAGAGTAATGACAATCTGAAGACTTCGTATATGCCGCTCTGTCGAACGCAGTGGGTAATAAATATAAGTAAATGTCAATCATTGCGTGACCACAATAAGTAAGGTGTTCACTTGATTATTCGAATATTCGACAATTCGAAATTCGATTATTCGAAATTCAAAATTTTGAAAATCGAATATTATTCGATCATTCGAAGTTCGAAATTTTGAAAATCGAATATTATTCGATCATTCGAAATTCGAAATTTTTCCCAAGGACAAAGGTATACTACGGATGCTTCCTCACCCAGCGTCGGTCGCCGGCTCGGCCGGCGCCGACGCTGGAGTGTGCGGGTCACGTCAGGCTAGCCGGCTTCGCCGGCAACCAACGCTGGGTAAGGAAGCATCCGTAGCGTCGAGCTCGTTGAAGCTTGCGCCTACTCCAGACTGATTCCTAGCTTGGTACCCTCACTCAGTATAGCACGCAGAAGAATGTCCTCAGCACTCCTTCTTCATCTAGCGTTGAGGTCACAGCCTATTGCAGCTTGTCAAGCCTAATGAAATGTCTGACACTTCTGTTCACTCGTCGTGCTTCGAGCCGCTAGGTGTGGCGAATTCCGGAGGTGACTTCATTACCCACTAATTTTGAGGGAACGTACGGGAAGAATTATTCCGAGAGCCTAGTGTAGTCGAAAACTGGGGTGGGACGGGAACTTGGTTTCCGCTGTAGACGAACCACTACATACAGTGACTTATGCCTCCCTCCTTTATATATGTGGTGCGATTTTCTGTCTCTGATTTCCCTACCTCCAATGTGTCAGATGGAAATCGTAGTCGGTTCGGTTTGAGAGAAAATCGATAGCACCACCCAAATGATCGATAATATCGATCGATATCGACTGCCTGATCAAAACGCCCAATCTACTGTGGCTCCCGTCGGCCAACATAATCAGGCAACTTTAATACTGATAGGTTAGGGTTAGGTCTGAGAGAAAACCGATAGCACCACTGGTTATTTGATTGATAGCGTAAATGCCTCTTACTTGAACCACCAAAGTGGGGATATGTGTGTTCCTCACTGTTGTATTTGTTGTTCAATTTCTGCTATCAATCCAATAAAAATCGCTCAGCCGAAATAACTTCGAATGGGAGAATCTTACAGCCCGCAGCTAAGAAGCAAACATATAGCGCATTGAAAGATGAGATCGCGCCATGATATGTGTGTTCCTCACTGTTGTATTTGTTGTTAAACTTACGCTATCAATAAATATCGCAACGTGTTAGAAGGGGACCTAAGCGATAAATAGGAATCATGAGTGGGCGGGAGAAACTGTTGCATGCGTTCGACACAACGAACTTCGAATGGGAGAATCTTACTTACAGTCTAGCTAATAAGCAAACATAGCGCAATAAAAGACGAGATCGCTCCATGCCCTCGAAAAGTTCACCGCAGCTTTTAATCGACTGATAGTGTAAAAGCCACTTAATCACAAAGGTGGGGTATGTATGTTCCTCACCGTTGTGTTTGTTGTTCAACTTCTGCACACAAATAAAAATCCAACAGCTTGAAAGGGTGTAGAAAGTAGGAAGTTTATGTGGGCGGGAGAAACTGACGCGCTCAATCCAACCAACTTAGAATGGGAGAAGCCTACAGAATCAGGCGCAAAACGGCTCGGGTGGGCAGGGCTCGTCGTGTTAAGGGGTTGTCAGCCTCTTTAAGAAGCACACGAGCGTAGATATAAGTGCTACAACTAGCAGTGGGGTTCAAATAGGCTGCGGCGGGAGGGCCACGATGTAGGAACCCCCAATCCGTCGTTTTGTGTTGTATGAAATTGAAAATTATCAGCAGCACTGGTGCGTTCTAGCGCTATGGTGAATCAAGTCAGTTCACTTCTGCTGTGAATGTGCATACATGTGCCTTCCTACCAAGGGGCATACTCTAACGTGTAGAGCGAGAAGCACTAGAATAGGGCCGCAGATTCTCACCACAACACTGACGTCAACTTAAAAGGCCCTCGAAGAGAAACAAAGTGAAACGGTGGCGAAGGCAGTAACGAAGAGCGGCAGTATGGATTAACACAGCAGGAGCTGTTCTCAGAAAAGTGAAGCGGAAGCTCGTACACATCAGAAAGTTATGCCCGAACACAGAGAAGGTAGCAAGAAAAGGAATGAGCAGTGACCTCGGCCATGCACACAGGCGGCAGAGTTGTACCCTGCGGTAACACAACTGTAGCAGCAGCTAATTGCAAGCACTAATTGACCGGTAGCAAGGACAGGAGCCTTCAAGGGGGTCAGTTCGAGGCAGTGGCCACCCAACACGTGTGCGGGCAGAGCCGCGGCGCCGGCCTATTTCGCAACGCCTCACGTGTCCTCCTTGGCAGCGGCGATTGCTCACCTCCGGGCGCTTTCCGTCGGAGAGAGAAGTCGAGAACCTGCCTCAAACTTGGGTGATTAAACCATCGAACCCGCTGAGTTTACGAAGTTTCCCACGGTCACGTTGAGACAAAAAACCTTCCTCTATTATATATTTGACCATACTGCGGTAACCGTCAACACTGCGACTAATGCACCTGCCGCTTCACCGGGAGGCCTTGACCACCTCTCCCTAAGATGTACCGCGTGCATAGCGCTATAAAGCATTCGGAAGAGAGTGATTTGCGCTATCAAATCATGTATTGCATTTCTTTTTATCATGAATTTTGTCAATTTTTAGGTCGTTAAAGTGAAAAGTGAAAAAGTGAAAAAGTAGCCATGTGCGCACTTGTTCTCTCCGCCTAGGTTTAGAATTTTTGCGCAGTTTTTTTTACAGCGTTTTGAAGACAATGTTCTGTGCTACAAAAATCCATGTTGGTCCTATTTGCCCACTTGTCCTTTATTGATTTTTAGGTCATCAAATTGGGGCGTCCGACTTTTCCGTCAGAACTTTTACCGAAACTCCTGCTCTGTTGTAGGATTTTTTTTTGCTCAGTGTTATGTATCGTTCGAAAGAGAATATCTTGCTCTATAAGAATTTTGTCGCGTTTATTGGCTCATGCTGATTTCTGTCGAATATTAACAAAATTCCAAAAAGCGAAAAATCATCTTCACCAACAACTCCTTTTCCTTGTTCAGTCTGTCTTGCTCAATTTTATATGACGATTGATATGACACTCGAAAAAGCATGTCTTGTTGTACCAGAATATATAATTTGTTATTCGGCCATTTAAATTTTCGCTAATTTTCAGGTCATCTAAAATGGAGCGCCAGATCGAGAGGGATGAGCACTTTTGGCACCTTCTTCTCTTTGCTTTTAGCCATGGTTCTAGTGCGGCTAAGGCACTAGAACCCTAGTTGACCATACAAACACCATTTTTCATCGCCAGTTACAATTCTGTCCAAAAATCGTTGAAAATGTCCGTGTGATGAATGAACATCAAGAACCAGCGAGTGACGATTGATACCGGCCTGCTTATCCGTCATCATTCATCACACGGACATATTCAACGATTTTTGCACAGAATTGTAACTGTCAATGAAAAATAGTGTTTGTACGGTCAACCAGAGTTCTAGTGCCTTAGCTGCACTAGAACTCTGGATGAAAGCAGAGAGAAGAAGGTGCCAAAAAAGCTCCCGTCGACCAGTAATGCTCCATTTTGATGACCTGAAAACTAGCAAAAATTTTAATGGCGGAAGAACAAATCATATATCCTGGTAGAACAAGACATGCACTTTCAAGTGTCATATCACGCGTCATATAAAACTGAGCAAGACAGACTGAACGAGGAGTTGTTGGTAAAGATGATTTTTTTCTTTTTGGAATTTTGTTGATATTTGACAGAAATCAGCATGAGCCAATAAACGCGACATAAATTCTTATAGAGCAAGACGTTCTTTTTCGAACGACATGTAACCCTGACCAAGAAAGTCCTACCACAGAGCAGGAGTTTCCGTAAAAGTTCGGACGGAAAAGTCGGACGTCCCAATTTGATAGCCTAAAATTCAAAAAAAAGACAAGTGAGCAAATAGGACCAACAAGTATCCTTGTAGTACAGAAATTGTCTTCCAAATGCTATGAAAAACTGCGCGAAAATTCCAAACCTAAGCGGAGAGAAGCGACTGCGCAGATGTCCACTTTTTCCCTTTTTCACTTTTCACTTTAACGGCCAAAAAGTTGGCAAAATTCAGGATGAGAAAAGAAATGCAACACGTGATCTGATAGAGCAAATCATTCTCTTTTGAAGGCTGTATAGCGCTACGCAAGAGACCGACAGCGAAATCAGCAATTAATCGTTGAAAAACAAACGGCGGAGACTTATGGGACAACCTAATACATCTGCAGGACATCGCCGATTTGGGCACTAGTTAAAAGTTCCGACCCCACCGACACGACTTCGGTCGAAAAAAATTTTTCGCTTAAACTTTGTCTAGGGGGTTTATTTGGGGTGCTGATCACGAATCTGACATCCCTTTTTCACGGTTCGGTCGGAGACCACCCATACCGTAAGCAAGGGTGGTGCAGGGCAGTGTCACCAATTTTGCTGAAACATTGTCTAGGGGGTTATTTGGGGTGCTGATCACGAATCTGGCATCCAGCATCCATACTTCTCAACCATTCTTGGAAAGCAGAGCTGTCCAGGTCAAGCTTCTCATACAAATCCTCCAATCTGAAGTCACACATTTCGGCTTGACGTCGATTCCTTTGGAGAGCTTGAAGTGCCATGTTTGTAGCGTATTCAACGAACGACTCGAAACAGCAGCTACTGTTTTTTTTTCCGCCAATATCGCGGATTTCGTAACTCGATGAACCGATCGCTTACCTATACCAATGTCTACCAGTCGTCACCGGCAGAAACTTTAAGAATGTAATCCTTTGCCTTCCTGTATCTATATTATCCAGCCGAGTCGTGAAAAGTGTATGTCAGATTGTGATCAGCACCCCAAGTAAGCCCACCCTAGACAAAGTTAAACGAAACATTTTTTTCGACGGAAGTCGTGTCGGTGGAGTCGAAACTTTTAATTAGTGCCCCAATTTGTTGTGTTTTGAATGTATATTTGGCTATACAATCACTTGCTATGGGCAATGATAGCGCATTTACATTTAGATCAGCTTATCAAAAAGGGAAGGCTTCTTTAGTGACCAAAAAAGCTATCAGCTTTTGCCTATCCGCAGGCACTCATACGGAGAGTCGCCGCTGTTAGGCCTTGTTTAGTGCGCGCGCGACGCGCTACGCGATGCCATGTGTAGTGGTCGAATTGATCAGTCGCGTCGCTCGATCAATTTGGCCACTACGCATGCATCGCGTCGCGCGTCGCGTGCACACTAAACAAGGCCTTAGGCGCCTGTTATACTCCCGCCGCGCTCCGAATTTGATGCGCCGCTGCGCGATTGCAGTTAAAAAGGGGAGCATCAGCGACGCGCGGCGACCAATTTCTACGTACTACGGTCCGTGTGTATAGCGGATGACGGAGGAGACGGTCCATGAGTCACTGAAGAACCAAAACATGAAGGATTCGTCCGGCTGATCAGCATCTTGTCAATGTTAGGGGTGGGATTTCTGTGGGGAGCGACGAAAATTCTCTTAAAGCTGGGGTCGAAGTCGTCTGCCCAACCTATCGTTGAAATTGTTGACTGTGGTATTGAGTCGAATCCCCTGCAGTGCAAATGACACTAAACGACTCTTTATTTTGCAACATGTGCGGGTTCAAAAGTAAAATTGCTGGAAGGTACTCATTGTCGAGAATCACTCAGAATTCTCTCTCATATGGTCATTGCGAGGTCATTGTGCATAAACATATCTTTAGCGTAGTAGGTAAAACTTCGTGAATGTCTACACATTCTTTTCCTAGGCTACGGAGGGGGTATTTAGGGTGCTCTTCCTAGCACCCCAAGTATCCCCCCTGGAAGAAGTTTGGTCAAAAAAATTTTTCGACCTCTGGGGCCGTATGCTACTCTCCCCAACCGTCCCCGGCCGGGTGTGACTCCGCCCACATCTCCGGTATGCACATCATGCGCCATCGATTTTTCCCGCCGTCCCCGTCCCCGAGTCGGGCGAGAATAGCATACGGCCCCTGGAGTCCTGAAAGTGCCATAATTTCGCTACACCCTTTTTGTTCTGCTGGTTGGGGAACCAAAGCAAAGCGGACATAGCAAAACTTTTCATCTAGCGACGCGATTCGCCGAACACCGTAACCCTAAATTCAAATCAAATGAATGTGGTGTTTTGAGGCGGCGGAGTATGAATGCGATGCGGCGCGAAAAATCGACAGCTATGTTGACCACCGCGCGACGGCGCGAGTATAAAGGCCGCCTCAGGAGCCTTTTATGCCCTTCGCACACTTTTGCGGCAAGCGGCGGCCGCCATGCGGCAAATGGAACGCGCCGCTCATGTACACTCGCCTTGCCGGCGGCAAGCGTCAGATTGAAGCAGCAGAGGCATGGAGCGGCGAGGTACTCTATTTCTAGTCGGGATCTGCTGCTATTCGCTTTCCCGCCTTCTGTCCGCGCTCTGGCCGCTCCCTGCAGCGAAAGGCTGGAGCGCAGACAGTCTCTGCCGGCGGCAAATCGACGGAAAATTAGTGACGGCGGAAACAATGATGTGAATCATTATTTCCGCCGCCGCACTTGTGACGCCGCCATCCGCCCCTTACTGCAGCTGCGCCATGGCGACACTCGCCGCGACTCGACGCAGACGGCAAGTTGCAAGCGCTACGTCTCTGCCATATGGTTAAGGATAGGGCCGCGGCTTTGCCGCAAAAGTGTGTGGGGCCTTTACACTTGCGCCGCCCCGCTACACGACGTGGTGACCGGCATATCTATCTACTCTCGCGTCGCTAGTCGGCACCGCATCGCCTTTACACCATTTTCACGTCGATTGAATACTTTCCGAATCAAATTTGACACTCTTAAAGCTATCTCAAGATTTTGAAATCAAAGCAAATTCTTCCAATTGAAATGAGTTCTTCTACATTAAACTGGAGACTCTCTAGAAAGATTTGAATAATTTTCTGTTCAGGGAAGATTTTAGTATGATTTCCTAAAAGTTCCTAATTTCTTTGAAGTTTTAATTCGCCTATCCAATAAGCGGACACATTGTTCGAAATTTTATAAAACTTTGTTTTTTTTTAGGAAAAACAATGGTATAAAGCTTGTATTAGAGAGCAGAAAGGCTGCCATTTTTATTGCCAACAAAGATTGTGCCAAGTACTCGTCCAAGACACGATTTTTATTCGTTTGATAGGAGAATTTATGATGGCATGGCATTTGACACCTGTTAACGATACAACAAAAACAACTGTAAAGAAAATACATTGGTTCGGTACTATTGTACTTAGTGTACCCACTTAATCTTGTTCAAAACAGGTCTTCTAGGGGTAATCTGCCATGGGAAGAATGAATATCATAGTCGTTTTTTTTTTGCGGAAATGCCTTATAAGTCCGTTATATTGAGTTCGAATTGCCAAGGCATTTCGGAATAGGGCGCGCTGGTAAGAGACGCAGAGACTCCGCCTCCTATCACCACGTATTCGCGACCGTCTCCCTCCCCCAGAGGGGGGGGGGGTAGGGGGAGGGAAACCCGAACATACAGCGAATGTAATGCAGTCCTATGTCCTCGTCTCGATTACAGATCCGCATCTTATTTGCTTTCATATTTTGGCAAGGGAGGGAATCCCAGGACGAAGGCAATTTTAACACTGGTGCGCTAGTGGGACCAACCCATACCCCGGAGTTCCTCCCCTGCCGAATTCTGTGCTCTCCTCCCGGTCAGCGGAGGTGAGCACAGACTTCAGTGTATACAATGAATTGTGGTGGCCAGCCGATGAACAAGTCAGTGGTCATCCCTTCCAGATAAGTCCGTTACCAATTCACTGAGCCCGGAGGAATTTACGCTTGGTTGGCTTGGGCGCGAGATCCGAACTATGAACCCGAAGTCGGTGCACTCACTCGACGGCCGGCGCAACATCCGACTGCGCTACCACCCGCCTATAAAATTTCAGTAATGCGGAATAAAGGAGATACACTGACAGAAAACAGAATAGAACATTGATATATCTATGTTCTCGGCTCATGGGAAGGAGAGCACAGAATTGGGTAAGGAAGGCGCTCGGGGGCGTGGCCCGACTAATGCGCCTATTAAAAAAAATTTTCCTCAAGTTCCTTCTCATCCACAACGCGGAGGAAAATGAAAGGCGGATCTGTAACCGCAAAGACGAGGTAAGGGTGAATGGACATTCGCTGCTTGCGCGCCGCGCATGCCCGATAACCCTCCTCCTCTCCCCCGGAGTAGCATAGCGCCCGCGGTTGTTCCGCACAAGTCGCATCCTGGTTGCTTCTCTTATGTGGTCCATACGTCATTTGCTTCGTATTTCTCGATCTTTCGCCGTCCGTCGTTGTGTTGATGGCGCTGATTATGCCGAAGAAGTTGCAGGATGCGGGTTCTACCAACTTCGCATCTGCTGAAGCGGCTGTGCCTTCAGCATCGGAGGAGTTACAGCGTCGCGAAGCAGAGAGAGTTCAAGAAGGTGCGACAACACACACCTTAACCACCCTATTACCCTATTTACGGGTTTTCCATCCTTTTCCTCGAGTAGTGTTTCCTTCGGCTGAAGGCATTCAGTTTGTAATTGGCTTGAGCCCAGTGTGGGCACTGTTCGCCAAACCGCTCCCCATGTATTGTTTTGCCGACTTTTCAGGTCATGGTGGCAAATCGAGGTGAGATCGCTATACGGGTGTTCAGAGCTCTCACAGAGCTCAACATGACGTCAGTCGCTATATACAGTGAGCAGGTACGCGTTGACCTACTTGTTCAGGTGCCTTTTGAAGCGAACAACTTCTTACCAGTATATGCTCACCTCACCAGTGGTCGCTTATACCGTCGCCCTCGCCGTCGCCCTCACTCTTCCTCTTGGGAAAAGGGGAGGGGATGGGGAGGGCGAGGCTTTGGTTTGTAGCGCTTGGCTAAGAAAACCAGTCGGCAACCAGTCCTGAATACTCCGACATCACATCGAAGCGAAGCTGTGGCAACATGCTAGATAGTTTTGCCTCCGCTACCTCTACGGCAAAACTTACGTTTTGAATTCGCACACATCGGAAGAATTGGCTACTAGTTAAAAGTTCCGACTCCACCGACAAGACTTCGGTCGAAAAAATTTTTTTCCCTGAAACTTCGTCTAGGGGGGTTATTTGGGGTGCTGATCACGAATCTGACATCCGTTTTTTAAATTTCGGCCGATTACGGCAGGCTACGGTAGGTACCGGTGACTAAGGCGCCTTTTATACTCCCGCCGCGCCGCGGCGCGTCAATTCGGGACGCGGCGCGGCCAGTCGCGCCGCGCCTCGAATTTGACGCGCCGCTGCGCGATTGCAGTTAGAAAGCGGAGCGTCAGCGACGCGCGCCCACGAGCTTCTCCGCACTACGGCCCGTGCTCCGGAAACGGTCCATGAGTCATTGAGGGAGCAAAACAGAAAGGATTCGCCTGGCTGATCAGCGCAATGCATCTTGTCAATGTTAGTGATATTCCTATGGGGAGCGACGATTCCTCTCTTAAGCCTGGAGTCGAAGTCGTCCGCTCAACCTACGGTTGAAACTGGTGAGTGTGGTATTGAGTCGAATCTCCTGCAATGCAAACGGCACTAAACCACTCCTTATTTTGCGATATGTGCGGGTCCAAAAGTAAAACTGCTGGAAGGTACTCATCGTCGATAACCACTCAAAATTCTTTCCCATATGGCTATTCTGGGGTCACTGTGCACTAAGCATATCTTTAGCGTGGTATATGAAGCTTCGTGAATGTCTAGAAATCTCGATTCTCTTCCTAGGTTACAGAAGGTACGGGCTAAGGTCATGGTCACCGATTTCGCCCAAACTCCCTAATCATCCAAACCTGGTAATCGCCTGTAACTTCAAAAAACGATGTCAGATTCGTGATCAGCACCCTACATACCCCTCCTCCTTCTCAATAGGAGAAGTTTGGCCGAGAAGGTGAAATCTCCCACCCTACATCGAGTCTGCCGCGGCTGATCGCGCCGCGCCGCGCCCTTCCCCTCAGCGGCGCGATCAGCCGCGGCAGACTCGGTGTAGGGTGGGAGATTTCACCTTTTCGACCAAACTTCTATTGAAGGAGGGGGTACTTAGGGTGCTGATCACGAATCTGACATCGTTTTTTGAAGTTACAGGCGATTACTAGGTTTGGATGATTAGGGAGTTTGGGCGAAATCGGTGACCATGACCTTGGCCCGTACCTTCTGTAACCTAGGAAGAGAATGGAGATCTGTAGACACTCACGAAGCTTCACATACCACGCTAAAGATATGCTTAGTGCACAGCGACCCCAGAATGGTCATATGAGAAAGAATTTTGAGTGGTTAGTACCTTCCAGCAGTTTTACTTTTGGACCCGAACATATCGCAAAATAAGGAGTGGTTTAGTACCGTTTGCATTGCTGCGGATTCGACTCAATACCACACTCACCAGTTTCAACCGTAGGTTGAGCGGACGGCTTCGACTCCAGGTTTGAGAGAGGATTCGTCGCTCCCCATAGGAATCCCACGACAAACATTGACAATATGCATTGCGCTGACCAGCCAGACGAATCCTTTCTGTTTTGCTCCCTCAATGACTCATGGACCGTTTCCGGAGCACGGACCGTGGTTAGCAGAAGCTCGTGGTTGCGCGTCGATGACGCTCCCCTTTCTGACTGCAATCGCGCGCCGCACCCCAAATTGACGCGCCGCGTCGCGGCGAGAGTATAAAAGGCGCCTAAGGCTGTCGAGGTCATAATCACCGGTTTCGCCCAAACTTCGCCTATGGGGGTTATTCGGGGTGCTGATCACGAATCTGATATCCGTTTTTCACGATTCGGTCGGAGACCACCCATACCGATAACGTGGGTGGTCCAGGCAGGGTCACCAGTTTCGCTGAAACTAGGGGGGTTATTTGGAGTGCTGATCACGAACCTGACATCCGTTTTTGAAATTGTGGCCGATTACGGTAGATTACGGTAGCTAAAGGTAACTAAGGCTGCCGAGGTCATAATCATCGAATTTGCCCAAACTTCGCCTAGGGGAGGGGGGTTATTTGGGGTGCCGATCATGAATCTGACAACCGTTTTTCGTTTTACGCCGGAGTTTGGGCGAAATCGGTGACCATTACCTTAGTTACCCGTACCTACCGTAACCTACCGTACTCCAGCGTAAAACGAAAAACGGATGTCAGATTCGTGTTCAGCACGCTGAATAACCCCCCTAGACGAAGTTTCAGCGAAATCGGTGACCCTGCCTGGACCACCCACGTTATCGGTATGGGTGGCCTCCGACCGGATCGTGAAAAACGGATATCCGATTCGTGATCAGCACCCCAAATAACCCCCTAGACAAAGTTTTAGCGAAAAAATTTTTGTCGGCCGAAGTCTTGTCGGTGGAGTCGGGACTTTTAACTAGTGCCTAGAATTGTTCTGAAACAGCAGGTAGTCACTACCGTGTGCTACGCCACAGTTGTTAACACAAGGCACAAGGCCTTGCTTGCTGTAAGCGGAACCCCATGGAGGAAAGTGTTGGTAGTAGAAGGGTAGGCAGCAGATGAATTGTTGTTGTCTGTTAAAGTTTTACAGCTAATTATGCCAGATATAATACACTATAGCTGGCATTCTTACAATCATGAATCTTTTCACTACACTAAATGAAACGTGGGACAGTCGGTACATCATTCTTGTAGCTCAGCACTCCCACTAAAAGCTCCCTAAACCTATGTTACGTAAAATCATAGAAAGCCGATTAGACTAGCCATATCGTTTATTGGGCCTCCAGTCGCTCCCACCTCAATCTGTTCTGGTGGATGCGGTGCTACACGAAAATTGGCTTACTAATATTCTACTAATATTCTGCGAGATATTTTAGTGCTGGTTCAAGAGAAATAAGGGTGTCCTCCCAAAGGATAGCGACACCCAATGAAAACCACTGAGCCTCAAGTAAGTTATCTGCTCTCCCTCATTGGCGTGAAACTGGCAAACAACTGGAAAATCACTAGTGAATTGATAAGATGAGTTACTGGGTCATAAAAAGAAAAGAAACACAACCTATTGCACAGCAAGAGGTGTAGGTTTCTTCCCAGTAATGGAATGGAGCAATGAAAGTTTTTCAATGGAGACTTGCCCGTCAAGTCTTCGCATGGCCAAAAAAGACAGGAAGGGCAAAATTGGTTTTGATCAATCTCTTTGTGGTACTCGACTGTACTTCTACAGGATATTATGGAGACAATTTGGCTGCAAAGTGGGTTTATACAGTGACATTGGATGACCATCCGATGTGCAAGGCAGCATTTTGTCCTTCACAGACAGGCCTGCTATCAATTCAAAAGCCTTTGAATGGACGGCTTTATTGGTCTAGGCAGGACCCATACCATCAACCTCGAGTTGGTGTGCACATGGTGGTCTGTCCTCCGGTTGTGCTGCAGTACGCATAAGCGTAAAGCGAAGGACAAAAGACGGCCTTAGGCCTCTGTTATACTCCCGCGGGAGCATCCGCGGAACGTCCGCGGACCAATGGTGCACGGCGGAGGCGGGCGTGGCGAGGCGCGGCGATTGGCCAGGTGAGGAGTCTCGGCGCAATTCCCGCCCTTCCGCGGATGCTCCCGCGGGAGTATAACTCAGGCCTTACTCTATCTCTTTGGGGATACGCCACGCATTCTACTTCTGCCGTATGTGGCGATTTGAATGCGCATTTGGCCACACAATGACTTGCGGTAGACAGTCGATCAACAAGTCTACGCTTTATTCTCCCCAGCCAAGTCTGGTACCAATTCCAAGGAGGGATGGAAGGCTTGGTTGACCTCGGCAGGAAATTCGAACTAGGAATCTGGAATCGGGTGCACGCGACAGCCGGCAGCTCTGACTGCGTTACTCGCGCCCATTGACATAGATCGCTAATATTCCGAAGTTTCTTTATTTTAATCGCTACCACAGTGTTCCTTGCAACCAGTAAATATAGTAGTAAACCCATAAAAAATAGTGGCATCAATTGAGAATTGAAAATCGCATTTCTTTTATGTTTTATATCATTTATCCGCTTTTCCAGGACAAGCACTCGTTGCATCGCTTGAAGGCAGATGAGGGATATCTTGTCGGCAAAGGCCTGCCGCCGGTTGCCGCCTACCTCACAATTGACCAAATCATTGACACAGCCCTGCAGGTCAGTCTTTTCTGCTCGCGAGACAGCCGGAACTGGGTTGGTAAAAATCCTGAGAAAGTGGACATTTTTAGCATAACGTGGATGCGATTCACCCAGGATATGGCTTCCTCTCCGAGCGAGCGGATTTCGCACGAGCATGTAACCATGCAGGAATCACGTTCATCGGTCCAAGCCCAGATGTCATGGCACGTATGGGCGACAAGGTACGTCGGCCAAATCGTACCCTAGCATTGTTTTTCCTCCTCGCTGCACTATGGAAGCGTTTGGTTAGGCAAAGTGTCCATTCTAGTATGCTCGTCATATAGAAGAGTTTCTTTCCGTTTAAAAAAGTAGTTTTTCAGGATACAAGGCCATGTTCTTCTTCAGGTGGCTGCGCGTCAGGCTGCGATTGAAGCTGGAGTGCAGGTTGTGCCCGGAACACCGGGTCCAATCACCACAGGTGAAGAAGCCATCGAGTTTGCCAAACAGTACGGAACACCCATCATTCTGAAAGCAGCCTATGGAGGCGGTGGTCGTGGAATGCGCAGGGTGGACCACGTCGACGAATTGAGTTTTCATATGCTCTCGGCTTAGTTATCATGTTCTTGGGCACGACTTGGGTAGCATGACACCTATCAAAAGTATGGCTAGGGAATTTCAGGTCGGAGAGGCATTCCGACGTGCCTTTTCTGAGGCACAAGCCGCATTCGGAGATGGATCGCTGTTCGTGGAGAAGTTTGTAGAGAGGCCTCGTCATATCGAGGTGCAGCTGTTAGGTACGTTGTCGAGTTGTTCTCTGTTCCTGGTTCTCTGGTGTCTTCTTGTCAAAACTTCAGTGATTTCCAGGAGACAATCATGGAAATCTCATACATCTATACGAACGAGATTGTTCTGTTCAACGACGCCATCAAAAGGTTGGTTTTCCATTATCCTTCTTGTAGGTAGAATCTAATTGACTGCTATGCTCCTTTTCACAGGTAGTAGAGATTGCTCCTGCTGCTGCTCTCCCTGAAGGCGTGCGAGAGAAGATCCTAGAAGATGCTGTGAGACTGGGCAGGCATGTGGGATACCAGAATGCCGGTTTGTTCTCTTTCTCGATTTCAAATGCAAAATGCGCCGTTGGTCATTGTTACTTCATCCAAAAACTACGCTTACATATCCGGTGCATTATTCTCACTATTGCAATAGAAATAGCATTAGTATGTTGCACAAGTTCTCATTTCATTGACGTTTGTGATTGCTTGCATTTATGAGATATTTTCCTGCCACTGTGGTCAATGGTCCTAAGACTACAAACAGTACTCATCATTGGTTTCAATCTAGTTCCTAGCTAGTATTAGGGATTCGTATTTTATGCCTTCCGAACCTAATATCCGTAGCGTCTTACCATTCGTATTTCTGCTTGTCCTCTAAGCTGATTGTTTCTGCCACACAAAGGGTTTGCAAAGAGAATGTTTCCGTCCTAATTCAAGGCCTACCGTTCGTCCTGTATGTTCAACATTGGCGATTATTCTATCGAGAACAATCGCAAGTTGCTGCAGAGGCAGATGTAGTTTATGGGTTGAAAGAAGACGCTTGGTTGCACCCCAAACTTTGACCCTGGACGACATGGAGGGCCTGGCGAACATGGGACTTTTCTCCTCGCCCTCAAATACTCTCCCTCGACAGTATAACCACTAGGTATGAGACCTAGATACACTACCATCCATTACGCATTCAGCGGATCGACCAAATACACGTGAAAAAAGACAAACTGAAACCCATTGTGTATTTAAAAAGCTGACGCTGTGCTTTTGGTGGGGTAGGTGCGGCAGTGAAAGTACGGCAGAACCGCCCTTCCGGATCCTCCCTCATTCCCAGACCTCCGATCTCTATCACTTCTTCACTCTGCCCTTTGAATGGTATACACTTCAGAATCCGCGAAAGGAAGGCAGAGTGCTCTTCAAAACTTAGCCTGTGTCCTAGAGTCAGACCAACTTTGACATAGCTAGACTGCAGCTTATTATGCTCACTACAAGAAGCTCAGTATTGTTGTTGAAAATTGGTGAAACAGAATTTTTGTGCTCCTTATCTCGGAGAACTTTATCAACTTAACATTATTGTGTCATCCGCAAAGTCAAAGTTGTTTTTCATTTTGGGTGTAACATTCTCCTTAGCAAAGACGTGTACACGTCATACATTGAACAAGCGAATACAATGAATTGAATTACATTACTTTTCACCCTGCATGTGATGATTTTCTCTGATGAAACTGAGCAGCCAGCAAAGGAGCCGAGGGCATATCAGGTGTTCCTGTGATTCTCTAATCTTCCGCCCTTTCAGGCACTGTGGAGTTTTTGGTTGATCAGAAGGGCAACTACTTCTTCATCGAGGTGAATGCTCGTCTGCAAGTAGAGCATACTGTCACTGAAGAAATCACAGGGTATTTCATTGCAAGTTCTGTTTGTGACCGCTGCAGTTGTTGCTTATACCTCTTCAATGACAAAAGTTCTCATTCAAGAGTGGATCTGGTGCAGGCTCAAATAAGAATAGCCGAAGGTAAGAGGTTGGCAGATCTAAAGCTCTGTCAGGAGGCCATTGTTCCGCACGGCTCCGCTATTCAGTGCCGAGTTACCACTGAAGATCCAGCTCGTGGCTTCCAACCCGATTCTGGCAGAATCGAGGTGCGTCCTTACACTCTAGAAGAAGAGTCGGCTGGAAACATTTGCGTTGCAGGTGTTCCGATCTGGAGAAGGTATGGGTATACGTCTAGACTCGGCCTCCGCGTTCGCTGGGTCAGTGATCTCTCCATTCTATGACTCGCTTCTCGTGAAGGTTTGTCGAAATAGAGTGCTTAGCCATTTTGGTATTCACTGACAAACTAGACACCATGGGGGCATCGTCTTCTGTGAATGGCGCATTAAATAAACAGTGGTGACAGTGCGCTGAACGAGGCACAACGGACTATGAAGGCTTAGTTTTAGGCAGGTTCTTTCACAGGAAGTGTTTAGGTGATTGCGTCCGCTCGTAATCATCCGAATGCCTGCGCCAAGATGATTCGCGCTTTAAAGGAGTTCAGAATTCGAGGCGTCAAGGTGAGTGTGTCCCTTTTCTAGGTTTCCGCTCTGCTAGTAATGCGTTTTCTGCAGACAAATATTCCTTTCCTGCTTAACGTCCTTCGCCAACCGGAATTCTTGAACGCTTCCGTTGACACTTACTTCATCGACGAACACCCGGACTTGTTTCAATTTAAACCAAGCCAAAATCGAGCACAGAAGCTGCTGGCATATTTGGGAGAAGTTCAGGTGAGTGAAAAAGCAGTGCTTCGTAGTAGTATTTTGATACATATTCCTTTTAGGAGGGCTTTTTTCCAAACTAGTGGTAAGCACAACAAATTTGAATGAAACTGAACACCTTTAAGCAAGGATTGAAACGTTCACAAAACGATTCCCAAAGAATTCGCCGTTGAAGTGGTTCTGGTTAACAACTTGTGGGTTTTTCCAGAAGATGTAGTCGACGACGTTGGATTGTCTTGTGTCCGGGAACTTAAATCTTCTAATTCAAGCTGTGATGAAGGGCATATGAATCTTCTGGTTACTGGCTCATGTCCAAACAACACACCGTCAGGATGTGTAACTGGGAGTTGAGCAACGGCACCAAGCTGCATAGATCATGCCTCTAAGCTGGGACGGGCTGTTACTCGGTCTGCCGTCGAACATAGTGGCTGCCATTTGTTGATTTCGCAACTGATTCCTGTCTGAGAATTCCTTCTCCACGGCTGTTGTGTGTCTATGCCGGCAAAAAAAAACTACTGTGTGGTGACAATTCCCTTGTGTGTGAGAACAACCCGATCCTCCACGACCCCTGTTTCTACATTTCTGTTGTAATGTTCTTTGTTCTTTACTGAGCATTTGTAGGAAAGTTGACCTAATAGCCAGAAATAGGGCGCTCCAGATGAGTGGGAAGGGGAATACAGTGTAAATGGCACATTTGACAAATTCTGACATATTGTCATCACTGTTCATATGTTATAAATAGGTGAATGGGCCTACGACTCCTCTTGCGACAGACCTCAAGCCGGCCTACGTCGAACCGCCAGTGCCAGCTATACGTGCAGGTAAGTCAGACACTATAGCCGTATGCAAAGTACGAAGGTGTCTCGGGGTGGTGGCCGGATGGTTTTCCAAAAGCCCGTATTTCTGAATAAGCATCGTTGTTGCAGGATTCACGTCAACAACGGACCAAGAAAGTAGGCGCTAGTGAAGTTTCCATTGTTTGTCTCCTTATTCAGTTTCTACTTAACTTTGTGAAATTAGGTTTCGTTTTTGTGGACGAATCAAGTCGTGATTCTTCCCACCGTATTTTGAGTTTAACATATGTGTGTGTGTGCTTGACGTCCACTTGCAATCACGGAGTTGTATCAGAGGAGCGTAAACTGCAATGTTCCCTTGACTGCCATGCTTTTGGCACACTACACGCAACGTCGGTCTTTTGGGGCCAAAGAATGCTTACAATTAATTGGTTGCGGGCACGTTTTGGTTGCTTGCAGTGCTGTGCGGATACGCTCGAACTGCATGTCGGGTTCCACATTACTAACAATATTTCAAAAGTTTCTGTGCGTGTGAGTGCGCAATTTCGCTCTAACAGAGGTTCAATTCAGTCTGAGAAAACCTGGATATCCCAACAACTCTTTCTGGCTGATCTAAGTCGTTTTTCCTTACGAGTTTGAAGGGGTGTTATAGGGACGGGGGTAAATGGCCCAAATCCAGTCTCATTCAGACTGCTTATCATCAGCAGGCAACAACACAACTTTGGTATCAGGAGGGATTCTTTAGAAAAAAATCGATACTTCAACAAGGTGTAGGTCCTAAATGATTGGCGGATACAGAAGACCATGTGAAAGAGGCATGTAGATAGAAGCTAAGGTGGCCTCTAGAGTGTGGTTCAACAAGTAGGTCTTACCTCTCCGTAACCTGTTTTCACTTGAGAATGGAGAGGGGAGAAGCATGACAACGGGTCACCAGTCAAAGATTCAGTTGGAGGAGAAATTCGACCTCATTTTGTACTTAAGGAAGGGCAAGTCTCTCAACTGCCTGTTTTCGATGAGGTGAATGTATTCGGCGGCAATACAAGGCCTGCTACGGTGCAATAACTAGTACCAGCTTTGCTAACACTTTCCGGGAATTGCTCTGCAACAGAGAAGGGAAGTATTCACTATTGCACGGGAACCGCTCGTGAGAATCTCTTGAAGCGCCATGAAGCGCTTGCGGTAGCTCGTAACTTGGAGATGATCTGACAGTAGCACCTCGCTCAGCGAATAGTTTGCATAGCAGGCGTGGACACGCGTGGGGGTGTTAGCTATGCGTAAACACTGAGGGTTTTAATTATGATACTCCTCGTTAAGGTCCCAAATGTAGTCGCATTGTTATTTTCTGTCATTTAGAGAAAAAGGCGCCCAACAGCTATCTTTCTCGCTTTTTAGCTCCGTTTTACTCTAAATCATGCTCATCGTCCTCCGAAGAAAGCCAGTGTACGTGATGTTAATCTCAAGCTTTATTCATTCAGCACGTTGCGTGTAGTATATCAGAAGCTTGAATCCATCGACTGCATGTTCATACATTTGTAAGAAGGCAAGTTACAGGTGCGCCGCCTCCAGTAGGTCTCCGACAGGTGTTGGTGAAGGACGGTCCAGAAGCGTTTGCACGCGCCGTTCGACGAACACCCGGTTGTATGATCACCGACACCACCTTCCGGTACGTTTGTTTCCCGGAATGGTTTTGCTGCCAGTGCATATAATCTATTACCATACTGATGTGAGAGGCATCCTTAAAAGGCTAAAAAGGATAAAGGACGGCGTTACTCAATCTTTTTTTGGGATGCGCCACACATTCTACTTCTAGGGATGTCGTGGCGGCGATTTGAATGCTTATTAAACCATACAGTGACTTGCGGTGGCCAGCCGATAAACAAGTCAGCGCTTTTTCCTTCCCAGAAAAATCTGGTACCAATCCACCAACCCAGGAGGAATGGGAGCCTTGGTTGGCCTGGGCAGTAAATTCGAACCAGAAACCTGATATCGGGTGCACGCGACAGCCGGTACCTCCTCCGACTGCGCTGCACGCGCCCAGACGCATCTTACTACACATAAAATAACTAATCTGACTGTTGTCTCTCTGGTGAGGATCTAAACTTTAACTAATAGGGTGAGTGACGTGACAAGTAAGCCAAGTTCTCTTTAATTTAAGCCTGTTGGGTATCTCGCTCAAAACTTTAGATCAGTTTCCGCTGAGTAGGCTGCAACAACTTGTTGCATTGAAGCATTTGTCAGTGTTTTCCTTCTCAACGAGTGTTTTTTTTTGCTTATTGCGTGAAGATGACACCTCTATCTCATCCTCCGATACCCTCGACGTGCACATCTCCTGTTTTTGATATACACTAGGAAGATAATAAAATTAGAAGGAAGAAATGGAGCCTTCAATTAATCCACACGTTGCTCTGCTCAGAGCTCTATTTGTAACAGCTTGTTTTGTCGACTCTCAATTCTAACAGGATGACAATGTTCAACAGATTTTCATTGAATAGTTTCGACGTATCGCCGGTTCCTAACTGGGTTGTCGCCTCATAAATTGATATCAAATGTTGTTGCTTCAGCGATGCTCACCAGTCTCTTCTCGCCACGAGAGTACGAACGTACGATCTGGCGAAGATCTCCCCCTTCGTCAGCCATGCTTTTCCACAGCTTTATTCGATGGAAAACTGGGGAGGTAGTCTTTACGGATCCAACCTCGTAGTGTAGATTTTGGTGGCCGAGAATGAGAGCATTTATTCTTTCCTCCATTCAGGTGCAACCTTCGATGTGGCCATGCGGTTCTTGCACGAATGCCCCTGGGAACGACTCGAGACCCTCCGACAGCTGATTCCGAACATCTCCTTCCAGTGTCTGCTTAGAGGAGCAAACGCAGTTGGTTACAGCAACTACCCCGACAACGTCATTGACAAGTGGGTGTCGCGCAGTTTGATAAGAGGACTTTGGTTCAGTGCTCATTTCAGGTTCTGTGAGTTGGCGGTGAAGTCGGGAATGGATATCTTCCGAGTGTTCGACTGCCTTAACTATGTCCCTAATTTGTTGGTGGGAATGGAAGCAGCTGGCAAGGCTGGTGGAGTGGTGCGTCGATGTTAATTGGCGTTATACTTGTACTCTGCCGATTTCTGATAACTAGACGAGTTAATACACCTCGTGTTTCCATTTCGTTTCTCAGAATTATTGCAGGAAACGTATGGCTTTGTAACAGAACACAAATAGGTCCGTTGGATATCTAAATGCGTTGACATTTAAGGCTTGGCGGCATTTGTTTTGTCTTTGTTCCTCGTCCTGGCTCTAGTGTATGTTGTTTTCAAATTTTTTTCCGCTTGCGACAAGACTTGACCTGGGCTGGTTGGTCTGGACGTGCTTGCCTTTGGAGATTTCCCTCCAGGATGTTTCGATCCTCCCGAAAACCACTTAAAATATGCATGTGGTGGACAGTGGTGGTTGCCCAGCCAGATAGGGCGGATGAATTGGATGGTTGTTTTCAACACATCCATCTCTGCGGGGCGTTCTAGCGCAGCTGAAGGAAGCGCTGGTTCTCGCATCAATCGCTAACAGAGGTTCGTTGTTCGAATCCCGCCAATGAAGCCTTCGATCACTCTAGGACCCCTAATTTTTTACTGTACTTGTCTGGAAGGGTTGCGTCGGCTGGCCATCGCAGGTTGGCCTCTACGGCAAATACGCGTCCAAATTAGAACCTCGTAGAAGTAGACTGCATGGCGCATCCCACAAAAGAATTCGTTGAGGCGGACTTTGTGCTTTATCCTTTTTGATTGGCTTGGTAGTCCTATTCAGGGCAGTTGGTTGTGCGGAGATCTTCTCTTGCACCTCTAATACAGCAAAGATTGAGCTGTTGTTTTCTCAGAAGCCGAAGCCAAAGCCGTCCATTGTCAGTACCTGGAGGCAGCTGTCCTATAAGCTTTGATTTCTCGAAGCATAACACTATTTTTCGGGGGGGGGGGGGGGAATGTTCGTTGGTTAACAATGAAACGAAAAGCAAACAGCGATTTCTTTTCTTGGTCGTCGCTGCACCTGGATTGACGGCTTGGCGACTTTGAGGAAATATATAATGGGTGGTTCACCTATTATGTTTTTGCCATACTCAAGGCTTTCAGGTCGAGGCTGCCATTTCCTACACTGGTGATGTTTCTGATAGAACAAGGACCCAATATAACCTGCAGTACTATCTCGATCTGGCCGAACAGCTGGTTAAAGCACAAGCTCATGTTCTGTGTATTAAGGTTTGCGGGAATACAAGGCCGTCGTACTACTCTTGCTCCTGACAGAAGATAATGGAATCACCCCCTATTCCAGGATATGGCAGGTGTTTTGAAGCCTCAGGCTGCGAAGCTTTTGATTGGAGCGTTGAGAGATAAATTCCCTGATATACCGATCCACGTGCACACGCATGACACTGCTGGCGCTGGAGTAGCCTCGATGCTCGAGTGCGCCAAGGTTTGTTAAGAGAAGAACAGGACAAGGTTTCTTGGCTTCCACCTCTAATCACCTCCTCCTAAGGCTGGGGCTGACGTTGTCGACGCAGCTGTTGACAGTATGAGTGGCATGACCAGCCAGCCGAGCATGGGTGCTATTGTGGCCAGTCTCCATGGGACAGAGCATGACACAGGTAAGGTCACTGTTACAGATTAAGATGCCATTAATATCGGCAGCAGTTTAGGCCTGAGCCTCGATGAAATCTCGAAGTACTCCGCATACTGGGAGTTGGCGCGTCAACTTTACGCTCCATTCGAATGTGCTACAACGATGAAGAGCGGAAACGCCGACGTGTACAAGCACGAGATCCCCGGAGGACAATACACCAATCTGCAGTTCCAGGTAATAATAGGGTTCCAGGCCGTAACTCGATTTAAAGAATTTGAAATCGACACCAACATCATATCACAGGTTGGAGCGAAATTTTGAGCAAAGAAGCAGCGTAAGATGGAATTGACAGAAATTGGCGTTAATTGACAGTGGGCTGACAGCGTAGAGCGAAGCGATCTATCTAAAAGCTAGGCGGGCAGCAATGGACCGTGTTTGCTCCTTGCAGGGAGCACTATATCGAACCCAGTGAGTATGGGAACTGTGAGCTGCGCGAGAAACCACGAAATGGGGTAGAATGGGGTCCCCCCCCCCCCCACCTCGACTTGCATCTAATCTCAAACAAAAGAACTAGCCTACCTCATTCCATATTGCGTTTGCTGCACGTGAATGCAGTAACAAGAGAGTCACTGTTTCTCATAAAATTTCATCGGCTGTTCGGGCCAGATTAATATTCAACATAACGAATCCCTTACGGCGCGAAATGACAGTGATAAACCGGTCTCTCAGAACTTATGAACATCTGTTCTAGATAGACATTTTAGGCGTTCTCCCTTGGACTCGGAAGTCAGTTTGATGAGGTGAAACGGATGTACTGCGAGGCTAATCTTGCACTGGGTGACATTATTAAGGTGAGTGTTTTGGGAAGCTAAGAGAATCGAAGATAGACTCAAAACACTGACACCAGTTGTATCTCATTTTACAGCATTTGTTGAAAAAATGTTCCAAAATGTTTTGCGAGTTTAAAAATTTCGTAGAGTCGAAAGCAGGTGCTATTCTCAGTCGTAGAATCGGACTTGGCTGCCATGGAGCTAGCATTGTCCTTGACAATTTATGCAGGGGTTGTATCCTAGTAGCGAAACAGATTGTTGGACTGGATTTCTCACACAGATTAGAGCTTGAGCTAGTTGACAAAAGGATTTGGATATCTCACACAGGTTAGAGATTGAGCTAGCGAACGAAAAGATTGCGTGTTGCTTAACTATAGCACTTCGTAATAAGTTGGATACGAAGTAGATGTGGATCTTTTGCGAACCTCAAGCTTTTATATTCGCAACTAACAAAGCAGATCCCTTTTTCATTTTGCCTTTCTGTGAATCGAGTTTTTCAAAAGCCTTATCCTGATCGTCTGTCGCAGTATGTGTTATCTCTAATAGGTGGGATTTCTAAAAAAAAGTTGGCACAACATCATTGACTCCGTTATCGTTTTTTTTTTTCAACAGAGAAGGTATTGACACTTTGGTAACTTGCCACTCATATAGTTGCCGTTCTTGACGACAATACGGAAGATTTTGGTTGTCACTATGAGTGTATTGCTATCGCAGGTTACTCCCTCGTCAAAGATTGTTGGTGATCTGGCGCAGTTTATGGTGCAGAATAACCTCACTCGCGAGACGCTAGTAGATCGTGCTGACGACCTGTCGTTCCCAAAAAGTGTTGTGGATTATATGCAGGTTTGTGTCTTTGGTTATAGCTTTGATCCTAACAGGTGGCTCCGCCACTGAGAGAGAATTTCTTCTATCAAGGGCAACGTGGGACAGCCTCCGTATGGTTTCCCTGAACCTCTTCGAACTAAAGTTCTTCGCGGAAAGCCAAAGGTGTGTTGTTTATTGCGCGTTTATGGAAAATCGATAAACGTCGTTTGCGATTCTTAGGTAAAAGGAAGAGTTGGTGCACAGCTGCCTGCGATGGATCTGGACAAATTGAAGACGGAGCTGGAAGAGAAGCATGGAAGACCGTTAAGGTGTCTACTCTCTTACTCCACATCATTTCCATTTTTTCGTTCTTTATACTTCCTTCTTCAGAGAACAAGATGTCATGTCCCATGCTATGTTCCCGAGTGTCTTCGATGAGTTCGAGCAGTTCCGATCCGCTTACGGTCCCGTTGACAAGTTCCCTACCAGAATATTTTTAACTGGACTCGACATTGCTGAAGAAGTAGATGTAAGCGTTGCGTTTAGGCCAATTGACCTTCCGTCATCTGCAGTTTCCTAAACTGTGTAACACTTTCGCCCTTTTAGTCGCATTTGCTTCGACTGAGACATAGTGGCATGTCCTGCTGAATTTCGAGTTTCCATGGCAATTGTCTGGTTTCAGGTGGAGATCGAGAAGGGAAAAACGTTGGCAATACAGCTTCTAGCTGAAGGCAAGCTGAACAGTAAGGGCGAGCGCGAGGTGTTCTTTTATCTCAACGGACAGATGAGGAGCATTTTTATTCAAGACAAAGAGGCGTCCAAGGTCAGGTTTGCTAGTCTAGCTTGCGCTCTCAGTTGCTGCCTTTATTCTCTTTGACCTCAGCAGATATCGAAACTTGCACGTGCTTTTTGGAAGAAAATTAATTGCAGGCAGTATATGCGAACAAGTGCGCGCTTTTGATCCGAACAGCATTTGTAGGAAGAGGTAGACCAAATGCGTAGCGTCGGGGAAGTGTGAAGGATGTAATTCAAGTCTAGAACTGCTGATTCCTCCGTTCTTTTGTACAACGATTGGCTTGACGAAGATGATAGCTGGTTACAAACGAAGGGATGTTTTTGGCTGTGGACGACCATTTTAACACGAATAACGTAGATGGACCTCGCCTCCTTCCCTTACTGACTGTTAGTCCCCACCCTCCCCCTACTCCCCTAGTAGCTATTTATCAGAGCCTACTGATTTAAAAAAAACTGACAAAAACCCATGCCCATAAAAGACAGGGAAGCCCATAGAATCGTGGGATCATGAACAAACCTGCTCCACCTGGTCTGTTAGACGCGGCAAGACAGACGGTAGAGCACGACATGAAGTAGAGACGGAGGACCAACGTCTACCGCTACTGATAAATGCTCTGATGGAGAGAAGATGGTCGAATCAAAGGTTGATCAAGGCGCACTACAAAGGTTTATGACGGGGTTTAACTGTGAAAACATGAAAGGCAGTAGACGATGATGCCACCTAGGCTGTGGATGCTTAAGCTGTGGAGGATAAAGAGCGGCGTTAGGCCATCCCTTTTGGGATGCGCTGTGCATTCTATTTCCACAAGATGTCATGTATTCGTATTTGGTCCATACAAGGCTAGCGGTAGCCAGCTGATGAACATGCCAGTGTTTTCCCTCTCGACGCCAGTCTGGTACCAATTCGCCGAAGGGATGGATTGGGTATTTAGTACAGTGAGCTAATTGCTTCGAGTGGAAAGGAGAATGATCAGGGAACCATTCACTTGTCATGCCATCGGGATGATGATCATTCGACCATTTGGGACGTCCTTTTCCTTACTCTAATGAGGGACTTCTTTAGGAAATAGTGACGCGACCAAAAGCTCTCCCTGGAGTCCGAGGCTCCATTGGTGCTCCCATGCCGGGAGAAATCCTCGAGTTGAAGGTGAAGCAGGGCGACAAGGTGAGTCCTTCGTTATAAAGGGACGCCGTCAAGGGCCACTTCATTGTCGCATCCGTTGGCGGGAAAAGTGCCTCCGTCGAAGCGACACGTTCTTACCGTGGCGTTTGCAGGTGGTGCCGAAGCAGCCGCTGTTTGTGCTGTCGGCCATGAAGATGGAGATGGTCATCGATACTCCCATCGCCGGTACGGTGAAGCAGATCCATCTCGTGCAGGGAACGAAGTGCGCGGCCGGAGACCTCGTCGTCGAAATCGAACCCTAGTCGTTAGCCACTAGTATTGCTCACATTCTCGACTATTCAGACGTTGTAAAATGTTCCCGTGTTCGACTAGAACTGGACGACTTTCAAGTGTTTGTGACACTCACTCCGCTCGTGATATGTAAATAGAAAAGCTGACAGAGATCATAGCTGTATTTTTAGCTTCTAATGTGCCTTTATAATTTTACAGGACAGCCATGTCCCCGCATTTGCAGGTTTCACCCAGCCGTTGCAGTTTTATTGATAAATTTTATATATTCTCGTGAATAAATTCTTGTCGTCTTTGCCAGACAAATGGTGTCTCTCGCTTGAAGCGGAAAAATTTTGCTGTTTTGCCAGGTAAGTGTATCAGGCAAAATTGTCCCATGACCGTCCACAAAATGATGTATGAAGCTTCAATAAAACATGAGCGGAAAACACGACGCAGCGCACGAAGCCACCAGCCGACGAGGCGGGATGGGCGTGTGGTTTCGGTAGTCAACTCAACGGCAGACAGATGGTGGCAGACTGTTTTGCTCTTTCAGTCAGGACCCACAGTCAGTGGCACACAGCTCGTCGCCACCTTGCTTACAGCAGGAAGACACTGATCTTGGACCCAGCGGGCAGCGCGATTTCCGAAAAGGCATTTTTCGATAAAAGGGAGGTGTAAAGCGATTTGCCAGGAGGGTGGCCACGACTCGCCGTGATGCGGCGGTGCGCTAATCTCTTAGCTTCGAGGTTACAAAGGCCAAATCTGGAGCTACCAAGAGTGTTCTGCTATAATCATTGCCGTCTACCCTCAAGAGGAAGACTGCAGCTGGTCCAGTGTAGTAATCGACAGTCTTTGAACATCTGCACGTGGGCATTGTCTTACGATGGCGACTGCATGCACATCCTCGAGATATGAACTGGTGCACAGCTTCATGCCTTCTATCCATCAGAGGTGCACATGTAACGGTTAACGAATGAACGAATTAACGGCATTCTTCGTTAAAATCTGGCTTAATGAGTTGACGGAAATTTTTAAATAAAAATTTATGGGAATTTTTGACGGACTTTGTTCTCAATGAATTTATCACTTTTCCGCCTACTCTTCAGTAATATCGCAGCCCTCCCTTCCCGATTGCGACTGCTCCTGAAAACTATAGAAATCAGCAGGAGCAAGCAAAAGCAATCTGTTCTAGCAAAGCCGTAGGCAAAAGGGAATGCCAATCTGTTCGAGTTTGGCCAGGATCTTGCTCCCATGGTGTCAGAAACAGCGCGCGAATCCTTTTTATTTTTATTATATTTTCATGCTATTTTTCATACGTTCTACGGCGCATTTAAGATTTTGTAAATTAGGAGATAGGAAAGTTCTTCGTCGAAGCGCAAACACGTCAGCGGATTCACTAAGACTGGTCTTACCAGCTCGTAAGGTATACCTATCTCCACCTGTTCATCCCAAATTACTTTTGTTCATCACCTGAAACAGTCAAGACGGAGAGTGTTTTCGTGCGCTGGACGTATTTTAAATGATTGAAGAGCAAGCCCAACAACAGAAAATTTTGGAATGCTACTTTTACTGAACGCTACCTCGTTGGCGATCGTGTCACAGCCTTTCGGACGTGTGGGACCGTGTGTTGGAGAAAATCGATTGGTTTCATGTACCAGGCACACGAAATCTGCGGTCGTCAGCGTACTAACCTTCCACTGGCTAGGCTTTTCATTGCATTTTTATTAATTCTTTCTGTACTTAGCGGGCTGATGCCCGCATCGAGATTGTATGTGCTTGTAGAACAGTAACATGAGACGGTTCCGCACAGAACTAGGAAAGGGAGCTTACTCTGGCGTTTGCCCGGCCTAAGGGGCTCTACAGAGCAGGGTCAAGCATGGGGTTCGATTTTTGCCGAACATTAACGACCCCCCCCCCCCTCCTCCCAGACTGGATCTGGTACGACCCTTGTGTAAACCACCGTTTTATTTCCTATCCGCATCAATTTTTAAATTTTTTATGCGATTTTTGTACCGTTTAATAGGTACTTCTTTCCAGGTGTAGCTTCTGTGTAGGATTAGTTCAAGAAAGAGTGCTACTGGGTAACTGTTTAATTTAGTAAAGCATCTCGTGGACACGGCACATTTTTGTACGTGAAGGAGCAACATCAGCATTCGAAACTGTACTCTATACAATGCCGAGTGTTAATTTCTAAAACTGACTAAGTGCTTTATCCACAAATTTTTTTAGACACTCTCGGAAGCGATGACGGAATGGCAACCGGAGGATGGACTTGGCACGGAACTAATCTTTTCTCCTATGCAGGAAACAGCATCAGAAAGTGGAGTTGTACCCAACAAAATTCTAAGCCACATATTGGCACACAGTAATAAAACCTGTTTTTCTAAAACGGTCCTCTGTATGAACAGACGCTCCGATTTGTGTCATTTGCCGACAATTTTCGACACCGTTACTTACATGGATGCCGCTTTTACAGCCTGCTTTTTAAAGCGTAGGATCCACACTTTTTATAGTTTTAAAAGCTCTGTGAACTTTTCAGAGACGTCGAACAAACGCCGAGATATGGTAGGTTACGTGGAGCCATTGCATTCTCCGATATCATCGATCGACACTGAGGATGGTCTTCTCGCGGAAAAGTCTTCTATCTTCTGAAGAAAAGGACACACGAGAGTGAAATTGTGCTTTGTGGAATTTTAATCATGAGTATTACACAGTAAAAAGCTAAGCTTCTTCGCAGCGATCTCCGATGATTAGGGCGGATCGTATTTGAATTTTTCGTTTTTCAAGAAAAGTTCATTAATTTGTACCCGAAGAAGATCACCCGCGCAGTTGAAATCTGGCCACAGAGAGTTTTAAGTCTTGTTCAATGCACAATCTGAAAATCATTGTTTTCTGAAACGAATAGATTGGATCGACCCCTGGTCGATATGGCACCGACGTCATAGGAGCGACGAAATTAGACGTTCACAAAAATGACTATAACTCGGTAAGTTTTTCAAAATTTGAAAAAACCAATGGCATTTTAGATAATAGAAGAAAACTACTTTCACACAGTATAAAAATCTGTTTTCAAAAATAGATCTTCATACGGGGCGGAGGGCTTCGATTTTTGTGCCAAAAAATTGAAGAGTTTTTGTACAAATAATTATATCCCGGTAAGTTTTCCGAATTTTAAAAGAGTTAATAGCTTTTTGGAAACTAAAGGAAAAGCGCTTTCGAACCATATAGAAATTAGTTTTCAAGAGGGAGGTCTTCATAGGTGGCGGTGGGGGTTCGATTTCTGGTCTGTTATTACAGAAATACGTGCCAAAAATCGAACCCCGCCCCGTATGAAGACCCCGTTTTTGAAAACTGGTTTCTGCATGGTTAGAAAGCATCTTTCCTCTATTTTTCAGGAAGCAATAGGGTTTTTTGAATTTCTAAAAAAACGAACCGAGTTATGATCAATTTTATGAAATCACTCCAATGTCGACGGTGCAGAGTGTGCGAGCAGTTTTTCACAAATTTGATCATAACTTGGTTCATTTTTTGAAATTCAAAAATCACAATTGTTTTTTGAAAATAGAGGAAAGATGCTTTCTATCCATGTAGAAACCAGTTTTCAAAAAAGGGATCTTCACACGGGGTGGGGGGTTCGATTTTGGCACGTATTTCTGCAACAATGGTCCAGAAATAGAACCCCCACCGCCCCTATGAAGACCTCCTGTTGAAAACTTGTTCCTATATTGTTCGAAAGCGCTCTTTCTCTGGTTTTCAAAAGGCTACTAACTATTTAAAATTCGAAAAACTTACCGGGATATAATTATTTATACAAAATCTCTTCAATTTTTCTTCGCACAAAAATCGAAGGCCTCCGCCCCGTGTGAAGATCTATTTTTGAAGACAGATTTTTATACCATATGAAAGGAAAGAACTTTTCTTATGGTTTCTAAAAAGCCGCTGGCTTTTTCAAATTTTCAAAAACTTTACGAGTTATAGTCATTTTTGTGAACGTCGAATTTCGACGCTCCTATGACGCTGGTGCCACATCGAACAGGGGCCAACCCATCTATTCGTTTCAGGAAACTATGATTTTCACATTGTGCATTGAACAAGACTTAAAACTCTCTGTGGCCAGATTTCATGATCTTCTTCGGGTACAAATTAATGAATTTTTCTTGAAAAACGAAAAATTCAAATACGATCCGCCCTAATCATCGGAGATCGCTGCGAAGAAGCTCAGCTTTTTACTGTGTAATACTCATGTTCGACGTCTCTGAGAAATTCACAGAGCTTTTAAAACTATAAGAATTGTGGACCCTACGCTTTAAAAAGCAGGATTCATGCTTCCATGTGATTAATGGTGTCGAAAACCTTCGGCAAATGATACAAATCAGAGCGTCTGTTCATAGAGAGGATCGGTTTAAAAAACACAGGTTTTATTGCCGTTTGTCAAACTGTGGATTAAAACTTTATTGAGTATAACTCCACTTTTTGATGCTGTTTCCTGCAGAAGAGAGAAAATTAGTTCCGTGACAAGTCCATCCTCCATTTACCATTCCGTCATCGCTTCTAAGAGCACTTCCAAAAATCTTGTAGGAAAAGCACTTAATATTCCTTAGGAATTGACACTTCAAATTTTATAAACTGCAATTTAGGACGTAGACGCTCGTTCAGGCAGAAAATGTCGTGTCCATGACTTCCTTTAAAAAATCTGAAAAATGGAAACTTCTCATTGACTCCAAATGTGGGTGCAAAAAATCTTTATTTTTAACAAGTAACACTATCATTATTTGAAACTTTCTTATATTAATTTTTACAACTTCGCGGGCCGAAGGAGAGACTCCACGCCTTCGTGGGCATTCCTAGAAAAAACAAATTCTTAAGAATCAAGAACATCGCCTAAAAACCTGAAGAATAAGAGAGAATCCTCTGCCAAAACCGGAAAAGTACGTCTCTCCCCTCCAGACGAGGCCACAGTACGACCCCCCCCCTCCCTTCGATTCCCGAACCTCAAGCTTGACCCTGCTACAGAGTCTCGCGGCAGGACCCGGAGAACTCGTCCATGACGCTCCCGCCGCAGTGAGGACCCACGCTGCCACTGTGGTGGAAGCCGCAGCGCGGACGAGTTGTCGCGGAGCCGCTGGTCGCAAAGGTCCCCGAGAGCTGCCGTAGTTAACGGCGGCTCTCGCCCGCGGAGGACGGTCAGGAGGTACACCCGCCCCCTGCTGGGGGGCGTGCGATCTTCCTCTCATCCCCCTTGCTCACTCACCCCAACCCCTTAGGCTTTACCGAGAGTCTAACGGCTGCCTTATGAAACCTTTGACACGCAAAACATTTCCGGTCCGCAGAGCAGCGGTGTACCTCCTGACGCCACGCCCCTCCTCCCCCTCCCCCCCCCCCCCCCCAGCAGGGGCGGGTGTACCTCCTGCCGCGCTGCCCCCGGCCGCAATGCCAGGAGCTGCGGGTGAGACCCGCCGGGGGCGTGATAGATGGGTGTCGATTATGGTTCACATATTTGTAAAAAATTTTTAACGAATCTACATGCTAGAAATATAAAAGGTTGGTGCATAATTTCTGTCCATAAAGGAGCTCGACAACCAACAACATAATCACCGTTAGTGTCGACAAATGGAGGCGTATGGGATCCTGCACTCAAAACGTAACGAAAAAAACACTAGCACGATATTAGGTAACCTTAACTGCACTGCAAACCTCTGTTACCTTTCAGCCACAAGTTAGCCGTGTGGGGTTTAGGGAAAACTCTTGCACGAAATGCAACAGCAAAGCAGATCGCTCCTTTTAGTATGAGCTATAACTGCATCGGACACACCTCCCGGACTCAACAAGGCATCGGTGGGAATGCTGTCACCACAAGGGCTATTTCATTATCTTCGAGCTGTCAACCGAGGAACCTTTAGTGGAGGTAGAACGGCAAAAGTGAGAGCAAGCGCAAAATGGTGCAGAACTGTTGAGTTATAAGAAGTGTTCTATTAGATTTCGAGGCTTACATTCAAGAACTCCTAACTTGGCTTAGAAAACGCCTCACCACAAAACAAAGCGTTTTGCTTACAACATCTCTGACATTCTTAGAGGTCGCTACCAGGGATGCGCGGAAATTTTTAAAAATTTCCCAGAAAACAGAAAATCGTTCTCGTCAGAAGACAGAGATAAGAAAACAGAAAAGCCAAAAACTCCGGAAAATAGAAAATTAGAAGGCACAAAATTTTTGAAATTATCAGGCGAGCTAATTCTTCTACCCAACGATCCATTTTTCGAGTAGCAGACGGTTTTGTATGACTAGAAATGTGGTCGAGGACAAGCGTTTTAACTTGTAGGCGTTTATAAAAATTTCTAGTACATTCAAAATTCAATACAATCAGCAAATTGTAGGCCTTGACTCAGAGATCCTAGGATTCTCGTCATTTGAAGTTTGCAACATAACTCATCAGCTCCATTTCACAGCTAACCACTAACGATTACGCCAATAATCGCAATCCAACGAGTGTTTCTGCGAAAATAAATTCTTTCGTTCTTCCAGGTTAGGGCCAGAGAGGACACATACAAAAAGAGTGGCTTATAAGGGATGAATTTTACCTATCACATTAGTATTAAAATATAGGGGTTCGTTGCTCACTGACACATTCCAAAATGAAAGTGTAACCCCAAAACAGATGATTCGCTAGATTAGAAGCCCCAATTATAAAGAAAACTAGTATTTCAGTGTGATTACGACAGTTTTTAAGTGAAAGTGTTTTCTTGAATGCATATACACAATAGAATGGGGATCAAGCATATACCCCCCATCATATTATTATTTACCAGACGTTCAACGGCCAGCCGGCCGCCAAACGTCTGGTTGGGGCTTCGCCCAAAACCCTGAGAATAGAATACCCCGAACGTCTTCTTCTCCTCTTTAGGCTTTCTCTCATTCATTAGAGTAAAAAAAAACTGGTTTTGCTATATAGAATGGTATAGCGGAATAGGGCAAAACAGGTCCATCACCTTCACTGGACCCCCTTAATTGTTCACCCTTCACTGGTCCTCATCCCCCTTTTTCGCTCCCTACTACTGCTCCCACCTTCACTGGACCTCCCTTTACTGGTCCCCTCTTCGCTGCTCATCTTATCCTTCACCGATTCCCATTACTGTTCCCACCTTACTGGTCCCTCCTTTATTGGTCAACCCTTAGCCGGTCCCCCTTACTAGAACCCCATCCTTCATCCGTCCCCCATTACTGCTCCCACCTTCATTAGTAACACGTCGTCTGAATCCGGAACCCTCGCGCGACATCGGTGACACCTTTTCTGAACCCGGACACCTGTTGAACAACGTCGACGACATGTGTGCTCAACCCGAACGTGCTTTGCGCGACATCGGTGACACGTCGTCTGAATTTAGAAGGCCTTTCGCGACACTAGTGTCACCTCTTCTGAATCCAGGCACCTGATGAGGACGTCGGTGACATGTCTTCTCAAGCCAGACGTGCTTTGGTGACATCGTTGACAAGTCGTGTGAATCCGGAACTCTGGCGCGACATCGGTGACACGTCCTCTGAATCTGGAAGGCCTTTCGCGACATCGGTGACATTTCTTCTGAACCCAGTCACCTGATGAACGACGTCGGTGACATGTCTTCTCAAATCGGACGCGCTTTGCGCGACCTCGTTGACACTTCGTGTGAATCCGGAACCCCTAGCGCGACATCGGTGACACCTCGTCTGAATCCGGACAGGCCTCAGCGCGACATTGGTGACATATCTTCTAAACCCAGGCGCCTGTTGAACGACGTCGATGACGCATGTTCGGAACTCGGAAGCCCTTTGCGTGACACTGGCGCATGTCTTCTGACCCCTCTCAATACGACGTAGGTGACACCACACAACTACAACTCCTCCTCTCCCACACTTTCCTCCAACACACTCCGCCATCACTTCTGTGCAAACAAACAAACAAACAAACACAGACACACACACACAGACACACGCACTCACTCACACACAGACAAACGACCGTTCTCGCTTATATATATATATAGGATCATTGCTCATCATATGTACATACCACATTACATCTCAGTAGGAGACTATCAGGACCATCTTGCTGGAAGAGAGACGTGCACGACACCGACCTGCCTGCTGTCTATAGTCTACAGGCTGTTCACTCGAGTCATCCTGAAGCAGAACGCTGGATGCAGGACAGCCATGCGAACAAGCAGGGTTTCGGAGAGGATTCAGCACGGTAGACCACCTACGCAACATTATATCGAAGTATCGCGAGAGTACAAACCGTTGCTGTGCCTTACGTTCATCGACCTGAAGAAGGCATTCGACTCCGTCGAAACAGAAGCGGTCATCGACGCCCTGCTCACTCAGCGTGTTCCTACTCAGTACATCAGAGTCTTTCAGGAGCATGACCAAGATTTCGTAATTCTACAACGAGGTCAACGTAAGGGAGGGGTTTGGCAAGGGGCAAGATATCATATCCCCAAAGCTGGACTTGGACGTTGGACTGCAGCTGAATCTTACGAAGACGATGTTCATGAGGAGCGGACAAGTTTCTGATGCCCAATTCTGTCTCGACGGAACGAACCCCGAATGCTCCAGCTAGTGTATCTGGGTCGCGAAGTCAATATGGCCAACGACCTAGTGCCTGACCTGGACAGCAGGAAACGAGCGACGTGGTGAGTTCTCAAGAGCGTCGAAGAAGACGTAAAAAAGACGAGGAACGTCTGACTCCGTGTCCACTTATTCGGCTGCACCGTTCTTCCTGCCATGACATACAACTAGAGACCTGATCATTCGAAAGCGGGATCAGCGTCGCTGGCGGGAACCGAGAAAACATTGCCCGGAGTGCCACGACTCACGCAACTGAAAGAAGGCCTCCGGTGTAGATAGCTGAAGCCGTCAGCGACTGGATTCCGCGGGATGTCAAGAAACACCAGGACGCCCACCAACGTGTTGATCGGACTTCTTCGTGAAGCTGAACGCTGTTCGCTTCCCTCGAGCGAGAAGGACTTATTGGAGCACTCTGGAACGGGACAGGGCCGAATGGAGACGCTGCTGGCGACCGCTCGAACAATTAGATGATCTACGGACGACAGACGATACAGGTGATATATGAAAAATTTTGTGTATCACTACCGTACATCAGCACAATCAAAGGTAACCATCACTTTCCGGTCTCTTACTAAATAATTTTTTATAGTCAACAGGTGAGCAAGGTTGAGAGTTGGAAAAGAAAGGCTCCTCAAGGCTCTGCAGGAAGCAATCACTGAGGATGACCGGCCAACAATTTTCAATTTTTAAACGGAGATGGAGAATAACCCTCCCACAGTTACTACCAGCATTTAGTTAATGGCTAATTAAATTCCTATCAGATAAAGTTGTAAGTAATCATAGTTGGTGCCAACTACTGTTAAAATTAAAAAGAATACGAAGAAAATTTTTGAAAGACGAGAAATGCCCTATGAAGGGACTCCATGCCAGCGGCAATTATACAGCCAATCAAACAAACAAAGCGGCGTAGTTCACAAGTGTATGGCGAAATTTGTAGCTATACAACCACATCCAAAAAACGCCAATGCTTGAGATTTAAAATTTTCTAGAAACATGTTTTGGAACGAAACTCAGAATTCTATGATACCTTTTGGATATCTTTTATTGGATTTCCATGATATAATTTTGTTCACAGCTTTATTTTCTGTTTTCTGGCCATTTTTTGGCCATTTTCCCAGAAAACAGAAAAAATTTGCTCAAAATGGCCAGAAAATCAGAAAAAAAAAACAGAAGAAAACAGAAATTCCGCCCATCCCTGGTCGCAACTGCCAGCAAAAGTACGCAGTATTGCGTACAGCAACCCTCGCGGCGCCGCTCCACCCGCCGTTGTCATGGCGGGTCCGCGGCAGCCGCAAGACTCTGCCGCCGGCCTAGATACATTTTGAGATGCCCAGCCGGTGCGATGCGGGCATCAGCCCACGAAGCACCTTTTCTTGAGGGCGGAGTGGCGTTCTATCCCCCGCCCTTTAAACAGAGGCGTGGTAAATGTCTGCGTCTTCACAATCTCGTAAGGCAGCCACTGGACTCTTGAGAAAGCCAGGGGTTGGGGGTGGGCGGGCCAGGGGGACGAGGGGGTAGAACGCTCGACCCCCTTTCTTGAGTGGTAATTCCGTACATGTTCTTCTTACACACTCAGGAGCGTTTGTTGCTGAAAGCTGTGTCATGGTCATGGTTCTTCCTTCTTCTGCGTCATGGTCTTCCTAGCTGGTCTATTTTGCTGTCCATATTTTGTTGATAGTGAAGTCTTTATGTAACACTGTAGTACGTTACACTCAATTTGTTGAAATTTAGTTGTTAACTTGTTGCGCTCTCTCTAAACGCTTTCTCTGATTTTCTCATTTGATATAATAGTTCGCAGCTAATCGTATTATTAACGAAATTTAACGAAAAATTTCCGTGCACTGGAATTCATCACCTAAACCCAAATGAAACGGCATCACCTACCATCAAGCCACCAAGGCACTCGCCCCAGCAAAGTTCGCCGGCTATTCTATACATTTCAACGTTACGTGCCATATACTACACTCGCTGTCGGACCGATCGGGTAGTAAACTTAGTAGGTGATATCTCCTTCGGTTCAGCGACTCAGCGAAAATGGAACATGGTTTTCTACTATTATTAGTCAAGTCGTAAATTTTGCAACAAACCTTGTCTTTCAGCAAAAAATTAGGATTTTAGCGAGAGAAATGATTGACTTAAGTGAAGTAATTGCCGTTATTCTCAAAGAGTTTCTTCCACTTTTTTTGCGCTGAATGGAACTCGTATCTGTAGAATTTGGTCGGTTTAACCTGGAAAAGCCTACAACAGCCGTGACCTACTGTTAAGCGTATGGTTCGATTTTTGCTGAAAACTTTCTACCACTGTTTTATTTTTTATCACCTGCATTACCTGTAGTCCCGTTGATCATCGACTTCCTCGAGCGGGCGCCAGCAGCGTCTCCATTCGTCCCTGTCGCGTGCCAGAGTGGTCCAACGGATCCTCCTCGCTCGAGGGACACAAAGAGCGTCATAGCGGTCGTTCAGGGCTTTCACGAAGAAGTCCGACCAACGCATTGGTGGGCGTCCTGGTGTTCTCTTGACATCCCGCGGAATCCAGTCGGTGACGGCTCTCGTCCAGCGGGTGTCTGCGAAGCGCACTACGTGACCGGCCCACCTAATTTTCGACAACTTGGCCCACACGGCAGCGTCTCTGATCTTCGAACGTCGGCGAAGCTCGAAACTCCGGAGGCCTTCTCTCACTTGCGTGTCACTCCAAGCATCGTCCTCTCGATTCCACGCTGCACGACGCTGATTTGTTCATCCTGCTTTCGTATAGCCCAGGTCTCTGAGGCGTATGTTAGGGCAGGAAGAACAGTGGAGTCGAATAGGTGGGCACGGAGTCGGACGTTCTTCGCCTTCTTCGCGACTTCTTCGACGCTCTTAAAACCTCCCCAAGCCGCTCGTTTCCTCCTGCTCAGCTCTGGCGCTAGGTCGTTGGCCATATTGACTTCGCGACCCAGATACACATAGCTGGAGCACTGGGAGATGTTCGTTCCGTTGAGCAAGAATGGGGCATCAGAAACTTGTCCGTTCCTCATGAACATCGTCTTCGTAAGATTCAGCTGCAGTCCAAAGTTCCCACATACACGATCGAAGTCGGCCAGCATTCGCTCCGCCTGGCTGATGCTCGGCGTTATGAGCACGATGTAGTCAGCGAGGCGAAGATGATGTAGTTGCCGGCCGTCGACCTTCACTCCCATGTCTTCCCATTCTAGTTAGCGCATGACGTTTTCGAGGGTGGCGCAGAAGAGCTTCGGGGATATGGTATCCCCCTGTCGAACCCCTCTCTTTACGTCGTTCAGGTCGATGAACGTAAGGCACAGCGGCAGCTTCTACTCTCGCGACACTTCGATGAGCTTCGTAATGGTGTGTATGTGGGCGATCGTGCTGAATCTTCTCCGAAATCCTGCTTGTTCGCATGGCTGTCCTTCGTCCAGCGTTCTGCTGATCCTACTCAGGATGACTCGAGTGAACTGGGGACAACGGAGACATCGGTCAGTCAATACTTGCGATTGGAGATGATGTGGTTGATCTCGTAGTGGAACTGGCCACCGGGGGATTCCCAGGTCCATCGTAGGGAGGGAGACTTCTTGAACTGTGAGTTTCCATGGATGGCCTTGGTCGACATGATAAACTCAGACAGCCTCTCACCTTGCTCGTTCCACTCCAAACCGTGGGTTCCGATGTGAATTTCTTCCGGCGACCTTCGTGGCCCGATCTTGGCGTTGAAGTCGCCGACGATCACCTTGTAGAAGGTGTGATCTTCCTTATAGAACTTCTCCAGCTCCACGTAGAAGGCCTCGACGTCTTCGTCGTCGTAGTCGGATGTTGGGGCATACGCGACGAACACAGTCAAGGCTGGCACGGAGCCACATCGCTTCAGTCGCAGACGTCCGATTCGGCTTGTCAGAGACTCGCACCAATCGATGTTCATGGCCAAGTGCGTGTTGACGAGGACACCAGCGCCGCCTACTCCCCTGCTGTCGCATGTTCTTCTCCGGAGTCGTAGGCGGCGTGTAGGGGTGGTGTCTTCTCGTCTCGGTCAGTCCGATGACGCCGTACTTGATCTTCCTGGCTTGCATCATAAGGTCCTCGACGGATGCTTCCGATGCAAGCGTGCGGGCGTTGTAAGTACAGATCGTCATCCTAGTCCTTCTCAATTTGCGCAGCCTGGTTAGGTCCTGAGATTTCAGCAGCCTCTCTGTACTCATCCTTCCCACCGCTGCAGAAATGGAGGCTCTTTAGGGGTCAGGGGAATGAGGCCCTTTAGTGCTGCTGTGTTTGACTGGAATACAACACGGGTAGCTAGTCAGGCTCTGTCGTGCGTGCGAGGAGCTCTCGGCAGCCAGCCAGAAGGGACGTGGTGAGACATAAGGTGGCCTCGAATCGCCTTACGACCTTTTCCTAGTCTACCGAGTGCAAGCTTTTGGCCACGCCGACACAGATACAAGCGGCTCAGACGTGGTCACACGCACACTGTGCATGAACATGCCGCTCCCGCACCAAGGAACGAGTCGACCCGACAGCAGGCGCAAGTAGTCCATCCCATGCTTCCCAACAGCGTCTCTGAGCAGTACACGGTCGCATTTGGTTCGCGTTTAATTCCCCTATCCACCACCCGGGGACGCGCCACGTGGCCCTGCGACAAGCGGCCCTAGATCCCTCTTAACAAGAGAGCCCGAAGGCTCTCTATCGAGGGAGATCCGTGGAATAATTTCGTATATTTCTCGATTTCTTCAATGTTTTATGTAATTTTTGCACATCCTAGGAGGTTCTTTTTTCAAGATGTGGCCTCGACACTGTAGAGAATCGCGAGAGCTCACTGAGCAAGACCTGTTTTGAGAACAGAATAAAATTCCTGAATCTTTTGAATACTGGTTGTTTACTGATTGTTCTACAGCTCAATTTAAAGAGTTTCTGGTAGCAGCTTTCCAATCATCACTGTTCAATTTCTGCACATTTTTTCCAGAACGCCATGGACACGACACTTTTTCCTAACTGAAGGAGCGATATCTGCATCTGAAATTGTATTTCATAAAATTTCGAGTGTTATTTACTAATGACCACCTAACAAGGGAGGTCAATGAGCGTCCCGTGGGAATTTTAATAGTGACCAATTGAGGGTTGTAGGGGACTGTAAGGGAAGCACCGTAGTGGTTTTCAAATTTCCTGCGGACGCTTGGGTAGGTCAAAAATTGCAAGAGACCGTATCACTTCAGTGCGGGCCTATAAACCCAAACTGACGTCCGGAGCTGCCATGTTGTGTTTAGCATCTAACCTGCAAAAGATTTGGGGCTGGAGCAATAGTGGAATTACGGCGATTTCACAGTTTGTTTGCTAGCCGTACAGTAACCGAAGTGGAACATTGAGGTGCGCCACTGACGGACATAGGCGCAGCGACGGTGGCCGAGCGAGTAAGGGACAGACTTGCAGGAAAGGTGTCAGGGGTTCGGATCTGGAGAGTGTTCCTGCATTGCTGGGCTTACTCGATCCAATTTTGTCGATGTAAAGGTGTATTTTGACCACGGTATTGTACCATACTGACATTGTAACCTTATTTTAACCCGGATGTTACGATATAAAAACAAAAAAAAAATGAAGCAACAGCGCTCATAATACATAATTTGATTGGCCAGAGGAGAGCAGGCGGCTTTTCTTTGCTCAAAAAATAGATAATATTCTTTGCCTTGACCGTCTTTTGTAGGCATTGACGTTGGGATTGTCAGCACGACTGTACTTCACTACTCCAAAAATGTTGGAGAAAATGAAAAAAATTGGATATAAAGCCTCGTTTTTATATTTACTTATTTATTTATTGACTAATCCTCCATGTTCGGTTTTCATAAAACCTGGGCATATTGCGAGAATAGTCTTAATGCTTCTGTGCCACGCAGGTTTGTTATAGTGGAACAACTTTATTCGGCCGACGTTTCGACAACTTCGTCGTTTTCAAAGGCCTGAAAGAAGTTCGAAACCTAAGACCAGACACTCATTTCGGCAAAAACTCCCTTCTCCAGCTCTGTCAGTTTCAATATTTCCTACGAGTGTCAAGCGAAATCCTACTGAAGCAAGCCGAACTCACCGTTGTTCCACAAGTACTGAGGGAGTGCTCAGCTACGCTATCACCATTGAGCAACTGAGACCTACCAAACTGCGGATCCATACTGATGTTAAGTGTATAGATTGCACGGTCTCATAGCTCGCACAGCGGGATAAACGGCAAAAACTCACTGGTGATCGAAATGCACTCACTTCGGTTATTCATTGTTGGATTACGTTCGCGGATCCAGAAGGCCTCTAGGGCCTTTCTGGGACCGATCTCACTTTCACGAAGCAACACAGTGCATTTAATATTAAAATCGTCTCCGTGATGGACATCCACTCGATGTTTACCGAGTGGGGTTACCAAACTACGCTTTTCCTTACCAGCAAGGTGTTCCCTGATGCGAACGCTTAGCGCTCTCCCTGTCTCCCCAATATATAGCTCCCCACAGCTTAAACACTGGATTTGGTAAACCACACCTTTCTGCGCACAGTCTCCACTTCTTCCATAAGGGCAGATCACGCAGTCTCTCGCTATACAAGAGCGATCGTAAAACCTGTTGCGAACTAGCAGTCGTTTGATGTTGTGTCCTGGTATGTTGACCAGCACAACGTCATCGTCCAAATTTGCTCGCACCAGGCATAGACGTACAGCTGCCGTGATCTCCTCAGAAATAAAGGGTAACTGGAGACAAATTTTATTTTCCCGCGCATTTGCACCACGCCCAGATCCCATCCGGCCATTTCGTTGTCTTGGATCGTACCCATTGAGACGTGCAATATTGCGGGCAAGCATACGTGATTCCTCGCGCTCCTCATGTCCCGTGCACACACCCACTGCTGTTCTGTACATGTTGCGAAGCACAGCACGTTTCACAGACAGAGGGTGAGCAGATTTTGCATGGACTATGATGTTCTTGGAGCTACCCTTACGATACCATTTCACATTAAAAGAGCCGTTTGCTACCCTAATTTGAGTGTTCAAGTAGGGTAGCCAGCCTTCACACGGAGTTTCTCGAGTGAATTTAATGTTTTGTGATTGTGTATTAAGGATGTTGAACAACTCATCCATCTCGGATTGCGTTGTCATTATTATACAACAATCATCAATGTATCGACAGTACATTATGGGAAGGCGCTCCAATGCTGGTCGTTCCACTCTGCTCATGAAGCAGATCGCAAGGGTTGGAGCTAAGCGCTGTCCCATCGCCAGTCCTCTACACTGCGAGAAATATTTCCCGGACCACTTGAAAACGTTACACTTGACAAAGGTGGTGAGTTCGTTGTTTGTCCGGGACTCCTGGATAGACAGATATCTGAACACCACCTCGCTGACCAAACGGTTTATGCCGAGTCATCAGAGAGACATTTTCGTTCGCAATTCCACAGGTTAAACTCTGTTTGGAAGTCTGTGGGTGAGTCGGCTGGTCTAGATAACCGACTTATCAAGAGGCTGAAACTGGACACACCCACCTGCCCGGTATTCTATCACCTGGTCAAAACGCACAAATTGTCTGAGGAGGACAAGAACTCTTTGAGTGCAGGCGCGTACAACATCCGACCCATAATAAGCTGCGTGGATGGACCGACTGACCGAATCTCCTGGTTCCTCAACAAAATTGTCGGTCAACTTCTCAGCTTCATACCTTCACATTTGGTAAACACGGAACAATTTCTGGACCGCTTGCGATCTAGTACGCTTCAGCAAAATTGTGTGATTGAATCATTTGACGTGACTGCGTTATATACCAACGTAGATAATGACGCTGCTTTA
>OX375868.1:55150494-55193679 GCA_947359475.1 Heligmosomoides polygyrus bakeri
AATGGAATAAACATCAAACAAAAAACTACAGGGAGTGTTTCCTCCTCATCAGCACAATCAATATCTCCACACATAGCGTTTTGAATTATGCCTTGAAAGGCATCTGCTACTCCGATCTTCCTAGGAAAAGGGGCAGTGTAGTCGGGAGGACGGCAGGAAGCAAGACAACCAATAACTCGGCACGGAGAACACATTGTATAATACAAGTGATATCAACTCTAGAAGGAGGTCTCGTGTAGTGTGCCAAGGATGATCACAACAATCAATCAGATATAGATATATACATTATTTAATTAATTAAAAATATAAATATAAATATAAATAGTAGGTAATAGTTAATAGTTAATACATAATAAATAAATAAAAAATAATGATAAATGAATAAAAATTAAGATAAATTTTTTATCCTTTTTTCAATCTCTCCTCGACCTTTGGAGTCATGAAATAAGTAGTGCTGACATGCTCACCATCAATGCCTAACGAAGACGGTCAAGATAAAGAATATTATCTATTTTGTAGTTGGGATAGGCCCTTATATGCTACCGAGCAACTGCGAAGAAAAGTCGCCTGTTCTTTCACTTGTTATGCTAGCCTGACTTGAACGCGAAGCGCAACATTCAGACTGGTCGCCGGACGATGACGATGATGTCGGTAGTATTACGTCTTCTTGTAGTAGTGAGGAGGTTGCTGTATGTGACGGCCGTGAGATCACTAGCAGTATGGTTGGTTGAGCATGAAGAAGGCAGATTGGTATGTTATACTTTCTCTCCAGAAGTCAAGAGTTATTGAAAAAAAATCAATCATAAATATAATAATTAATTGATTGAAAATATAAATATAAACGGGCGCGTGGAGCGCAGTCGGAGGAGACGCCGCTGTCGCCTGCACCCGATACCAGGTTCCTGGTTCGGATTTCCCGCCCAAGCCAACCAAGCCTTCCATCCCTTCGGGGTTGGTGAATTGGTACCAGACTTGTCTGGGAAGGAAAAAGCACTGACTTGTACATCGGCTGGCCACCGCAAGTCCTTGTATGGCCGAATACGCAATCAACATGCCTCCACGACATCCCGTAGAAGTAGAATGCGTGGCGCATCCCAAAGAGGATTGAATAACGCCGTCCTTTATCCTTTATCATTATTATTATAAATATAAATAATAAATAAATAATAGTATAATATAATAAATAAAAATAAAAGGTACTTATGAAGCAGAAGACCCGTGGTGCCGTGGGGCTGCCGGGAAACATGTTAACGCGGCGGAAACGCGGCAACCCACGGTACCCGGGGATGGGTGCTTCATAAGTACCCGGCCCCGCGGTGCCGTGGGGTTGCCGCGTTAACATGTTTCCCGGCAATCCCACGGCACCACGGGCCCTTTGCTTCACAAGTACCAAATAAAATTTAAAACAATTAATTAATGAATAAATAAATATAAAATTAAATCTTTTTTATCCAATTTTTCCTCCATTGTAAGTGCTTCCGTAGAATTTTTTTCAAGCGCTCTTTGAATCGATTGCAGAGTCGCAACCAAAGGATGGGTGATGGACTTCCCCTGGAAATAGTTTTCTCCCATCTGAAGGAAACATCATCAAAAGTGAAATTGTACCCTACAAAATTCAAGCACTGTGTATCATACAGCGAAAAAACTTCTCCGCTGCGATGTCGATATGTTTTTCATGAAAAAATTATTTTTAGCCGAAGCAGACCACCCATACGGATAAAATTCAGCCACAAAAACCTCGAAGTGCTGATCAATTCAATGTGAAAAATCATAATTTTCTGGATCGAACAGGTTGAATCGACCTCTGGTCGACTTTGCACCAACGTCATCGGAGCATAAAATTGGACGTCCACAAAAAGATCCATGACTCGGTAAGTTTTTCGAATTTTTAAAATTCCTCTAGACTTTCAAAAACTAGAAGAAAAGCGCTTTCCCCACTATGTAAGAATCATTTTCTAAAAAAAGAGCTCATCATGCGTGGTGGACGATTTAATTTTTGAGCGAAAAAAATGCATGACTTTACAAAAATGGGCGTAAATAGGGTCCGGGGTCACCTAATAAAAAGTGTCACCAACACCAAGAAAACTAGACAAAGCACACTGATAGTAAAGAAAACAAACAAGTAATGCTGTAGCTGTGTTCTGTGCTCTCCTCCGCTGAAGCGGAGGAAAGCACAGATTTAGGCAGGGGAAAGGACTCCAGGGTGTGGCTCAAGTGATGCATCCGTGTTAAAATTGCCTACATCCTGAAGTTCCCTCCCTTGTCCAATTAGGAAGCACATAAGACGCGGATCTGTAATCGAAACGAAGAGATAAAACTGCATTTACATTCACTGTATGTAGCTACTTGCCACGTCGGCCCGCCGCGCCATGCTGTGGCGACCCCCCGGACCCTATTTGCGCCCAAAAATGCTCATAACTCGGTAAGTTTTTTTCGAAGTTTCAAAATCCCACTAGCTTCTGAGAAAGTAGAGGAAATGCTATGTAGGCAGCGAACTCCAAAAAAAGGGGTCTTCGTGCGCGGCGGGAGGGATCCAATTTCTGGTCCATTGTCGCGAGCGCGATCGCTCCTCGGTCCTTGCCCGGCCCGGGCGCGCTGTTCCCACGGTAGCTTGCGGATGAGGCACCTTCGGTCGGCCTGAGAGCATGGGAAAGTTTTTGACGTGGCACCATCGATCGGCGCACGTCGCCTCCTCTCGACGGCGCGCGGCCGTATTCGACGTTCATGCGCTCCCGCGACGAGGTCTACCCACCCCGCTCCCTTTATTCCGGATGGCTACCGCGGGGGCCTCGTCCCTCCAATATTCGCTGCTGACACGACGGACGGAAGCGTTAGGAGAGGTCCGCGGGGCCTGATGAGCATCACGCTCACCCCTGCGGCTTCAAGAGTCTCAACCACGACGGCCATGGAGGACGCCTGACTATTTCTCTACTCTCATCGCTGGATTGTGGATATCTACGGTGGCGAAATGTTAGTGAATATCATGGCTTATACTGTGTGCTGGTGGAGAAACCGGGTGAGTCTCTTCATATAAGGGCATGGGTTGTATATGTGCATATATCATGTTGCCTTGTGGGTTTTCCCGGGATTGGGTTTGCTCCTGCAGTCGCTGGAAGCCGAGGAGCCGAGCGTTGCGAGGCCGAGGGAAGAGGCCAGCGGGCCCAGCTGGTGTTCGACCAATACGTAGCAGGCGATACGTACGACCGTGGCAATACGTGGGAGTCCTGTGGGGTTAGGTAAGCTCCGGGAGTTCTCCGCTGCCATTGGAGCGATACGGAGCCGAAAAGGCGCAGAGGTTCACCTCAGCCTGTGGGGGCAACGGATGACAACATCCATTTCGCGAAAATGTGTAGCGAAAATCGAACCTCCCCGCCGCGCATGAAGACCCTTTTTTTGAAAATCGGTTCTTATATGGTTAGAAAGCATATTTGCTTTTTTGATGAGTGAGCGGGATTTTTGATTTTCGGAGAACAAGCCGAGTTATGACAATATTATGAAGTGGTGAACTGAATCCTTCACCTTCATCACCGGAGTGATAACTCAGCTAATTTTTCGAAATTCAAAAATCCCTCTCCTTCATCAAAAAAGAGCAAATATGATTTCTAACCATATAAGAACCGATTTCCAAAAAAGGGATCTTCGTCCATGGCGGGGGGTTGAGATTTTCGGTGCGTATTTTCGCGAAATGGACAAATTGGGCCCCTCCCGCCGCGCATGAAGACCCCTTTTTTGGAGACTGCCTCCCGCTACCTACACAGAAAGAAAGCGCATTTCATCTACTTTCTGACAGCTAGTGGGATTTTGTGAAAGTCCAATTTCATGCTCCGATGACGTTGTTGCAAAGTCGACCAGAGGTCGATTCAACCTGTTCGATCCAGAAAATCATGATTTTTTACAGTGAATTGATCAGCATCGATGAGGTTTTTGTGGCTGAGTTTTATCCGTATGGGTGGTCTGCTTCGGCTAAAAAATAATTTTTTCATGAAAAACGAGAATTTTGTATGCGATCCATCCTAATCATATCTTCATCGCAGCGAAGAAGCTAAGTTTTTTACGGTATATTAAGCGCGACTTAAATTTTATATGATACAATTCCACTCTCTGTCGTCCTGTCCTTCAGAAGGCAGAAAATACTTTCAGCGAGGAGTCCATCCATCCTTCAATTGCGATATCATGTCAGAGAACGCAGTACCCGCGCGTAAACTGCCGTACCCCGGAGGTTTTTTGGGGCTCCTGGAAAAGCCACAAAGCTTTAGTAAATGTGTTTTTCTATGTTTTAAAAAAGAGGTTTTAAAAGTAACATCTTCCATTGTGATTTGGGTCAACATTTAAAAAAATAATTTTTTCATGAAAAACGAGGGTGTTTTGTATACGATCCATCCTAATCATATCGTCATCGCGGCTCCGTCACCGCTGATGAGAATTTGTTGTTTTTTTTGCTGGACGATACACAGGGCTTGGATTTTTTGTAGGCTTCATTTTGATTTTTTATGATGTTTCCTTGGGATGGCAGAACATTATTTCCATGGGCATTCCATCGTCCACCATTCGTTTGCCGCTCCGCAGTCGATGATGAGCGCTTAAAAAATCTAGGAAAGGCAGTTAATTCGTCATCAGAAAGTAGCACTCGAAATTTTATATAATACAATTTCAAAACACAATTTCAGGTGCAGACGTCGCTCCTTCAGGTAGAAAAATGTGTCGTGTCCATGAAACTCCGGAAAAAAACCAGCACAAATTAAACAGAGATGATTAGAAGACTGCTACCAGAAAACCTTTATTTAAAAGTGTCGAAAAACAGCATTCAAAAGTTTAAAATTTTTTATTGTCCTATTAAAGTATGTATTGTTCAGTGACCTCTCTTCATTGTTCTGTTGTGTCGAAGCCGCTCCTGAAAAGAAGAACCTAGTAAAACGTTCAAAATGCACATAAAACCTTGAAGAAATCAAGAAATATAAGGAATAAAACAGTGGAAGAGGGAGGCAGGGGGTCGTACAAATTCCCCTTCGGAGGGGGATCGTAAATTTTCAGCAAAAATCGAACCCCACACTTGACCCTGATCCCGCAGCGCGGTTGGTTTTCCTGTTCATATTCGCACGTTCCTTCATATGCACGTTTCATGAATAACTAATACCAGACGTTCAACGGCCCACCGGCCGCCAAGCATCTGGTTGGGGCTTCGCCCCAAACCCAGAGAATAGAACACCCCGAGCGTCTTCTCCTCTTTGGGCCTTCTGTCATTCATTACAATAAAAAACTGGTCTTGTTATATAGAATGGTATAGCGGAATAGGGCAAAACAGGGGCCGCATTAGTTGGGCGAAGGGCGGCTGTTGGCAATTTGCCAGCAGCGCGGCGGCCCTGCGTACGTTCGCCACGGAGCGCGAAATCGTTCACTGCTATCACTACATGCGTGAACACCAAATGAAATCGGAAGCGCTGATCCTTAGAGTCCTCAGCTGGGTTCTAGGGAAGGGACTCCAGGGTGGGTGCCGATCAAGCTGCTCGTGTGGAGACTGCTTTCGCCGCTCAAGGGCAGTCCGCAGCTGGGTTCTGCGCTCTTCGAGCGCAGGACCAGGCTAGGGAAGGGACTCCAGGGTGGGTGCCGATCAAGCTGCTCGTGTGGAGACTGCTTTCGTCGCTCTAGGCGAGTCCGCAGCTGGGTTCTGCGCTCTTCGAGCGCAGGACCAGGCTAGGGAAGGGACTCCAGGGTGGGTGCTGATCAAGCTGCTCGTGTGGAGACTGCTTTCGTCGCTCAGGGGAGTCCGCAGCTGGGTTCTGCGCTCTTCGAGCGCAGGACCAGGCTAGGGAAGGGACTCCAGGGTGGGTGCCGATCAAGCTGCTCGTGTGGAGACTGTTTTCGTCGCTCAAAGGCAGTCCGCAGCTGGGTTCTGCGCTCTTGGAGCGCAGGACCAGGCTAGGGAAGGGACTCCAGGGTGGGTGCCGATCAAGCTGCTCGTGTGGAGACTGCTTTCGTCGCTCTAGGCGAGTCCGCAGCTGGGTTCTGCGCTCTTCGAGCGCAGGACCAGGCTAGGGAAGGGACTCCAGGGTGGGTGCTGATCAAGCTGCTCGTGTGGAGACTGCTTTCGTCGCTCAGGGGAGTCCGCAGCTGGGTTCTGCGCTCTTCGAGCGCAGGACCAGGCTAGGGAAGGGACTCCAGGGTGGGTGCCGATCAAGCTGCTCGTGTGGAGACTGTTTTCGTCGCTCAAGGGCAGTCCGCAGCTGGATTCTGCGCTCTTGGAGCGCAGGACCAGGCTAGGGAAGGGACTCCAGGGTGGGTGCCGATCAAGCTGCTCGTGTGGAGACTGTTTTCGTCGCTCAAGGGCAGTCCGCAGCTGGGTTCTGCGCTCTTGGAGCGCAGGACCAGGCTAGGGAAGGGACTCCAGGGTGGGTGCCGATCAAGCTGCTCGTGTGGAGACTGCTTTCGTCGCTCTAGGCGAGTCCGCAGCTGGGTTCTGCGCTCTTCGAGCGCAGGACCAGGCTAGGGAAGGGACTCCAGGGTGGGTGCTGATCAAGCTGCTCGTGTGGAGACTGCTTTCGTCGCTCAGGGGAGTCCGCAGCTGGGTTCTGCGCTCTTCGAGCGCAGGACCAGGCTAGGGAAGGGACTCCAGGGTGGGTGCCGATCAAGCTGCTCGTGTGGAAACTGTTTTCGTCGCTCAAGGCGAGTCCGCAGCTGGGTTCTGCGCTCTTCGAGCGCAGGACCAGGCTAGGGAAGGGACTCCAGGGTGGGTGCTGATCAAACTGCTCGTGTGGAGACTGCTTTCGTCGCTCTGGGCTCTGCAAAACCGCATACAGCTGGAAAATGGGCAGAAAACGCCTGAAAATTGAGTAGACGTTAAAACTCCTGAGATCTCATTCAGTCAATTGAAGTGCAAAAACGCCTACATCCAGAGGAACCGAACCCCCGACCTCCATCTTCAGAGCGAGACGCTTTACCCACTGCACCACGAGCCGCCTAGCAAAGGTGGCCTCGCGGGCGTATAAGAGGCACAAACCGCACGGCTTCCGCGCTCCGTCGTCAAAGTGAAGTGCAAGCGGCTGCGTCGCGTGCGTCGCTGGGCACGCTGCCAACAGCCGCCCTTCGCCTTAATCCTTCGGCCCAAAACAGGTCCATCACCTTCACTGGACCCCCTTAACTGGTCCCTTATCACTGGTTCCCTTTTATTGTCAACCCTTTCCCGGTTAACCCTTTACTGGTCCCCTTCCCCTTCGTCGGTCCCTACTACTGCTCCCACCTTCCTCCCTTTACTGGTCCCCTCTTCGCTGGTCATCCTATCCTTCACCAATCCCCATTACTGGTCCCCCTTTTATTCATCAACCTTTTCCGGTCCCCCCTTCACCTGGTTCCCTCTTTCACTGGTCAACCTTCTATCGGTCCCCCTTCTTTGGACCCCTCCCCACCTCACCGGTCTCCAATACATACTGGTCCCTTCCTCACCGGTCCCCCTTGACCTGGTCCCCTCTTCACTGGTCAACATTCTACCGATCCCCTTCACTGAACCCCTCCCCCTCCTTCACCAGTCCACCTTTCACTGCACCACTCCCCCCCCCCCCCTTCACCGGTCCCCATAACTGGTCCCTTCCTCACCGGTCTCATCTTCACTGGACTCCTCCCCCTCCTTCACCGGTCCACCCTTCACTGGGAAACTCACCCCCCCCCCCCTTCACCGGTCCCCATAACTGGCCCCTTTCTCACCGGTCTCATCTTCACTGGACTCCTCCCCCTCCTTCACCGGTCCACCCTTCACTGGGCCACTCACCCCCCCCCCCCCCTCCTTCACCAGTCCCCCCCCCCTTCAGACCCCTCTCCCCTTCTTCACCGGTCCCCCTTCACTGGATTCCCTCCCTCACCGGTCCCCATTGCTGGTCCCACGTTCACTGGTCCCTCCTTTACTGGTCAACCTTTTACCGGTCCCCCTTACTGGAACCCCATCCTTCACCGGTCCCCCATTACTGGTCCAACCTTCACTGGTCACACGTCGTCCGGAAATTCGGAACCCTCGCGCGACATCGGTGACACCTCTTCTGAACCCGGACGCCTGTTGAACAACGTCGGTGACATGTGTTCTCAACCCGAACGTTCTTTGCACGACATCGGTGACACGTCGTCTGAATCTGGAAGGCCTTTCGCGACATTGATGACACCTCTTCTGAATCCAGGCACCTGATGTGCGATGTCGGTGACATGTCTTCTCAAGCCGGATGTGCTTTGCGTGACATCGTTGACACGTCGTGTGATTCCGGAACCCTGGCGCGACATTGGTGGCACGGCGTCCGAATCCGGAAAGGCCTTTCGCGACATCGGTGACACCTCTTCTGAACCCAGGCATCTGATGAACGAAGTCGGTGACGTCTTTTTAAGCCGGACCTGCTTTGCGCGACATCAGTGACATGTCGTCTGAATCCGAACACCCCTTGCGCGACATCGGTGACACCTCTTCTCAACTTTAACGACTTTTGCATGACATTGTTGACATGTCATCTGAACATGGACGCCTTTTGACAATTACAACGGTTGACAACTGGCGACAACTACAACCGCCGCCTCCTCCCCCTTCCCATACTTCCTCCCATCACACTCCTTCAGCACTTCTGTGCAAACACACACACACACACACACACACACACACACACACACACACACACACACACACACACACACACACACACACACACACACACACACACACACACACACACACACACACACACACACACACACGCACACGCACACACACACACACACACACATACACACACTCACCCAGAGACAAACGACCGTTCTCGCTTATATATAGTAGGATATTTCCAGCTCACAACCCGGTCGCTTCCCGTGTGAAGCCGTGAATTTTTCCTGGAGCATTCACGAATACGGCCACTGGTGAGATCATTGAAAAACTGTGGTAGTTGAACCAGCCGTCGTACAGAGCAAGTCATACCGTACTATGCAAGTCGTCAATGAAGTTCTTTTTCAAAAGTCCAAACAGAGTGAAATTTTGTTATGTGGTAGCAAATTAAATCGCAACAACAATCCTTTGATCTGTGTTCGTTATTATCGATATTTTTGCAAGTGCAGGGTTAGTCGTGCGCAACGGTCAAATCTGAGCTGCTAAACGATCGTGAGTACTTGTCAATACATTCTCTTATGAAGCCAGTATAGTAGCGTTTCGCTTTAGCAAACACTCTGTTATGCCGAGAGGAAAGGATATTTCTACCGAGAAGCCATTTTTCGACTTGTCCAGAAGAAAGTCTCTTGCCGGCAGGTAGCACCACTTTTCGGATCCGGAATTTCGACATTTGCTGCTATAGCTAAGAGAATAAAGCAGTTCGGAACAGCGTAAGACGCTCCTAAGTCAGGCACGCTACGGGCTACGACTTCAAGAGACGACTCTTTCATTCAGAGGGTGTCGAGGCGTAACCCATCGCTAGCGCCGTCGATATAAAGGAGTCTGTAGCCGCTCGCCATAGCTTAGGTGTGAGGGTGAGCACGTAAAACGTCTAGCGAGATCTTATGGACTCTATGGAAGACGTACCGTTAAGAAAGCTTTCATCGACGAGAAGTATAGGAAAGCTTCCGGTTTGCCAAGGAGCATTTGAGCTGAACGATACGCGCGTGAAAAAGTGCTTTTCAGCTACGAGAGTATTTTCAACCTATTTGGATCCGATGGACCACACCACGTAAGACGTTCAAAAGGCGCGAGGTGCAACAGAATGTATCAGTTGCTAACAACTAAACATAGCGTAGGAAGTGTTATGGTTGGAGATGCTTCAGTGCACACTGAATAGGCCCTGTTTACCACATCCAAGGAGTCATGGACTCTGGATGCTACGAGGAGATTTTGAACAATGTTGTGCTTTCACACCAGGGGTTTGCGTTTAACGATTGACGACTCACCGATTTACCGGGTTTACCCGTTTTTTTTGTTTAAAATTTTAACGAAATCTGACAAAAATTCCGTTAAATTGTATAACCGGTATTTCACACACCATTTTAGACATTTTAGACGTTTTACTTTTGTTCTACTTTTTGCTCCAACTCTTCCTCATGAAAATGCATTTTGCACGAATTTTTTGGACGCTTTCGCAACTTCGTTGCGATACCAAACAAACTTTCTACTTAATTGAATCCGTGGAATTAGGCAGTCAATGTCGTCCTCGGGTTTGAAGAATTGTTGCCATTTTTCCTTTTCCATCACCAATACATTTGCGTGCGGCCCCATTTTCAGCTGTAGTTTCGCGTTTTTGGAATTCCTAGACCGGCTCTTACGTATGATTGGTACATATTAGCTCTTCATACTTAGAAACCAGTCAGTTTTCCCAGATTTTGTTTGTGATAGTTGTTTTATAAGTGGGGTTGAAAATGCAAGGAAAACGCGAATAAAGCACTTGGAAGCACAAATAATGCGAGAAAGCAAGGTCAAGAAACGAAATAAGAGAGGAGAAAAGCTTCTTCCTTTCCTCCGCAAGTTTTCTGGAAAGCAGGACGGGTTCTGTTATGTCTGGCGGAGGCGATGTTGGACGCTGGACGGTTTAGTAGTACCGTTTATTAGCAGAATAGTCGTGAACAAAAACTGAACAAAAGAGGTCGCTTATATACAGCAATTTTCCCGTGACGCGTGACGGGTACATTGTAGCCAAAACCGCGTCAGTGAAGATCAACAGATGTTTGCTTGACTTCCTATATAACAGATTCTTCGCGCAGCATGAGGTGATGATTGTAGGACTACCCTAAGTCAACGTTTTGCTCGCCAAATTGAAAGGGCGTGGCTGCAGGTACTGCCATTGCCTCGCTTTTATTGAGTTTCATGCCCATTTCATGTGAACGATTAGAAGGAGCTTTTTTAGAAGAAGTACACTCAGTATACTAGTGAAACAGTGAGCATATAGACATCTAAGCAAGAAAATAAATAAAAAAGAGAAGAAGCCGTTATTTTCGCCAGTTATTATATATGAGGTTAGTACATACAAGAACTGGTACTTCAAAATCTATTGCATTTGACCGAGCAGGTCTAACTCTGTCCAAAATGTACTCTTCAAAAATGGGAACAAATATAAAACCCCAAAACTCATTCGAACCTCAAGCAAATGGGTGTACAGTATGGTACCAGGTGCTTCAAGAAGAAAATCAAAGTGGTCAATTGCTGAAAAGTCGTAAAGGAATGATTGACAGTGCCAATCCCTTTTTGGAAGAATTAGGGAGGTTAAAGACAAGATGGACCACTTTTAATGTAGTACGAGAAATGCGCTTTTAAATACACATGTTCCTTATACATTTCCTTTGGAATGCAGAGAAGAAAGAGCTTAATAATTGAAATCTATGTTACTTGGGTAGCAAAAACAAAAATACTCAATGCTGAAAACTCCGATTCGATTAAAATTTGATCAACGATCTGTGGCTGTTTATTTGAATCTCTGCTGTTTCTGCAGTAAAAACGTGAACTCCTGGGACAAAAGAAACCATTTTTTGAAACAGGCAGGACTTTGTAAATAACTTATAAAGGTGAATCGTACCAACTGCATGACCTGAGTCCCTCATTAAAACGCGCAGTTTCCCGAAACAATTTTAGCAGTATATAAGAATGCTGGGCTGTAAAAGTCTACCTAGCCTAGTTTTGTATAAAGTTTTGCTAAGACAAATGAAAAGGATAGGCAACATTTCACAAGCTAAACGATCTAGGCATGGTAAGACATTTGTTATTTTGGAGTCTTGTTGTTACTATTCGAGTTTAAAATCTTCATAAATTTCTCGTTTACACAACTTGGTTGATGGTAGATGGACTGTTGTTATTTGTTGTAAAGATGAGGACATCGCCTTATAATCATATACACTGCTGGACATAATGATAGATCCACTCGAAAGCTTAATTTTTTCAAAACCTGTAAAGTATTTTTCGTCCAGTAGTCGGGCCATTTACCAAGCTAAAAAATAACAACAAGAACTGGCCTCGTAAATATCGAATTTCCAGAAAAATTCCATTTTTATGGAATATTGCGTTTGACGGCTGGTCATAATGATAGGTCCACTCAGTAATACTTGTCGTGTTCATCCTCCATCGGTGATTGGTAGAGGAACTCGCCTTTGGGATTTCGAGGAAGGCTCCATTAATGGCATGAAGAGCTGCGGCATGAGCAACCGTAGCATTGTTAAGAGAATTGGATGTTCCCATCATGTCGTCAACTCGTATGTGGACAATCCAGATGCGTACGGTGCCACGAAGCCCACAGCAAGAAAACTAAGCACGACAGAGCGAGACAGAAGAGCAATATAGCGAGTAGCATCGAACTCCTTGTCGACGTCCGCCCAGATCAGAGCAAACCTCATCCTGGAAGTTTCCTCCAGAACAGTGCGACACATCTTATCGAGAAGCACACACATCGTACGTCGACGTATGGGCTGTGACCCATTCATTACTGCCGCGAATCGTCAAAATCGAGTTCTTTTTGCACGTCAAAACATACGCACCTACTGGCCAAAGGTAATGCAGTTCTCGTTTCATAGCGTCTGCTATTTTCTCGGTTTCAGATAGTGTGATCCGATGAAAAGAAGTTTAATTGTGAAGGACCCGATGGGTTTCGCAACTACTTGCACGATATGAGGAAGGCGAACTCTTTTTTTACAAAACGCAACCTCTGTGGTGGTGGAGTGATGGTGTGGGCAGCCATCTGTTCGACTGGACGAGTCAAATCACTCTTCGTTCCGAAGAAGATGAATTCGGCCCAGCACCAGTTTGCTTTGGAACATGGCCTTCTTCGTTTCTGGAGGAGAAATTCACAACGAAATTTGATATTTCCATAGGATAACGCCCCGATTCATGTGAGTAGTAGCACTAGAGAGTAGCTGCAACGTCATCATATTCCGACTTTGAATTGGCCGGCCAGTTCGCCAGACCTCAATCCGGTAGGAAACATTTGGGGCTATACGGTACGCTATATCTACATGAATAATAAGCAGTAAGACCGCTGAGCTAAAAAAGGCGATTGTGGAGGCCCGGCATGCCGTTGACGGCAACCTCGTGAATAAGCTGATTTCAAGTATGACCAATTGTTTAGATCAAGTCATTGAACGTCGAGGAGACAGATCACTGCTATTGTTGTTCCTGTTTAAATTTGTTGTTGTAAACCATGTAGAACTTTCTATTGCTTTGTGAGTCTGAAGTATGGCTCCTTAAGGAAGGCAAAAGATTTTAGTGAAGAAAATAAAGTTTTCATAAAGCTTGTTTTTTCAACTTAGAAGTTCTTCTTGTTATATCTTTACTCTTTCTGTGACATTGTAACTGTAGTGAAATGTTGTTCGAAGCGGCTCACAATTCCTAGAAAAACAAAAAAAAAACAAACATTTGAGTGGATCTATCATTATGTCCAGCAGTGTAATTGACATGTAAATAGAGTCGAAAAAAAGCATTAAAAAGAGATCCGGCTTTTTGCAGTTTAAAATACAGTCAAACCGACTGCAGCTAAAGAAAATTTATTTGCCGAGTTTATTGATTTTTTATTCATGTTATATAGTTCATTCTATTTTCAGGAAAATTTTTTCGTTAAAAATGGTTGTTAAAAATTTGCAGAAAAATATATAACGCACACTCTTGTTCCACACACCAGAAAAAAAAAACTTTCCAAACGCCGTGGATTTTCGAGCAAGGCAACGAACCGAAACATGTTTCGAAGGTGATGAGGAGGAGTGCTGCTATGAAAATGGATTTCACCTTATGTCGTGCCGTTCTCAGTCACTGGATCTGAACCGAATCGAACACCTTTGGGAACACCTTGCCATAAGTTTAGCAGGTCTCAAAGCAAGGAACAAGGCCGGAAAGTGTGAACAATTAAGGCCGAAATGGGAAGGTATCGGACTCGACGTGATCAACAGACTTCTACATTCCGAGGAGATGTGAAGCTGTAAACAAAGAAAAGGTTTTGAAATTCGCTGCTAATAAAGCTACATTGTCTCATGTATCACTTTTCTGACTTGCGTAATAAAGAACTCTGCTGAAGTTCTGTAACCTATGTGATAGATTTCACGGCTTTTCCGTTTTTATGCTTGAAACAGAAAATACCGACATAGAGCGGCAGTGATGATGCGATATAAGATTTTTTAATTGTCAACATGTCCAAATTCCACATTTTTAAAGCTGGTCGGCGCGAATTCTGGCTAAAAATGCAAGCGTTTACAGACTTTTGAACGTCACTGTAGCATCAAATTTGTATCGAATCTGGTTATTTTGTGGCTGGTAGGTCCTTCAAGTAGTTCGTGAGGATCACTGCCTCTGGAAGCTTTGAAAAGCATGTTTTCCGGAACTGTGTAAGAAAAGATTGAGCCCTTTTCCGAATAGGATTATTGTAGCGTGTATGACTCATGCGTAAAAGAAACAATTTATTTCTTCGGCTCAGCTGGATTTGAGTTCCTTAGCGCTTCCTCTGTCGCGCTGATGATTTGATTCGGACTTTTCGGAGGGGCGGGCGTCGGTGTAGTCGTGGCCGCAATAGCCGCCTTCGCAGCCTCCTCCACGCTTCTCGGCTTCGGATTCACACCACTGAGACTTTCTGAATTCTTGAGGCTCGAATTGGAGTCCGACGTCCCAACACCTGCCTCCTTAACAACAGGTGATTGTCTCTTGGATCGCACTACGAGCGGTTGTGGTGGCTTCTCAACCAAGGAGGATGAATGCGAGGTAGAAGTTTCATTCGGGGTTTTCTTCTGAGGAGACGCGATCGATGCCGTTTTAGCTACGGTGCTAGCCGAGCTGGACCTCTGTGCAACTACCTCAGGCTTGACAGATGCTGGTAGAAGAGAGATCGGTTTGGGAGTATTAGGTCTCGCTGTATTCATGGCGCTGGACTGTGGCGAAGACACGGTCTTTTTCGCCGCATCCGTGTCTTTAGGTGGAGTTTTGAAGGATGGTGCTTGCGCATTCCTAGAAGCGATAGGCGGAGCTGGCGTAATATCTCGCTTCCTACTTGGTGATTGAACTTGATGAGGAGCAGGGGACGAAGTCGGCTTGGTAATCGACGGTGACTGGTGGTTGGTGTTTTCCTCCTTCTTGGCTGCCTCTTTTGGTGGACTAATTTTGCTCTCCGCCGGCTTTGTGGGCATCTTTGTTGAAGATGTGCTCTTGGGAAGTGGCGGAGGCGGCACCAGTGGTTCCTCGTTGTCCACCAAAGCAAGCAAATTGGACTTTCTTTGTGGATCACCTAGAAGCGAGTGTTAAGCAAAGCAAGCGCCTTGAGCCCGTTGACTAGGCCCATACCTTTCAGATCCGAGGAAGTACTGCTTTGAGGGCCTATGAGCGACCAATCGTCATTGTTGGAAACTTTGGCCGACTTTGGAATTCGAGCACCTAGAGATTAGAGTAGAGATGCTAACCATAAGATAGGGAATTCGGAAAGTGCCTCCCTAGAAGTCAACGCTTCAATCATTCACTCACATGGATCAGGGCTCTTGGCATTGGCGTTCGTGTCTGCCATCATCTTCTCAAGCAGCTGTCGCTTCTCTTCGTTCAGTCGATTTGTGTCAAGGCGAGGCTTCAGCGTGATGAACGACAGTTCCAGGCGGCGACTCACTTTCATGATCTCAAAGAACCCAATTCTTGAGCAGGCGTGACATTCGCGCAGAAAAGACAAACCGAAGCTGCGTTTCCGTCCGTGCCGCAGTAGTTGGGAGCCGAAAAGACCGTCACCAACTTCCGATCGAAGAGAAATTGATGTCCTCCCTAAAGTGTAAAGCCTCCTTCACGAAAAGCAAACATTACATCGAGCGGCAAAGTTGGAAGGGTCGTCACCGGGCAAAACAGGAAAAGCTGGTGTTCCTAACAGACTCACAGCGCAAAAAATTTGTTAGCATTGTCATCTGTTGTGCTTCCAAGTAGTGACACTCTGTGAAAAAGGAGGTCGGCTCGACATTTGAATTTTCGAGGGCAGCCTAATTAAAAACTCGCAATGGCGAAGGGCGTGGCCATTCTGGACGCACGTCTATTTCGGCACATTCCCACACAATAAAGCGATGCCATTGCACTACATATACTCTGAACTGATGGCAGCTTCAAGTTCCTCTTCCTAGCAGCATTTTCCCATATGTAGCGTGAGTATCTCGATATATCAGTGTGGTAAGTTGGGATTGTTGTTTGCGTTGTCGGCGCAATGCATGATAGGAGGGGGGGGGGGGAGTGCACTGACTTACGACCTCTTTTCTTACTCATTTCTCTTACCTCACTTTTATGTTCCGACGGAATCCTAAAGCTGCGGTGACAACTACCGGAATACATTTTTATATCCTTTAGTACACGAAGGGATTTTCTCAAACTTTTTAAAACAATTCAAGAAAACAAAGTCTTCTAAGAAATTAAACAAAATAACGATGGAGTAGAAGGCAAATTACAGGTTTTTTACAAAATAATAATAGTGTTTTCTCGTACATCATTCTTTAACCTACTGTATTTCGTGTATAAATCATTAAATTTTCATGCTGTTTTCTATCATTTCAAAGCTTTTATTTATTTATTTATTTATTTATGAATACGTCTGACAAAAACGTGCCAAACACAAGCATAAGTGGGAAGCAAAAAACAGAAGAACCACTGCAAACTGAACAAAACACTACGAAAGATAGGCGAGAAGACCAAAAGGGCTGAAAAAAGAACAGATATGAAGAGTAATCAAGGGTGGTGATAAGGCCAATTCCTGAGGCCGGATTCATCAACGACTTACAGCAGTTTAACAGAGAAAATTACGGCCGAAATCCTTGACAGCGCAGCTTATCGAGCGATATGGTGAGCGATGAGCCGCGTTATCGGAGTTTTCCGCTGTTAATTCCCTGTTATGTAAGTCGTTGATGAATCCGACCCCTGGAAGCTATACATTGACTACGCCAAGCATGGCTGCAGATTGCAGAGGGCAAAATGGGCAAACACCGAACTTCGGGAGATAAATGCAATGCGAAGTATTGCAACGGAGTAAGATCTGGCAATGAGCACTTTGGTGAGTGAAAGCTGGACCCGAGGCCACATCCGAGCCGCAACACGGCGCAGGAGGCAGGAGGATACAACGAAGGATATAACGAAACACGACTCTGAATTTATTAGGTTCAGGAGCCTGCAGAGTGGCAACGAAGAAGCAGGTCCAAAGCAGGTAGCATAGAAGCAGGCCGAGTAAGAATTAGGCAGATGGTGTTGTATAAGTGCTAACCCATGATGACAGGAAACCAGTGGCACTAGTGGCACTAGGCACAGAATACGGCATAGCGCCATGAATTCAGAAGTGTGCGTAAACGTATGCCACTATTCCCGTATATTCAATGAGCCCAGTTTTGCAGCTTGTAAGTAAGCCATGTGGAAAGAAGATGTCGGAGGGCACCCTCCTCCGCAGCATATTCGTCTGATCGTGGAAAAAAATGCCATGGAACAAGGTGTTGTTTAATGGTTGTTTGTTTTGGTCCTCACCTGCTTCAATTTTGATTCTTTGGGAATTTGTAGAAAATTTTGGCGAATGTTCAAGGCGCTCTAGGGAGCAAAATTGCATCATTCTGCCTCATTAGTTCAAGCCTGGACTGAATACAATACAATAAAGGAAAGCATAATAACAGCTCGCTACTTGCGCAACGGCCAAGCGAAAAACGGATTGCCTCGAAGGGGATAAGAGTCGACGTCTAAGAAAGGCTCACAGTGTTGCGGTTAGTGATGTCAATGTTAGGGCGCTAGCTGTAGTGTTACGTACTTTAAATTTCGTGACCTTGGATGTATAAGTAGAACCCAAGAATTTGCAAACTATAAATGTAGTGGGAATCTATACCATTTGCGCTTCAAATTGTACTCTTTTCACGTCAAATTGGACGCTCTTCAAAACAGACGTGGTGTTTTTAAAATCAAAGTGAACCTCTTCCAAACTGAGAATGCTTAAAGGTTAAACTACAGTCTCCAAAAGATGGTTAAAATAATTTTTGTTGAAGGAAAATTTGGCGTGAATTATTTAAAAGATGGGATCGCGCCATGCATTCAAAAGCTCGTCGCGATTTTTGATAGCGTAAATGTTGCTCACGTGAAGCACCAAAGTGAGGATATCCGTGTTTTTTACTATTGTTGTATCATTTACAGATGTGATACTCAATGAAAACCGAAGTTTTACTATCAATCGAATAAAAATCGCAACGTCATGGCGAGGGGAGGGGTAGTCTCTTCTTTTGGCATTAAAAAATAGCAGTCTTCCTGCTCTTTAAAACAGGCTCTAAACCATGATTTTTCCTTAAAAAAAGAGTTTTATAAAAATTCGAACAATGTGTTCACTTAATGGTTAATTTTATTACAACTTCAATGAAAGTCATACTCAAATTTTCATTGAACAAAAGTTTTTCTAACCTCTTTGGTGAGTGCTGATCCTAATGTGGAATTAGCTCGCTGTGATTTGGAAGATGTTCAGTTTGATTTCAAAAGCGTTAGTCTTGTTTGGACGAGTGTCCAGTTTGACGTGAAAATGGCATGTATGAGCATAAACACTAAAAGCGCTGCTCTGCGAACACATTTCCAGTCATGCAAAAGCATCTGTTGCCTGCGAAATGCATCATTGCATAGAACAATTAGTTCGAATGGCAACTTCGAAATGTTCTGTTTCATGTTCCCGTTTTCGTTTTCGGTTTTTCTGTTTTCTGAGGAACGCGAATTTATGTTTTATGTTTTCCAAAAAATTCAACATTTCAGACCATCCCTGAACCACACCTCGTGGGATCAACCGGGCTTAACCGTCTGTCGGAATGAGGGACTTGGACATTACGGTTGTCCTGCTTCATCGGGTTGCATCTAGCGAAGTTCCTCGAGGGGACACCCACTAACTCAGCCATGGAGAGAAATTGCTAATCGCTGCGAACAACTCTAGCATCGAAGCGATTTCTCATTACTGCTCCAATATCTTCTAGGTTTGAGCAAAGCGAAATTGCCATTTGCCTAATAAAAGTAAGGGACCCATATATGTTTCACAAATTTTGGGCGATCGCCATATGAGACAACTACATACTGCTGCAAAGCACCCACTAAGCGACAGCAATCATTCTTAACGTTCTCTCGGTTGTGCTGAGGTTCCTTGGCTGACTTTCATTGTAATATTGCTGACTTTTTTACATATGAAAGCGAAAGTTTGCCAAACTAAATCCGTTCACTTTACCGCCATTTAAATGTATATGTTTAGCCAAGAAGCAGCTTACCCGGACTACTTCGTGGGCTCGAACAACCATGGAAATGTCTAGTAGTTCGCAGAGATTGCTGACTGTATCTCCTCCGAAAATGTAGGATGTTGCTCGAATCTAAACGCGTGGGTGACGTTTAAGATCAGTTTAAGAAATTAAAAGAGTGATCGATAAAATGGGCTTGATGGAGCTGAAAAAGATTGTTCTACCGCCTTTCCAGAATAACTGTGAGAGCCTGCGAAAACGTTATCATTAATCACTATCAATTCATGCAATAGTTGCTGCTTTGAAGCAATAGTTCGTGATCGCAGGCAACAGACCCATACATTTCGAGTCCTCCCTGCAGTCTTCTTTCACTGGAAGTTTATCTTGCTGCGACGAAGAAACATAAAAAGCGCGTCAGAGAGCGCTGCTGCTAGTCGCATCTAAGAACATTTCTATAAAATCTGCTTAGACGTTACATTGAAATTTGGCGCTGACTATGAGCGGCTAGGAGAATATGTATGTAATGCTGCCACAAACTCCGCGTGATGATGCACAAATGGACATCTCAGAACACACTGCCAACTACTAAGTGTTTCTTAGGTGTTTGTAAAGATCTGTTCTAGTCGAAGAGGGTTCGCCTTCTTTATAGGTAGGGAAGGACATTTGAGTGTGGTGCAGTTAGGATAAAACACCTAATTATGGACGAGAATCTTGGTGAATTCACTCTTTAGACGTCCACCAAGAACAAATGGTAAGGAACGACGTTATTCAATCATCTTCTGCGATCAGCCACACACCACACTCAAATGTCCTTCCCTACCTATAAAGAATCAGTCACGTATCGTGATTATAAGGGATGTCGTGCACGCAGTTTGAATGCGCATTTGGCCTACACAACGACTTGCGATGGCCAGACGACGGACAAGTCGGTGTCTTGTCCTTCCTAGACAAGTGTGACACCAATTCACCGACCCCGAAAGGATGGGAGGTTTGTTGGCTTATACGGGAAATCCGAGCCAAGAACCAAGAATCGGGTGAGCGAAACAGCATCCTCCAACTGCGCTACCACGCGCCTACGGCCCCACTAGGAACATTATTCCAGTGGTACTGGAACAAACATTATTCTGCTGTTGACTATGTCGTCATTCAGCCTTGCGTTAGTTGTTACAGTTTTTCCTTACATACCAGTGTTTTGTGTCAGATTTCGTTTCAATGGTTGAAAACAGAGGTAATCTTACGAAGTTCTTTCCTGTTAGGATAGATACGAAAGAGAAATGAAATCTTGGAAGGAATCCAACAAATGTGAGTATTGAAGCCGTGTTCGATTGGAAACCCACTGCGTTGAACTGGAAGCCAGTGCACGCATCAGAGGACGGATCAGACCACATTAAGTCGACAGCGACACCCTCGTCACATGCTCGAGGCGACTTCGGTTTCTGAAATCGAGGGCTTACTTCATCCTAATTTTCACAGAAAATCTAGCACCGAGGTAGCAAGGCGAATCACTGCTTAACTATACATGACTATATGGAAGTGGTAAGCTAGATCTCGCGGCACATCTCAAGTAGCTGGCCCTTTATTCTACGACATCTTTTAACAGGCGTCGCAATAAGAAAACATCAGGGGATAGGAACGATTCGAATTTTTACTTGCGTAAGCACTTCAAATCATACAATTCGGCCTAGGTACCGCATCGTGCTATAATTTCACCGTTTCATCTTAGGCAAGAACTGTTGAAAGGGTCGTTGTACATGTGTGAAAGAAACTCTGATATAGTCGCAGCTCGAGCCGTACCTGCAGAGTCACCAACGAATCCCAATTCTGAATCTCTGGAGAGATTCCACCGTGCATGCATAGAAGGCGGCTGCTAACAATCGCACAAAGCGGTAGCTCGTTGAAAACCTGTAAAAGATTTCACACTCTAAATAACTATATAACCCATTTGTAGTTCATAGTGGTATCCCTGTTCCTCTTACGGTTTCGTTACTTATTGCAGTTGCTTCAAATGCTCTTGATGGTTGCTGTGTCATTTTCTGCATCCCGAATGCACTTTTGGTGCACTCACAAATAAACGAAGAAATACAGCTAACAGTGCCTCACACAGAATGTACAAAACAGTTTTCTTTTTTTTGGAACGCATCTAAAACTGGATGTGTGTTTTTGTGGAAAATCTGCGTATTTCTGATTTGCATGCGCTCTTAACAGCGCTAGATCCAAAACTTTTGCCGGCCCACATGCATGGCGAGAGTGTATATATGTGGGAACCTCCGCTGACAAACTGGAGAGTGTATGGTACTGGTTTCAATCATTATCAATGGCCCAGAACCGCTTTCGCGTTCTCGAGAAAGGTATGAGCTTCAACAGCGCGGGTACACATATACCTTCTTCAGACTCTTACCCGTCTAAATTCCGAAAAATTCTTTCAACTGCAGGATCTTATTGTTAGCGAACTTTGTCGCGAGCCGTGAGCTGTTTCCTCTCAACAGCGCAGGTTCCACAAGGTGAAAGAGATGCCCTTGCCTGATCTCGTGAAGGATGAGGCCAATCACTGTCTTCTCGAAGTGCCAAAGGTTCGGTTATCAGTCTGCTTTCGTTGTCACAGTGTTTACATCTCGATGCCCGATTAAGTGGCTGGTAAGAGGAAGTCAAAGTGACACCTTCGAATCCACCTAGAAGGGAATGAAATTCCATCGCGTAGGCCAGCCAGTGCAATGCACGACATCGACGCGGCAAAGAAGTATACTATACGGCGTCGCACGATCCCAAAGCGAGCTGCTCCCGCTCAGCCCTGGAAACCGTTGCATGTCCATCGCCCCTCCCATACAAGTTCCGGTGAGAACTTTCAGATATCGTTAGACTCGCCTCTTCGGATATACACAAATCCGTTTACAATCCCTTTGTGCACCACCAGATTCAATTCCTTCTAGGATGCGCCACGAATTCTATTGAGTTGTTCCATAATTGATTTGCGTGGCTCACATGGTTATATTCTATTTTAAAGGCTAGACTTTAGACTTCCTTCTAGACTATCTTCTCTTCTTAATTCAGCTGAAAATGGACAATGAAAAAGAGCATCATCGGCATATTTTACTGTTTTATTTCCGAAAGCGCAAAAATACGGTGCAAGATCGGAAGAAATTACGTAACGTTTGTGGTTCGGACTGCCCTACTAAACACTAGTGTCGCTGTTGGATTGCTCGCTTTCACTCTGGAAATTTTATGGTGGAAGATGCACCGCAGATGCAGATGGACGTACAATCACTAATGAATACGACAGAATAAAGGCGTCAATGGAAGCTAACCAGCATATGACAACTCGAGAGATGGCTGAGATGCTTGACATATCGAACTCAACCGTTTACTTGCAATTACAACAGCTTGGTTAAGTGAACAAACCGGATGTTTGGTTTTCTTATAAATTAAAGGAAATCCACTTCACCAAACGCATCAGCACATGCGAGGACGTAGGATACTTTGAGCTGCTTCCAAAAAACCAAACTATTGGCTCGAATGTTTACTGTCGCAAACTATCGAAACTGAACGAAGAGATCAAGAAATAAGGCCCTGAACTGGTCAATCGCAAAGGCGCAATGTTTCACGCCAGACCCCACATTGATATGCCGTCAAAAATTAGCAGAGCTCAGTTGGGAACTGCTGCCACATCCACCCTATAGCCCTGACCTAGCGCCATCAGATTATCATTATCAGATTATCAAAAGTTTTACGACGCAACTGGTTTTGAAGGGGTCTCGCCCCTTCAAAACCAGTTGCGATATTATTTAAAGATATTATTTGAAGATATCTTTCGTCTGCCGATGCTCCTGCTTGTTATGGTGTATTTCTACGGGATAGGTAGGAAAGGACATTTAGGGGTATTGCAGTTAGGATAAAACCTAATTATGGAGGAGATCCTTGGTAACCCCACTCTTTAACGTTCTACCAAGGATAAACATTAAGGAACGGAGTTACTCTATCCCTTCTGGGATCAGCCCTTTTAATTATATGGGATGTTGTGAACGCGATTCGAATGCGTAGACCATACAATGACTAGTGGTGACCGGCCGATGAACATGTCAGCGCTTTATCCTTCCCATGTAAAAAGGGCCAGGCCTTCCCTTCCTCTTAACCCCATGCTGGAGTGGTTTCTTTTGGTTACCATTTCACCAACCTCGGAGGGATGGAGAGCTTGGTTGGCCTGGGCGGGAAGGCCGAACTAGGAGCCTGGTATCGGGCACACTCGACACCCGGCACCTCCTACGGCTGTGCTGCAGGCGCCTATCCCGAATCCATGCTTTCCAAGTTTCCCGAGCGCTACTTTCCTGGCGGCCCTCTTTACCATTAGTCGTGTACGTGCATGAAGCATATGCTTTGCTTTGCTTTGATACTTTGATGGTCCTTTTGTCGGCTGGAGGTCTTCTCAGCGGGGACCACAACTCTTCCAGACCGCTCGATCTCTGGCTGTTTGCATCCAGTGAGGCAGACTCCGCTCTCTGAAAGATCTTGAGAATGAGTCTGCCCATCGCGTTGGCGGTCGTCCCAGTGGTCTCTTATGGTCTCTCGGGAGCCATTCTGTGACACGGAGACTCCATCTATCGTCCTTTCGTCGAAGCAGGTGTCCGGCCCAGCGATATTTGGACTTCTTCATGTACTGCAGCGGGTCTGCTAATTGCGACTTCTCCCGTAGCTCCGAGCTTCGTAGGCCTTCTTGCCATTGCTGACGAAGGCTTGTCCTTAGAAGACATCTCTCCAGTGCACGATGCGTAGTTTGCATCGCTCTGGCTATTGTCTTGTTGTCGGGCCAGGTTTCCGTCGCGTAACACATCGCAGGCAGTACAGAGGCATTGAATATCGAGGCCCTGACGCCGGGATCCCTGACCTGATCAGTGACTTCGCGAATCGAACTGAAGGCTGCCCATGCTGCGCGTCTCCTGCGGGCGATTTCAGGAGCGAGGTCGTTATCCATGTTCAGCTCTCTTCCCAGATAGACGTAGGAGTCGACCTGTTGTAGAGCGACTCCATTTAACCTTACGAGTCCCGTGTCACACCACTGGTTGACCATAAACCGCGTTTTGGACATATTCATGTCCAATCCAATCTTCATACCTGCCACATTGAGCTCGTTCAGCATTTCCTCGACTTCTGCCGTGCTGGTAGAGATGAGAACAATATCGTCGACGAAGCGAAGGTTGCCGATCCGTTTACCGTCGACAAGGTAGCCTTTATCGTCCCAGTTCAAGTCTTTCATGGCATCCTGGAGTGCCGCTGTAAATAGCTTAGGAAAAATCGTGTCTCCCTGCCGTACTCCTTTCCCGATAGGAATTTTAAGCTTTCGATCGAACAGCTGGATGGTAGTCGATGTGTTCGAGAAGCATTCGTCGAGAAGTCGGATGTAGGGCGATGGTATACCAGCGTGCACAAGTGCGTTCAAGACGGTGTTGATTTCCACAAAGTCGAACGCTTCCCTGTAATCCACGAAGACAAGGACAAGTGGGAGGTGGTATTCGCGGCTCCTCTCGATGAGCTGTGAGACAGTCTGAATATGGTCCATGCAGGAGAAATCCTTGCGAAACCCTGCTTGCTCCACTGGCTGATATTCATCCAAGCAACGCTCCATGCGGTTAAGCAGTATCTTGGTGAAGATCTTGTACACAACCGAGAGAAGACTGATGGGTCGATAGTTGTTGATATCCTCCTGCTGGCCTTTTTTGAAGATTAAAATTGTTTTCGACTCCTTCCATGAGTCTGGAATCCTACCAAGTCGAAGGTAGTGGTTCAAGTGCTTGGCAAGAAGTGAGCAGAGGGCACTGCAACCCGCACGAAGAAGATCAGCAGAAATGCCGTCCGGTCCGGGAGCAGTGCCCGGCTTCATCCTTCTGATGGCATGAGCAACTTCTGATTCCAGAATGGGAGGTACTTCCTCAGCTGGTGGCATCAAGCATTTCGGGACAGTGATGGAAGAACGGAACAGATCTGTGTAGAATTCTTGAACGATGGCCTCCATCGCTCTTCGAGACGTTTGCGTTGTTCCATCCTTATCCATAAGGGCTGACATTATTGCCTTCTGATCGCAGAGATCTCGTTTGCAGCGCTTTATGCTTGAACCTTTCCCAGCGGCTTCTAACAGCTTCAATCTTCTGTAGGTTTGAATGGACTCCTTCACTGCAATTCGACAGGCCTTCGAGATAGTGACATTTTCAAGATGGGAAGCGTTAGGATCCAGTTTAACAGCTCTTCTTTGCTCCAAGAGCTTAATCGCATGTGCGTTGAGTCTTGAAGCAGACGGTGATGTGGCTCCGCAAGAGCTGCTCACATTTCAACAGTCCTTTGGAGAGAAGGTCGTAGTCTTCCGATGGATCTTCAAGAAGATTCCAATCATACGACTTTATTGCATATTCCACCTCCTCAGATTTGAATGTGGGGATCCTCACCGGTGCCGGTTTATGAGTGTCACGCTTGAACATCCTCTTTTTGAGAGTCAGCTTCGCACGGACAAGACGGTGATCCGAGCCGGTGTCAAATGAAGGCAGCACGGAGACGTCAAACAGACTCCAGCGTCTGTTTGTAAGAACATGGTCGATCTCCGAACGTGTTTCTCCATTTGGGCTTTCCCAGGTCCATCGTCGGTTTGAAGGCTTCTTAAACATAGAATTTCCATGGTAGAGACGGCACGCGGATAGGAAGTCTATCAGGCTCTCCGTTTTCGTTCCTTGAGGAAGTTCCATGTGGTCCTAGCCTCCATTCGTCGTGATCATTCGTACCGACGATTGCGTTAGGCCTATGGTATACTCCCGTCCGCTGGTGCGACGCGGGAGTGCACAGCGACGCGACGGCTCGCGATGCGCGTCGCGAGCCGTCGCCATCGCTGAGGCTAACATAGTTCACGCAGTTCTGCAGACGGAGACTTTTGCAGAATTTTAGCGAATCAGCTGATCCAGCGCATGACGAAATCGTGCTTTGTCCATCACACCCACCGCGGGTCCTGCCGTGAATTCGCTCAAGAGCCCAGTCATACTGAGAGCATCGTGCTGCAGGAATGTTCAGACAAATGCAACGGGGGAGCGTGAGGTACAGGAAAAAAAGTCGAACGCTTTAATCGCCGTCGGACCCCAATCTACGAGTCTTCCCTTTCTCAAAACGAGTTTACATAGATTTTTCATGTAACAAAGAAGTTCTCGAAACTAAAACTGGGAGAGTTATGAGCATACGACGGATTACGGCGGACTAATCCGTCACAACTCCTTTTTGACCGTGCGAAGCGAGCGCTATTGTACGAGAGCATTGCCTAGCTTCTCTGCTATCTTAACAATCTTCTAGATCCAGACACGTGCCGGGAGAGCGAAAATACATGCAATTACCTCATTCCTTGGAAACTCAACAACGTGCAGATAAAACTACACATCCAGTGGTATAAAGGTTATAAACAGAGGCTCCGTCTTCGGTCTGTACGCTCTAACCGTGACTCAAGCGGAAACTGCATTGCTCCGGCACAGAAATGTAGATTTCGGTGCCGGCGAGAAAGCTCAGAGGCGAAAAAAGAATGCGAGAATCGGCATAAAAATGATAAAAATGGCCTAGAAAAATACCTCCTCAAAAAACTAGCTGTTTAAGCCGTCGAAAAAACCCAAAATGAGTCCAGCCACGACGAGAACCCTACGAGGAGAACAACAGAGACATCACATGACCACCCAACATCACCAAACGTGTGTTGAAATTGCTGTGGTATGGTCACGAATCAAGGAAGTGTTGAAATAAGTGAGCAGAAGTGCATAGAATAGGGCACGACAAGCGCTCCCCCTCCGCGACCATCGCTGCTCGTCGCAGTGCACTGCGCCGCGACGAGCGACAGGCTGCGATGGTCGTCGCACGGGAGTATGTTTCACTCCCGCGACGCGGAAGTATAACACCCCTCTGCGACGCATCGCGGGAGCGATGGCGCGTCAACTGACAACCGCGCCCCACTGCGCCGTCCGCCACTGCAGCGAAGGCGCGCCGTTGACAGTTTTCCCGCGCCCGTCGCTGGAGCGACGCGGGAGTATACCATAGGCCTTAAAGTCAACAACGACAACTTTGTAGTAGCTCTTCTCATCGTTGACAGTCCTTTCGAACAGCTTGTAGAATTCCTCCTTTTCTTCATCTGTGGCCGCAGATGTTGGAGCATATCCATTTATGATGGAGATGGTTCCTTGATCTTTGGTTTCCAGACGAAGAACAGCTACTCGCGGACTGATGATCTTGTAAGAGTCTGCTAGGTGGTGCACTGTCGAATTGACGAGAAATCCAACTCCGCCAATATTCTTTCTGTCCACCTTTGCTTCGATAATGAGAAGCTCGTTGTGGTCGGTCCTTCTTATGGTTTCCGTTCTGCCTTTCGTTTCCTGCAGGGCGATAACGTCGTATTTGATATTGCGGCTTCTGTAAAGCAGTGTCCGAAGATCCTGCTCAGATGCGATCGAACGACAGTTATAAGTGCAGACGAATAGGCAGTTTCCGTGTCGTGGTGGGAGGCAGTTTCCGGTAGTCCGATTCCAATGACGTCCTGATAGTTTAACTCCGAGATTAGATGGCCCTCGCCGGAGGTGGATGCAACCGACGTCGTAGAAGTCCACCTCCGGCGCGCGGAGGACTGGGGCACGGGTTTAGTTGTTTGAGCCATACCGGTGGTCTGGTTACTCACATGTTTCTGGCCAGGGATACAGGAGAGCCGCCCATACACGACAAAGCGTCGCTTACTGCGTGACCGTTTGTGCCGTTAGCCATCACAAAGTGATGTTCACCCCTTCACCGCGCTGAGGTGGCACATGAAGGGGCATGAAGCATATAGGACCATCCAAATCAATCTTGGCGTTCCAGATTCGGCGCCATCTTCCTTGCGCGGGGTGGACTCATTGGAATTCAGGGTGGAGCGAACGCAACTCTAAAAAAATTCTAAAAAATTTTCGGCGGTCTGACCTTGACTGGTTCAGCAGTTCCACTTCTGCAAAACATGAACAAAAACTTGTCGTCTCCCATGCACAATAGTCATCATATTCGAGAGTACTGGCTTAAACCTGTCCGCTTCATAGAAAGTACACAGCTTTAGTAGTCTTCCTAACAAGGAAACTGAAAATTGAAACTCGCCTGAAAATTCGCAAATCTGCGGGGAACCATTTTTGCGTGAAACTTCGATAGGCGAAGGCTTAGTCGAGAGATAGCAATCTAACAAGGGAACTTCTGAACGGTACGCCGGAACGGCAAGAACGAGTACTATAGGAAGATTCTCCATCCTCCAAATAGTAACAGAACATGTTTTGTTTTTGCCGAGTCCCTGAGGCAAACGAGTAGGAGGGTGTAATGGTTAAGGGTACGCAGAGCGAGCGGCAGCGCAAGATGTGGTGTCGTCGGCTGAGTGGCACAGTGGTAGAGGGTGTTCCTGAGGTCGACGGTATGGTTCCCATGCTATGGCACGTTTTTGCGCTCTTACCATAGTATCGGATTTCCATAGAGATCTCTATATCTCAACCTGTTTTTGGAGTTTGCTACGGTAAGATGTTTTTACTGCTTATTATTAGGTTGTAACGAATTAAACGGCACTGGCTCGCGCCAGTGCCGTTTAATTCGTTGTTTCATGTTGTTCCAGCGTCAAAATTTCTTACATTGACAATGAGAACAATTTATTGGAGTAAAAGTTTCACACAAAATCGCATTTGGCATATTTTGGACAGTGCTGGTGAATTACGAGGTGTCGAGAAATAATAAGTAAAAAACATCTTACCGTAGCAAACTCCAAAAATAAGTTCAGATATGGAAATCTCTGGAAATCCGATACTATGGTAAAAGTGCAAAAACGCTACGTAGCACGGGAACCGAACCCTCGACCTCACGAACCCAGGGCCTCCCCTACACCACTGCGCCACCCAGTTCACAACACCAGGATCTTGCGCTGCCTTGAAGAGCTCGCTCTGCGGACCCTTAACCATTACACCCTCGTACTCGTTTGCCTCAAGGATCGGCAAAAACAAAACATGTTCTGTTACTATTTGGAGGACGGGGATTCTCCCTATAGTACTCGTTCTTGCCGTTCCGGCGTACCGTTCAGACAGTTCCCTTGTAAGCTTATAAGAGTAGCTTACGTATAGGAGACAACAAGGTTGTGCCAGACAGCGGATCACATGTTCCCGTGGTGCGATAAAATTTTTCTGAACCTCAAACATTACAGCCAGTTTCGCTGGAGCAATGGCGTGTGGTATGTACGAAAGGGGATGCCATTCTTTATGAAGCTGTGGTCAGGGTGAAGCATGACACAGCGAGAGCACCACACAGATATGAGTGGCATGCGTGACCTCGTCCTTAAAGCTTTGGATACGTTATGCGAGGCAGCTGATACCATTCCACTTCAGCTGTCCAAGGTTATTTCACTCCTGAAGCGCCTGTTTGGTCGATCCACTCTACAAAGAGTGCTGCTTCACCTCTTGGAATTTCTTCCACATGTATATGGTTCTTTTCCTTTTCATCTCTTCGTAGAAGCCGTACAAGCGGTTCATCTTCGAGCATTCGTGATTGCCTCGCAGCAGATGGATCAGCTGAGGGTACTTGATACGATAGCACAGGAGTAGCATGATCACCTAAAGCTTTTTGCGTGAGCTGACCACTGGCAGATGCTGGGACGTTACCTCGAACGATTTCTTGCATCTGTCGACATAGTCGCCAAGGAAAAGTATTTTGTGCTGCGGTGGCGGACCAATGATGCTGAGGAAACTAAAAACAAAAGCAGTTTGCTGTGACTCCTTTGACTTGATCCCTGACTTTAACCCTTAATTATAATACAATCAACTTCGAGGGAGCAGCGTCAGAAGCTCCGCCTTTCACTCGCACATCGTTTCAGTGTGCGACGAAACAGACTTGCTTGTTTCGATGAGTGGATAATAAAATTGAATAACAGACAAGGATAATTTTCTACGAAATGCTCATTTCTCCGGACGTCGAACAAACACGAAGAAGTAACTTTGGTTCAACGGAAGTCTCCGGAAATTCAAGCTCAGCTCTCCTCGGCAGGCTAGGCAAAACTCCTTCAGGGTCGGTGAATTACTGCCAAACCTCTCTTGGAGGTGTACTAATAAGTTCTAGTCGAGTTGTGGAAGTATGACAGTGATGGACACTTTGAGCATTACGGCGTGAACGTCCTCGTCAGGGCCTGTAAATTACAATAACACTTGGAGGCAGGTTACTCGTCCGAGTGTCATTTCTGGTTACAAGACCTTCAAGTAGTCGAGGGACGAACAAGTCAACTCAACAGTCCGTGTAGAAACATGCGAAGGCTGGCTAGTCGCCCTCGGATGGACACAGATGTAGATGAGTGAAATGTGAATGGGCCTCAGTTGGGCTGTGTTTGTCATATTTCGTCGTCTTCTTATTTGCTTTGAAAGCCAATCAATTTGAGTTCATTCTTGCACCAGTAATTTCTTAACGCCAGCTTGTCTCCTCCGGGCTCAAATGAAGTTTGTTATGCCGAGACGTCAGGCAATTTATGCGTTCGTAACAATAATTGTTTCAAACCTTATGGTAACTTGCCAATCCATGCGCAAACACGGAATAGGCTCCTCCATTATCTGTGGAAAACGGGTAAAAAACGCTTTGCGAAAAATTCTCATAGAATTAACTCTAACTGGACGAAGAAGCGTCGACTTTCCAGCTCATCTGAAGCATTTATTCTCGTTTTTATATTCCCACTCCCTTCTTTTTGCTCCCATTTAAAGCTAAACTGCGGTGGTTGTTAGACGCTTTACGAAAGATTATCATTAGAAGGGTACCATCGCCACATACAATGATGTAGGCCGCTGCATATGAAATAGCCGATTTTGCCACCTCTATTTCTGGTCGATTTTTTCTGGCTAAGACTATTCTCGTTTCAGGTACTGTATATAAGTCCTGAAAGCGCGGAGTCGCCGCTTCCTTAGTGTTTATAGCCTTTTGTGACATGGATGCCTCCCGCCGAGTTATTGACGTCGATTTTTCAGTGTGACATTCAGGTGCTCTACTTATATGAATGGAAAAGTGGACGCAACGCCGCGGCTGCAGCTCATAACATCAACGCTGCATTTGCGGAGGCTTTCGCTAAGGAATGCACAATTCGTCGCTGGTTCGAAGTTCTTCGATCTGGCGATGAAAGTCTCGAAGACGAAGACCGAGGTAGGCCGCCATAACTCCTTAACGACGACCAACTCAAAGCCATGGTGGAAGCGGAACTGCATCAAACTGTGAGAGAGCTAGCATAACGTTTCGGCGTTGACGGCAGCACCATCAGTCGCCACTTGAATGCGATCGGAGAAGTGAAAAAATTGGATGAATGGACCCCGCACGAACTACCGCCCCGCAGATGCCGAAGCGCCACGACACCTGTGTGTTCGTTAAGGCTGTACAACCTAATGGAGCCTTTTTGGACAGGATCGTGACACAGCGAAAAATAGATCCTTAATGACAATCGTCGTCGCTCCGCATAGTGGCTGGACAATAATGAGAGTCCCGAGGAGATGCCGAAACCAAGTATCCATCCAAAGAGGACCACGGTGACCGTTTGGTGGACAGTAGCTGATATATGTGGTCCATTACGAGTTCTTGAAGATCGGAGAGACTATCACAGTGTAGGAGTATTGCGCCGAAATTAAAGTGATGCACCAGAGGTTGATTGGAAAACAGCCGCGTTTGGTCAATCGAAGAGGCACAATCCTATTGCATGACAACAGTTTCTGGACAACAATTTTTGAAACGCTCGTCGGCACGTTTAAAAAATTATTGTCCAGAAACAGTATCAATTGGGATACAAAACTCTGACACATTTAGCATATTCACCAGGTCGGTACTCTACCGAATATCATTTTTCCAAGCATTTACGTCGTCATGTCACAAATCAAAAATTCAGCAACCAAGACGATGTCGAAAATGACTTATGTTTTAATAATTCTCGTAGTTCTGATTTTTATAAAGATGGAATGTCTGAGTGATTATGGCATTGGAAAAATTGTACTAATTGTAAGGTGCTTATTTCGATTAATAGAATTGCTACCAAGCAAAGTTATGATCTGCAAATTTTTCAGTCAAAATTGGTCAGCTCATATGCAATGGCCTAACATCCCACACGGTACGGTTGTGGAACCACAAAAATTGGTGATTCGCAAGACGTTTCACATATAGAGAAAAGTGATATCACGAATCTATTTGCATGTGCGTGTGGCTTAAGAACAAACTTCTGTTGACCAGCCGATGAACAATTCAGCGTGCAATGTGTCTCCCTACCATGCACATCCAGCACAGTTTTACCGGTTCTAAGAAGTTGAATGCTTGGCTTCTGGATGGTCGCAAGGCCGACTTCAAATCCAGTCATGGTGACGCATGGAATTAGCTCTCCCTCCGATTACGCCACCTGCACCCAAGCTGAAATAAGTGCTCTGTCCAGACTTCCTGGGTATAATGGTTTGCAACTATTGTTCTTTGTGACTATAAGTAGAGAACGTCCAGCATGAACCTTTCGTAGTTCCTTAGCCGGCCGGCCTAAATTTCGTTGAATAACGAACGCCAAACTGGGCCAACCCTCACCGAGAGCCAGGTACCGTATAAGGGTCTATCCGTTCATTTGTCGCATAGCACCCAGGTGTCCTACAACGGATCCACAGTCTTGCACACTTGAAGCAATCGTAAGAACGCCGTAAGCGAATATTTTTGTGAGGGAGGCTTGTTAGCATTCTCAGTCCAAACTGTATGCTTTTAAAACTGATTGCGTTTCAGAAAAAATTTTCCAAATTGACGTCTTCCAAATCAAACTCACACCTTTTTAAATAGATGAAATAAGCATTATGTTTTAAAATTTGTTTTGGCCCTCCTCAACAATTGCATAACAAGAGCTGCTCAAGAAACTAGAAGCTGTGTTTGACTGCTTACAAGCATCTACTTCTTTCAGCTGCAAAAATGACTATAAACTATCTTGAAGTGTAGAAAAGCAAAAAATTGGCGTCAATTCAGAAGACTGCGCCACGTAGTTATCGATTACGCTCCTCTGATTGAAACTTAAAGACATTTCTGTAGCCGTAAGAACAAAAATGTCATGCAAATTCGAAAAGTGTATTCACGTTCTGAATATGATTCCGCATCTGACCAATATCCCATTATCCCTCATCCTCGGCTACAGTTCAGCAGTTCCACTCACTGAGACCCCTTGGGGACAAAAACGGATTCATTCAACTAAATTCATGGTTTTTCTAATTTCAATGAGGGCGAGTTACTCCTAGACGCTTGAGTATTGTTTTAACTTACGGTTAGATAACCGAGAATATCATCATAGTTGCCGGGTTAAACGAGTCTGGGAGGCACTGAATTTCTAGATTTGAAGAGGTCGGTGTGCAAGCTATTTTGGTAGAGCTACTCTTCTTACAAGTTGCAGATTTTAGCACTGAGTCGTATTTGGGTTTGTCGGATGTGGACCGACATGGATACTAGCAATTCTCTGGGAAACGTTAACCAGATGGGACATGCTGGGACTGATTTCACTTGTGGTCAGTTCGTACATCATAGCCATATTCGAGATCTATCTTCTGAGTTCCACACAACTTGCGCCAAGTTGGGATAGACGTTGTGTATATAAATAACACCACAACGACGGAATAAACGATTTGTGAGACCTTGTTAGGTTTTTTTCAATTTCTGCACTCAAACCCCTTTTTTGTGGATTCCGGATCACTAACAGTGTTCTTACATGCAAACTAAAGGTGAGCGCTGCAAGAGCATGGATATGTCTCTCATTTTGAACGCACAAAAAATGAGACTTGAACTTCTACTTACAAACTCGTGAATATGACTGTCGAAATTAGGTTCAATTTCTAAACAACTCCTAGCTTACGTATCTGATCGGCACAATTTAGCGTAGTTCCTGCTAAAGAAAAATGCTTAGTTGGTCCCCTTCTAATCTCATGACAGCGGTCTTTTGGAACTGCACTGACAGGGGAAAGGTCTGGAGCTAATGTCTGAACGGGGAGAGCGAGTCATATAGGAAGTGTTTCTTTTTTGCCAACTCGTTGAACCCAAGGAGTAGGAGGTCCCTGAAGTTACAATGGAATCGGCGCCTCACGACTTCTGGGGCATTGTACGATGCCTCTGCGGGCAAGCGGCTAGAAGCGCAGTCGATAGTGACGTTGCTTCATGCGAGGGAGGTTGGGGCTCGACTCTTCTGCGCTGGTGATATTTGCATTTCATCTGATTGGTTGAGATTTGAAGGATTCTGACGTCTTTACCATTTCCAGATTTTTTGCACAATTTTCCAGCTGCATGCTGTGGTATTCAAGATGACGATGTATAAATTTCAACACCGGTGATACACAGGTACAAAGAGCATAAAGCAGCACTGGTCGCAATGTGGGCAGCGTATAGAAGCTCCTCATAGTTTGCCTTCCTACATAGACCGACGACCTCGGGAAAAACCACCCTCCTCAGATTTTCAAAAGAGACCACGTTGTGACGTCGGAGGTGGTTAAAATGTGAAACGAGGTCTGTGGATCCTGAAAAATGACCTAAGCAGCCATCGATACACTCTTTCCCTCAGTTTTGCCTGCCACCTGAAAATGAGAGGTCTGCTGAAGGTTTTCTAGAACCTAACAACAACAATGTCCGCCGACGGTCGAGTGGTGATCCACCTACTCAATCTGAAGTGTGGCCCACCTTTAGACAAGGAATCTTTGAGGAAAGAAATCAAGCTGGCCGAACGGATGGCCAGCATACTCAAGGACTTCGAAGCACCTCAACTTGAAATTCACGAAGGCGAACAGCTATAAGTAGTGGAAGAAGAAGAAGATTGGGATCCGCAAGATGAACTGATAGACATGGAGAGGCAAGCAAACAGTGGACATACGATAATGTATTCACGTGGAATTCTTGTTTCGGAGGAAAGGGTACGTCTTCAATTGTATTTCGACTATGGAGCCGATGTCATTGCTCCATGTATGAAAGCAAACTGTGAGGAGCCTGTAGCTTTTATGCGCTCTCCGTATTGTGCCCAACTTTGTACCTGTTTACCACAGGTGTTGCACATTTATACATAATCATGTTGAATACCACTGCATGCATTTGAAAAATTAGGCAAAAAGCCTCTGGAAATGGTAAAGACGTCAGAATCCTTCAAATCTCAACCAATCAGATGAAATGCAAATATACACCAGCGCAGAAGAGTCGAGCCCCGATCTTCCTCGCATGAAGCATCATCACTATCCCCTGCGCTCCAAGCCGCTTGCCGGTAGGGGTGTCGCGGGCGTACGAGACCGCCAAACTCGTGATGCACCGTATCGCATTGTAACTTCAACGACCTCTACTCCTTGGGTTTAACGAATTGGTAAAAAAGAAAACATTTTTATGTTAAATGAGGGGTGGGGATCCTTTCTATATGACTCGCTCTCCCCGTTCAGAGATACGCTCCAGACCCTTCCCTTGAGTGATGACCACGAACTTGACACTCTTCAGCAGCTTTATTTCTTCTTGATGTTTTCGACAGAGAATCATTAACCCTGAATACGTTGATGTCATCGGCATAAATGCTGCAAAAACTTCAAGGTGACGAGAAATGTATGTCATTATTAGGAATACGGGGCATGAGAGAACGCGAACATGTTTCTTGAGCAATGCAGGGAGCTCGCTCTTTAAACAGTAACGGAATGGATACTGACTCGGCGGCTTTACCATACCGAGAGAACTTCATTTTTGCAGCGATGCTTAGGACGAGAGAGCCGAGCTGACGATCTTAGGGCCTAACCTGGCTGCGCAAATTGAGGATGACGATCTATATATATACAGTGCCCGTGTTCCCTGTGTATTCCTGACCACACATTTCACATGACGTAAGGCATACTACACCGGTTGTCATGCAATCTCCCATCCCCCCGCAGAGCAAAGTACTCAGGACGGAGTGGAGCACACTCGACCGTAGATCCGATTTTGAACCAGCCGCCCCTCAGCTTGTGGGAGACGCCTCAATCACTAACCGAATTCTGGTGTTCCTCTTTGTGAACGCACCTGCAGATCTCTGACATCGCCTGATATAACAGACACGCAGAAGGGTATATTCTCCCGCTCTCAATCGTGGCAACCTGTCAGTGGTTTTTGTCGTCAATAAATACTATTTGACTGGGTGCCCTCATGTTTTGTTTTAGCGACCTTCTGCGTCATTTTCAAAGAGAGCAGTTTCTGCTCCTTATCAGACGACGACACTGCGAAGACCCTTCAGAACATATTTTTGACAACACCTTGTTCCCATTTGCGAATGACAAATGGCCCTCGTCGGCAACCACCTGCAAGGTTTGGCCAGTGCGTTGCGCCTAGGACATCTGTTCTCGTTCCTGCTTTCCTTGACAGTTGTACCCTTATGAAGAAGCGGCGTTTGTAGAGCGTTTGATTTTTTTGCTCCTTTTTCTTCCAACTTTATATTTCAATGGAGCCCTACTGCTGGAGGGCGTCAAGCAAGGGGGCGCAACATGCTACCCTACCACGAGCTCTGAATTAACTGCCTACAAGGAAATAATGCCCCCCCCCCCTAACGCGCATAGTGCCGTGGCTTGCAGCAGCCTTAACCCATTGACGACCCTGCGGGCCGGTTTCGACCCGCAGCTTCTCGGTCGTGTGCTACCGCGCGTTACGGCCGTTCGATATGGCCCATTTTTCGTTTTTTTCGTAGCTTACGAGTATTCATTAGATATGTTGGATCCTATGAATTCTACTACACTGTTGTCCGGCAGTCATTTACTTACTTAAGCACTGATTAAAACAAACATAATCAGCACTCAAACACTACAAACTATTCACACTATGCCCAAAGATCGGCACTATTCACAAACAACACCCACATCTTGTAAAAATGGTCATGCAGAAAACTAGTCACATTTCTTGTAAAAATTTTGAAAACAATCCAGACAAAAGTATGTCAAACACCTGCTACATCATGTGGTCACCTTGTTTGCACGATTAGCGGAAAACGTGTGCCCTTTTTCTTCGCGGACCTTCTTACAGCAGCAAATACATCTATGTTTTGCTTCAAACCTGTTCCGGCCCCTACAATATATGGCTAACCCTTCGAGAGGGAGATTCTTTTGGAATATCGTGAAGTAGTGATTCCACGAGATTCCATCGTCCGCGCAGTCCCACGCGCCAGACACGCGATCTGCCGCGCGGTCGTCAATGGGTTAAGCCCTCCGCACACTTTTGCGGCAGCCGCGTACGCGGCAGAGGCCAGAACAGCCGCGTACGCGGCTTCCACTGCCGCGTGCTAGAGTTCACGCGGCACTCCTCCCTCTGGCTCAATCACCAACGCGGCAATGCGGCAACAATGCCTCGAAGGATTACTGCCGCTGCCACCGCGTCTGCCGCATCTGCCGCGTAGGCGGTATGCCAGCGGCAGGCCGCGCGAGGCTAGTTTTGCCTCGCGCGGCGACTCTGCGTCTCTGCCTCATGCTTAAAGATAGGGCTGCAGCGTCGCCGCAAAAGTGTGCGGAGGGCTTTAGATTATGAATAGACTACTTGACACTTCTTGTAGGAGGCATTTACATTAGCTATTTCCTTAATAATTGATCCAGCGTTAAACATGAAGAATTTGTGGAATCATATGGGGAGTGGTTTCCTTGGTTATAACGCCTTCAGCCCTGAAGAGGTGGAAGGGTTAGCTGCCCTGAGAGTGAAGTCTGGACCAGAGGCTCCAGGACGTAACTCCAACGCGACGTCGCGCGCTAGCCGCATGCGACGTCGAGGTCCTGAAGCGCGGACGTGCGCTCGATGACTCGTGGTTAGCCACGGAGCACGAAATTTTACCAGTGTTCGAGCTCCTCGACTAGTTTTTTTTACCACGGGGAGTCCTAAGTGAAATGGAAAAGGAACTCTCCTCATGGAGGCGCTTGGAAGAAGAAGAAGCAGTAAAATGCTCCTGCCTGTTTGTAGATTGGATACATAAGGACCTTAGCGTTTGCTAAGGGGGTGCTTGCCAATGGCATTACATGTGAACCATGACAAGTTAGTTGGTGACGGTCAAGGTTAGCGTAAAATTAGAATTAAGGGAAAAGCTACGGATTAGTGCGCTCATCCCCCCTCCCCATAGAAACTTAAACGCTTGCATCCGAAACTTCTAGTTAGTGATCCCGTCCCATTTCTTGTTTCGAATTTTCCTCACCAGATCCTTGACCATTTCCCTTCACTCATTTGAAATAGATTGAGTCCGATTCTGCCCGCACTTTGCTAACAATCACCCCATTTCTCTACCAGGAGACATCAGACTTGTCTCATCTTCATCTCATGTCTCTTTCCTGCGCGGTCCACGTCGCCAGCGCACACTTTCGCGCTCTAGCGCGAGTCATCAGTCGTCCCTGTCCGAAGCGCTACTAGCCGTTCCTCTCGGAAGCAGTCGGACCGCGACAACTCGTTCAATTTCGTCGCGCACCGTGCGCGGCGTCAGGGTTCGCGCGGCGTTGGAGTTATGTCTGCTCCCTGGACGAGAAACCTTGGGTTATGAGATCAGCGCATGCGACAGTCGTCGCCTTCTCCGACTAAACGACCATTTTGGTTTGGTAGATGTAGAGTTTGGTTTCAAAAGTGCCAGTTTGACATCATTGTGTTGTAGATCATATCCGAAATCAGTACCGCAGTAAATCACGAAGTTGTCCATGAATATCACCGAAAATTACAAGAGGAGCGTCTATTTCCAACGTTGCCGGTTGTGGTTCCAAAGATGCCTTGGCCTGAAAAGTCCATTAAAAGCACGTGATAAGAAATATGCGATCCGCAAACCAGGCTAGCTGGATCTTCAGTATATGTATCATGCTGCGAAAAAATCTAATCCCTGAACGTGTAGTATACATACATCTCTAAGCACAGACAACACTTGCTCATCGGAGAATCCAGAAAGATGACCTTCGCGTGTGATTCTTCGGATCATCCTATCAATTAATGGTGGCATAGATGCTTTCTGAAGAAAGGAAATAGATTTAAACAATATTCGGCACGGTGTCTGTGAAAATCACCGAAAAACCATAGAAAGCAAGAGTAGACAATTGGAACAATTGTTTACTCTTGCTCCTTAAGCTAAAAAGCCAATAATTCGAGTTAACCTTTGCCTAGTGAATGACTATGTGCTTGATGACTGCTGGTGTGCAGTTAAGCTCGGGTAGCAGACTGTACATATTTTGCGGTCACCGGTTCCGCGCAAATTCCAGCACCAATGGAATCCAACAAGTTCTATCAACACATTTCGTTATGGAACAACTCCTTCAGCACATCTAGCGATCAGCCTAGCACTTCACAGCATTGCTTCCTCACCAGAGTGCTTTTGGTAGAGGATAGTTTCGTGAACGCATCCCCACACCGCCAAACCTATATTGGGCCTCGGCGCTATGGTAGCTGGAGGGGGTCACCATAGCACGCCACGGCGTGGAGGCGTGGCAAGTAGCTATCCTATTATATAATCCTATTATATAAAGCAGAGAGGCATGAATCACTGACGGGAGACTTCTGTCGCTTTCTGTCGACATTTCTGCCGACAGCCGTCGCTAGACCCAGCCGTTCGTCGTATCGCCGCCGCCAACCGTAAACACCACAACATGGCAGCATGGCAGGCAGCCATGACCGCCGGTGTTTACTACCCAGGCAGCCATGACCGCCGCTGTTGACTATCACGACGCCGCCACTGCCGGGTGGTCACCAAAGAACACCCACTTGATGAGGTTTCGCAAGGCGTCATCGCGGCTATGACGAGCCGCCGCTGCCGGGTTCAGACAACACGTGCAGCGTTGCGGAAAAGGTCTGCGACGCGGCGCTACTCAGACCCCATGATCTCTGATGGAACACGTCGATGTGCCCACCTTTCGCTTTTGCTTCCCTCCAAGATCGTTACTGTTGCACTTGGGCGTTATTGCTAAAATTTATCGGGGCGGGTGTTGCGTCCTTAGCTCACACTTCGATCTGGGAAAGCTCACACTTCGATCTGGCGATCAATATCCTATTATCTGGATCAAGCAGTCAGTATCGCTCGGTGTTATCGATTTTTTGAACGCGATACTGAATTTCCCTCAGATGCAGTGAAGGAAGGAAAATCAAATAGAGACGGAAACTCTCACAATATATAATGGAGGATGACATGAGTCAGTTTCTGTAGTGGTTCTTCAATAGCAAAAATAATGTTCCCACCTTCCCCCTCCCCAATATTTCGACTACACCAGGCTCTCGAGTATAATTCTTCCCGTACGTCTCCTCAAAGTTAGCGGTCAATGTCATAATCTGGAAGGCGCTCTTTTTGATTTGGAAATTGTTCACTTTGATGCATACTAACTTCGCGGGCTGGGTTACTAAGCTGTTTATACCTGCCCAGGTCCTCGAATTTTATGCGGTGGACCAGGACAGCTCAGCGAAGGAAGTTCGTCGGACCTACGCATGGTTCGTCTACGCTTTCAACCAAGTCTTGCCTCTAGGTCCCAATTTTCTGCAGTGCATTGACCAATTTCCATTAGCACTGTATACAGAGGAGGACAGTATTTTTGTCCGAAGTCACCTGTTCCGAAGATCGTCACACGTCGTCGCATAAGGCACGGCGGCTGGACGGAAACGGTCAGGCGTTCGATTAGGCCTGACGAGCTGCAATAGGTTGTGAACACGACTCCAGACGAAGCAGGAGTGCTGTGGGCGTTTTCTTGAATGCTATACAGGGATGTGAGTGATGCACAGCAAGGCATCAAACTGTAGCAGGCGTGCGTTTCTACGTGTTCGACTTCGACGCTAGGGATGCTTCCTTACCCAGCGTTGGTTGCCGGCGAAGCCGGCGACCAGCGTTGGGTGAGGAAACATCCCTAGCTAGGTTTTGGCTCCGTTCTCAGCGTGGACCACCATACCCGAAGCCGGCGAAGCCGGCAAGCCTGGCGTGGCCCGCACATCCAGCGTCAGTCGCCGGCGAAGCCGGCGACGGACGCTGGGTGAGTAAGGAATCCCATCTAGGTTTTGGCTCCGTTCTCAGCGTGGACCACCATACCCGAAGCCGGCGAAGCCGGCAAGCCTGGCGTGGCCCGCACATCCAGCGTCAGTCGCCGGCGAAGCCGGCGACGGACGCTGGGTGAGTAAGGAATCCCATCTAGGTTTGGGTTCCGTTCTCAGCGTGGCCCACCATACCCGAAGCCGGCGAAGCCGGCAAGCCTGGCGTGGCCCGCACATCCAGCGTCAGTCGCCGGCGAAGCCGGCGACGGACGCTGGGTGAGTAAGGAATCCCATCTAGGTTTGGGTTCCGTTCTCAGCGTGGCCCACCATACCCGAAGCCGGCAAGCCTGGCGTGGCCCGCACATCCAGCGTCAGTCGCCGGCGAAGCCGGCGACGGACGCTGGGTGAGTAAGGAATCCCATCTAGGTTTGGGTTCCGTTCTCAGCGTGGCCCACCATACCCGAAGCCGGCGAAGCCGGCAAGCCTGGCGTGGCCCGCACATCCAGCGTCAGTCGCCGGCGAAGCCGGCGACGGACGCTGGGTGAGTAAGGAATCCCATCTAGGTTTGGGTTCCGTTCTCAGCGTGGCCCACCATACCCGAAGCCGGCGAAGCCGGCAAGCCTGGCGTGGCCCGCACATCCAGCGTCGGTCGCCGGCGAAGCCGGCGACGGACGCTGGTGACACCGTACGACAGAGGTTCGGTGTCGTCCCGATAGCCGACAAGTTGCGCGAAGCTCGTCTACGATGGTATGGCCCGTCCTTCGCACTAACGACGACACCGTCCGTAAGATTGGCCTGAACCTTGAGGTCCCTGGAAAGCGGCCCAGGGTACGCCCGAAGTAACGTTGGCTAGATACGTTTGCATTGGCTAGATACGTTGCGTCGCTCAACATTTCTTTTTTTCAAAAATAATCATTTTCTGCTTGATCGGAACGATACCTAGAGCTGAAATATAGCTTTCGAAAAGCACAATCTTTGATTGATACATAATAAAAAACGCAGCCCATCTGGAGTTATTTTCGATGTGATCAAATAGCATGGATCACTGGTCGATCGCTCGTCGATGTGATCGGAAGGTGCTAGACTTTTGAGATCTTTTGAGATCTTCAGTTTTAAGATTTATGCAAATGCGGATGACATTCAAAATACTAGAAGAAATTCTCTTTCTTATAAGCATAAAACCAATTTTTAAAAATGGCATTTTCATGCGCAGCAGGGAGGGTGCGATTTTTGCTCGAAAAAATTGGAGTAGTTTTACAAAAGTGGACATAACTTACTTATTTTTGAGAGCTGTGCAAATGCGGGCGCCATTCAAAAAACTTGAAATTTTGAAAAAGGCATTTTCATGCGCGGCGGGAGGCTGCGATGCGACTTCCCTGCCATTTTTGCGGAAATAAATGCCGAAAATCCCACACCCCCCCCCCCCCCTCCGGCCGCGCATGAAGATCCCTTTTTAAAAATTTGATTTTCAATCAATAGAATAGAGAATTTCTTATAGTTTTTTGAGTGCTGCCCGTATTTGCACATCTCTCAAAGGTGTGTGAGTTATGTCATTTTAGTGCGGGCATCTGCAACCTCGCAGAAAGGAGAGGTCTTACGCAGATAAACGATCATCACTCGATTGCTTTTAAGAGCTGTGCAAATGCGGGCGGCATTCGGAACACTAGAGAAAATGCTCTTTCTGATGATCTCGACTTTTTTTTCAAAAAGGGCGTCTTGATGCGCGGCCGGGAGGTTGCGATTTTTGCGGAAATACTTGCCGAAAATCGCATCCCCCTCGGCCAGGTATGAAGATGCCTTTTTTGAAAAAGGTTTGTGATCATCAAAAAGAGCATCATCATCATTTTCATTGGTGTCTGTCCCGCTTGGTGGCGGGGTCCGCTCTTCTGGTGTGGTGATGCCAGTTCTCCCGGTCAAATGCTTGATCAGGGTGCACACCAGCCATCTTTAAGTCCAAGTGCAACGTATCTAGCCAACGTTACTTCGGGCGTACCCTGGGCCGCTTTCCAGGGACCTCAAGGTTCAGGCCAATCTTACGGACGGTGTCGTCGTTAGTGCGAAGGACGGGCCATACCATCGTAGACGAGC